>VWZP01002299.1:427101-457835 GCA_013396995.1 Dicaeum eximium | reverse complement strand
GGCCGGGCCTCCCCCCCGCCGCCCGCGGGGAAAGCGCAGGAAGACAAATGAAAATTAAAATAAATAAATAAATATACGTAATGTACATTAAAAAGTGAATATACATGGAAAAGTGTTGTTTCTGCCCGGCTTCCCCTCAGCCCGCCCGCTCAGACCCGGCCCCGGCCGCCCTGTCGGCGTTCCCCCGTCAGCGGCCGCGAGGGGCCGGCTGAGGGACGGGGACGGAGCGGCAGCCGGGGCGGGGGGGGGGGGAGCGGCCGTGGCAGAAGGGGAAAGCCGGGCTGGAGGAGGGCCAGGCGCTGTCGGGGAGCTGTCGGGCGTGTCGCTCCCCTGAGGCGCGACGGCGGCGGCGGGCAGAGGCCGCCAGCGAGGGGCTCTCCGTGACCGTTCCTCAGTGACTCCCCGCAGCGAAGCTCCCGCAAAGAAGGTGCCTCAGTGACTGTCCCTCAAAGAAGCTCCCTCAAAGATGGTCCCTCAGTGAGAACCCTTGAGTGACTATCCCTCAAAGAGCGTCCCTCGGCAAGGGTCCCACAGTGACTGTGGGCTGTGCTCTGTTACCCCACCGCTGGGAGGGGACACGCGGGGAAGGCGGGTCGGTGTGAGGGTGCCTGTCCCCGAAGCAGTGGCACAGACCGCTCCCTGCAGCCGCGGGCTCGCAGGAGATGCTTTGGTAGGCGAAATGATCAAACCGCGGAGAGGCGGGGAAGATGCTCTTTAGGGACAGCTTAGTCGCCGTACAACTCGTTCATGTATTACAAGTTTCTTCTGCCTGCAAGAAGCCCAAAGCTTTTCAGTTTACATCTTTGTGAAGACAGCGCTTCAGCTGGGATTACAGCGCAATCCAATTTGCCGTTTCCTTTCATCCCACACAGTTACATATTTTGATGCGAGTACAAAAGCACGGCACATGAAAGCGGGGCAGTTGTACAAGCACCAGGCACCGCTTAGCACCGGGCAGCGCTGCTGCCGAAAGCCGTCCCAGGAGGATTACGGCACAGCCACAGAACCTGCCTCGCTGCCGAACAGCTGAGAGAGGCGTTTGGTGCTCTTTAATCCTTGACTCCGCATCTTTGAGATGCTCAGGTTTCCTCCAGGCTGGCTGATGGGAGAGGCCCTTGAGCATCACTGCAAAGCTGCTTCACGAGTCACTCTTAACTCGCAATTAAACCACATCGGTTGCGGTGTCTGCAACAATAGCTACAATATCTTTGGATCTGAGTGATCTTTAAGGCTTCTTCCAACCCAAACCATCAGGGTTTTATAGAAGAGCAAACATTTTTGCAAAGATACTAATGCCCACTACTTGTTTATTAAGCAGATATAAGGTCTGCTTAAAACCCACAACAATATGGCAGAATTAAACAAGATTCCCGAATCCGCCAGCTTTTGGAGCTGATTCTGAAAGATATGAACCTATGAGGGAATTGTCTAGACATTCTAGACATTCCTGTCTGCTTCACCCTCTTGGACTTTAGGACCTAATTTAAAAAAAAAGTCTCTTTAAATACCGATCAGTGAAATGCACTATGTCATAATCCCTTTTGAATTTACTGAAGAAAATGTAGCATCTAACATTTGAGCTGGACTGATCAATGTCTGTGAGGAAGGCAGATGTCCCTACATATGTATGCAGATATTCCATCTTTTATTAGACCTGATGTCATGGAAGCTTAGGATTCAGTGGCATTGTTTAATTTGTTGGGGTTTTTTTTCAGGTTCTGCTGCAGAAATGTTCCATTTCAGGTTACAAATTCTGGTAACTATTGTGCTGTAATGATAGTGTTGCTATAGAGCTACAATAATCAGGCAATGAAGACAAAGTTTGTAGGTAGAGGATTGTCTAAAAAAAGGTGTTAGCTCTGCCTACAACTTCTACTGTGGACTGTGAAAAGCAGTTTTGAAGACACTGAGCAACTAAAACCTGTACAGACCTTTGCAAGTCGTAATAAAGTGCACTAATAGCACAGTAGGAATCTTGCTTTGATTAATAAAGTGTCTGAATTTTCAAGAAGTGCTGAGGCTCTGGGGAAGCTCACAAACTTCCCTGATACACAGTCCCTGAAGATACACAATTTAACTATGAACTGTGCCCTGGAGAGCACAATTTAACTGTGAGCAAAAACAGTGCATTTTCTTCTCTGATGAGATTATATTGTGCTTTTAAAAAAAATCACTTTGGTAGTCATGTTTAACAGTAAATTGTAACAGTTCAGACTGTTAGCTAATCTGTCATAGGAGATTTCACTCTTGTAAAATAGATACCCTATTACAGGTTGTGTTTTAAGCAGAAGTTGATAGATTTTGGCAGACACCACATCCTGCAGGACAAATCACAGGGGACAAAACACTTCAGCTCCTGAAGGACTTGGACTATTCCTCTGGTGTAAGAGGAGTATAAGCCCAGAACTTTACTCATCCTTAGAAGTCAAATGTGGACACAAGAGATTCCTGGTCCTATTTATGCCTAGAAAAGCCACCTCCCACAAAAGCTGCACAGATCTGGGACGTAGATGCTGCTCTGCCTTCAATTATTGGTGATTAAATTGTAAGAGTCCACCTTTCAAGTATTCAGTCCAGATGCCTCTATTACAAGCAGAAAAAAAAATTAAAATAAACCCATGGGGGATCTCTTTGCAAAAAAATGCAAGATATGGCAAAATCTGTTTTTTCTCAAAGGGGCTCCAATCCCTACCTTCTCTCTTCCCAGGAAAACATCATTATTCTGCGGCCAGTTGCAGATACCTCTGTTGCTTCAACGCCTTACAGCATCCATGCCGAAGTGAGGACGCTTGCTTAGCACTTACCAACTGCATGTAAAGATTATCCAAGCTATTAGCTTCCTTCATAGAGTGCCTCAGCATAAACAATTGCTCAGACTGAGGCGAGAGCAGCTGGGCACCCAACTGAACAGAAACAGGGAGCGTGCGTGGGGGGAGGTTAAGCATGTAAGATATGCAGCCATCTGCAGCGCTCGCCAGGACTGCCGACGCACACCCGTGCTAACAGGCAAGACAAAATCTCTTTTAAAAGATACTGAAATACAGAAATTCAACCACTGCATCTGTGGCAGGGTATGAGCTAAGTGCCATCACCCTCTGTGTCAGAAATCTGAGAATGCAGGGGAGGAGTTGAAGAAACAAAGAAATAAATCATGCAGAAGTAAGTGCAGCAGACGAGAACTCCAAATCCCAGCTCTGGCAGCTGAGATGACGTTGTACGAGTTCCAGCTGAAAGAGGCCCTTGGATGAGCAGCTAAAGTAGCATTTTGTATTTTCCTTTAAGATTTCTGTCTCTATGCACAGGATGCCTCACTGCTTTTATCTCATCACTGGCGTTGGAAGGAAAGACAGAACACACAAGGATGGTATTTTTCCAAAGGACAAGATGAGCATGAGGCAGGGGAAGGATGCTGGAGCAGAACCTGCATTCTCAGACACGTTTGGTAAATGTAGGGTGAGAAAGGCATTTCTTGGGTTGCTATGGCCTATCCCAGTGCAATTTTCTACAAGAAATGAAAAGATTAGAACAAGGCTCCCATGGGATATGGATAGTTTAAAAGGGTCAGATGATGATCCCAAGAAAAGTGCAGCATTTCACAGTAATTCTCTGAGATTTTAACACACAGCGGTCTAATATAAATGTTTTATTTAAAGTAAAAAGTGTGCACAAATAAAGGAAATGATTACACAACAACGCTCAAGACCATATTCCACATGAAACAGGAAAATAGTAGTGACAATACTAACTAGCAGAGCACCCATAGGAATCCAACTCATGTACAAAAAAGAGGTTACTCCACATAAATACATCATGCTTCTGATGCAGACATGTTCTTCAAAAAACAAAACCTACTGCACTGGACTGTTTACACCCAATGTCCCTTCTGAATATTTATGACAGTTCCTGTATATTTAACAATGAAAAGTAACAGTTAATATCATGGCACTTTGGAGAAAATTAAAGTTTAAAAATGGATTTACTGTAATTTAAGATATTTGTCACTTTGCAACATTCTTAATGGTTAGATATGTAAGTAGAAAAAGTATTTTTTCTGTGACATTATTTAAAAAAATCAACTTTTCCTTTACTCTTCTGTGAATGGCAGAAATGTCCTTCCTTACATAAAGTCATTTCCCTTAATACCTCGTAGGAAATTATGCCACTGTAGAGACAAGGCTTTTCTTGTTTGCTTTAAATGATTCCCAGGTTTAATATCAGTTAAACCCTGATGTCTAAACTGACCGTGTGGGTACAGGAGTCAGAGGCTAAACAGTCACCATTTTCAAACTGCACATAGCACAGTTGACTTGACCCCATTAGCTGCTCTTTAAAGGAAGGCTCACTATGATATTTTACATTTGAAAAGATGTAACTTGAATTTAAGGAAACCTGATTTTTAGCAGTGAGGAGTTCAACGCTTCCCTGAAACTGAAGCCCCTCAAATCACTTCCCAGTTTTGGAAACTCAGCCCAATACTAAAGAGTTTCCTATTCACATTGCAATGAAAAACATGAACTAAATCTCATACCATGACACCAGTGTGGATTTGTGCAATCTCTCTGCTTGCAGCTGACATGGAAGTGAACAGACATACACCAGAGAACTTGTGCTATGGAATTAGTGTTGCCATACAAGGATTTTCACAGAAAGACACTGGCCAAGCAAAACTCTACTAAAAGCTTCAGGTAATGTTTGCCAACTTGTGCTTACAGATTCTCAGATCTGCTTTCAGTGATGCTTATCTTCTCTTACAGCTCTTGCATAACACAGATTCCTTTCCTCAGTGTCTCTTAATCCCTTTTCCCCAAAATAATAATAAAAAAAAAGTAGTACATTTGGCATTTCTTCAGCCCAACACATTCATAACTATTGCTTTAGCATTAAAAATAAGAATTATCTGTGCTGTATATTACACTGCTTACTAACATGAAATGTAAGAAACACATCTCTTAGTCCTAATTTGACCCATTTTTTCAACTGCTTTCCTTGAGCCTGCTACCAACATTTCAGGTTTGGTTTTGAGTACAGATCACCATCTCTAAGGGCAGAAGTTAAGGGAGTCATTGTGGACAGCACCTATTTTATTCTAGATATGCTTTGTCCACTGGCAAAGCGGAACTCATTCCCAGCAGGGTGGCAGTAAGATAAAAAAGGAACCAATGTCCTTTTCCAGGCTGTGGCTGTACCGTGTGCAGTTCTGATGCAGTTAAGACAGCAAGTATAAAAGCAATAAATAGTATGAGGTTCAGCATTAGCTGCCCATTACTGCTGAATTATGCTGTACAGATTTTAACTTCTCAAAGAGTTAACTGAATTCTTTAATTAAACTGACACTTGATGCCATGTCCAACCCTTGCTGAAAGGGCCAGGCTAGAAAGGCACTCTTTGTATCAGTGTACAACTCCTAGTGTGAGTGTTGGAGCAAAGTTAACCAATTCTGATATGGAGTTAATAGTCTCCTTCAGGGTGGGATCAATACTCCCATGAAAGCAGCCAGTCTTGACCTATTCAGTGTAAATATCTGCTCTCCTTGCTGTCATTTCAGTCTGAAGGGCATGAACAAAGCTCTAATTTCTATGTCTAGTACAGGGAAATCAGATGTTCACAGAGAAGAGATTTGGAACTACAGAAGTGATAAGTTCTTAATCATCTTGCTGAAAAATCTGAAATCCTTGAAGGACAATTTATTACATCACCTCATGCAATTTGTGTTCATTAAGCACTGAAAACCTTTTCTTGCTCAGAACACAGTACTGGCAAACTATACAGCCAGACCCTTTGTTCAGTCAGGAGCCCCAAAGACCACTCCTGTATTAAAATTCAAATTTGGCAAAATTGTTAGAAAGTTCTAACATTTTAAATCTGGCAGCTGAAGGTTCAGCATAACAACTGTCCTGGACAACAATCAATACAAAAAGAAAATTCACACTAGGTGGCAAGGGCAGAATGTTGAGTTACTCATTTTATGCAAGTGCATCCGAATGGAGAGATGTTTATCCATGCAGAAACAAATGGAGTAACAATTGGCACAGTTCAGAAATGGAGAATTCAGACACATTCCTCTGCTGACATCAAAAGAGGATTTATGTATTCAAAGCCTTCAAATTCAGATTGGTCAATCTTCTTCACAATATCACTATTAGGATTAAAAAACAGTCATTAGTTGAGCAAAATTAAAAAGATAACATTAACTGATAGTTTGACTTAAAATTTAAACCTGTTCAGTGGATTGCAATTGAAAAAATTTCCCTTCCCTCTTTTGTCCCTCTCTACCTTTACAGTTACCACCAGGTTTTTTTAACCCAAATAATGGTACCAAAACACAAAACCCCTCAAAAGCAGTGACTGGGCTTCACTCACTAGCCCACAAAGCTGTCTGCAAGGTTTGCAGTTTCAAAACTTGCCCTAAACAGTGCATTTTGTAAGGTCCTGAAAACATTAGGATGTGATAGATACTGCACCTGCATCAGGAACTTTTCTAAACATAATTTGTACAGTCTACATTTAGAAAGGGATGAGGAAGGAAGTTGGATTTCATACCTGATTAAGGTGCACAGGTAACATTTAATATACGCTGTTTATGTTTACACACTATGTGAATGTTACATAAAAGCTTATAAAAATTCCTAAAATGTGAACAGCAGTGGCTCAATCAAGCTAGAAAGGTCCTTCCCTCCTCATGCCAAATCAGGGCCTCTCAAGAGTAAGGAACCACAAATCCACTACCAAAAATCAAGAACATTATCATACATTTTATAAAGGCTTTTCAGCCAGCATAATCTCACCTGACTACTAACAATATAAAACACCCCAACAAGTAAAAAAAAAAAGCTTCTTCTCTTCTCTGAACTTCTTAAATTCTACATTACTTACTCATCATCTGGAGTGAGCTGCACAGGTTCATTGGTGAATTGGGAATCAAAGTTATCCAGACCAAATTCTCCAGATATATTTGGTTTAAATGGAGGCACCACTTGCTTTTGCTCCATCTACGAATAAATGCATTTAGCCACACTGAGAATGAGTTACAACCTATTCAAGTATTTTAAAACAAGGCTGGAAATTACTACTAAGTTTATTTTTTATACTTTCTACAATCATTCTAATAATCTACTGCCCTTATTGTGTGTTCAAGGGAAAAAAGACTGTGTATTGTAATTCTGGTACAACATAAATTAAGAGCTTAATGTTTTTAAGCTTAATGTCCTCTCTTAGACTCAAAACAACTTTGTCAAGCTCAAAACAACTTTGTCACTGTATGTCAAGAACCTCAGTCAGGACTGGGAGCATTCACATACCAGATCCCAATCAACGTTGCGGAAGAAGGGATGTCCCTGGATATCTGCAAACCCTGTCTGAGGATGGCAGCCCAAACGTTCCTTTGGATCCTGTGCAAGGAAGAAGATATTTCTAAATGGATGCCACAGCCTACACATGAATAAAATGCCAGTGTTACAAATCTCATGAGAAATGAAACACCAGAGTTACAAAGAATGCTGAAGAACTAAATTAGCATTATTTATTTTGGAAACTGCTCTGATTTACCCTCTGAAATAGGGAGGAATATATGGGAGCCCTTAACTGAATTTTATATAAGTGACTATGCTGTTTTTCTTCATTTTCATTCAGACCTGTTAAATATTCCATAGGTTTTGGAGCAGGCTTGGTAAGATTACTAATGAATTTGATTCTTTACCCCCACCTTCTCTTGCTCTTTCTTCCCTGAACAGATTATGCCAGGAGATCACACTGGGGCAATAGCTGCAGTTCCTGGTAAATACTGTGGAAAGAAGCTTATTTTAACAAGCCTATTCCATCTCGAGGTACAAACATGCACACTCTACCAGGGAACTGTAACAGTGTGCAGTGAATGGTGTGATTTTCTTAGAGTAATTTATCCAAAACTGGTTTCTCCTGCATCTCTTTCTTCCCACTCATGTAAAGTGCTTGGACTCATCACCCACTACCACAAATGCACCTTCTGACCCTCAGACTAGAGTGCCCCCAGCGAGCAGTGAGCACCTCCTGCCTCTGCATCTCCCTCCAGGAAGTCATCAGAAGCTTTAGGCTCTCACCTTTTCTACCCTGTTTCTGTATAAGGCAGATAAAGTACATCAGCTCTTACCTTGTTGAGGAAACTCTTTAGAACACCTGCTGCTTTCACAGAGAGAGATCGGGGAATTCGGATCTGTTTTTCCAAAATTACTGCAAGAAAACAAGGTTCCTATCAGCCTTTGCATCTTTGAAGTTAGTTTAAAGGTTAAGTAGAAGCAAAGCACCGAAGAGTAGGAACACTCATGGTACTTACCTTGGAAGAGATAATCCTCTGTGTTCTGATCAGGGTTGTCAGAACTCCCAACAATGTCGAACGGCGACCGGCCCGCCATCATCTCAAACATCAGCACTCCAAGGGCCCACCAGTCCACGCTGAAGCCTAGAATGCAAGAGAGAAAAAACCCCAGGAGACATTTCACAACAAAAATACCAACACCTCTGGGGCTAAAAACAGACAGAGAAGAACAAGTTCAAAAATGTAAGTATTGCCAGTCTTTCCAGTTAGCTGAATAAAGGAGAGATAACGACTGTAGCAGACATTACATGGATCATTACGTACACAACAGAAGGAGATGCTGTACAGAGGAAATGCAAAGAGGTTAAAGGTTGGTGTTAAGCCCTTAACAAAGGTTTAGATAATATTTAAGCCTAGTCATTACTACCCAACAGTGCATTATCCAGGGTGGGAGATAAGGCCAAGGAGGAACTGTGTGAGTCTTAATAGCAGCAAGTCAATCACTCATGAAGCAAAGCATATCTCCACTATTATTCACTGCTAAAGGAAATCCCAATAGCCAGGCTGGGGCTGATACAGTCTGGCTGCCCTAGAAAGCTTGTGATAAGCAGGAGTATCTGAAGCCAGTATGAAAGAGATATTTGATTGAAATAAGATGGTAGATTAATAAAAAAAGTGGAAAGGGACATCTACTATCTAGGCCTTTTGCAATGAATTTGTATCTAATCTATCATTGCTGCTAAATGTAAAGCTCCAAAACTAAACACAATTCCAGACTGCAAGTGTATAATTAGTAAAATAGTTATAAACAGTAATAAATTTGGAAGACTCTAGCTATTCTTCAAGACTGTTCAAAAGAATTTAAAATGTGCAACACAGAGTATCTCATTTGCTTTGTGTGATGTTTTCTGTTCTTCCTTTGAAGGCTTTATTTACTTTTTCAGACAGGATGTCAAATCAAGACTGATCATGTGTCTAATGGAGATTTTTACTTTCTACTACTTAAACAACTCCAGTAAGAAGAGATAAGGTGAAAGTTATAAAGTAGCAACAAGAAATTCCATTTACCATAATCCTCTCCCCGGAGAATTTCAGGTGCAATATAGTTTGGAGTCCCACAGAAGGTGCTGGTTGTGTCACCAGGCCTCAGACCCTCCTTTAGGAAAAGATGGGAAGAAAATACTTTACAGTTAACTGAAGATCCCCCACTCCTCTGCTAAGAGCTTCACTTTGAATTAATCAAGTCTTGAATAACCAGCATTATGGCAATTCCATGGCAAAGTCAAAGCTGTGCTCTGATGTCTTTGCAAAAGTTTACCCAGAGGAAATGGGCAGTGCCACAGAACCCAAACAGGAGCAAGTGACTGATAATTTCAATCTCTTTTGAAATCACCTTATCCTGACTATTTCAGCCAACCCCTCCCAGACAAGTTGATCCAGGAGCTTTGTGAAATCATAAACAGTACATGTGAGTGTAGTCTGTGCACTCTGGCATTTGCCTTTTCTCCACATGTGGAAGTGAAATGAATATACAGTCTGTGTGCACTGTGCTCAAAGAGAGACCTGGAAATTTCACTTTTAAAGTCCCTGCATCTTTTAATTTATAACAATTTCTTAATTGTTGATTTTCCTGGTTAGCAAGAAACTAGATCTTACCTTGCACATGCCATAATCTGTGAGTTTAATATGCCCTTCAGAATCTAGAAGCACATTATCCAGTTTTAAATCCCTGTAGATTATCCCTCGCTCATGTAAATAGTTCAGTGCTAGACTGATTTCAGCAGAATAAAACCTAGTGTAGAAAGAAATACTGATTACTCAAGTAATCAAAACCCAAAAGCACAATAACACAGTCTCAGTAGTATGATATTTTCTATACATAATCCCAAGTATTCTATTATTTTTCACAGAAAAGTGACAAATTGTTTATAATCATACAAATGTTTCTATGCACTTCAAAAATTGTTTTTAGTTAATACTAATGTCTCCTGCAATCATCCCTTTTATCTCACCATCTGAGATTAAGCATATGCACCAAGAACTCAGCATTTGCCTGGACAGCTGGTACTGGTTGTTGTAGAAGAAACACATTGATATCATTAGACATTTAAAAAAAAAAACCCACAAAACTGTTTTTCTAGAAAAAAAAATAGCAGACTGAAGTCATACAGAGTAATGCCAATGCAAACAACATCTAAATACTTTCTCTTACAGTTCCTTCTTGAAATAAAAACATGGCATCTTGCAGCAGCAAAAGGAGGATGCAGGTTCACATCTCTTAAATCCTTAACATCTGGAGAGGATTTGCTGACTCATCCCTCATAATCTCTGTACTGCTGCACTGTGTCAGAAAACCACTGTTATGATGCAAGAAATCTGGGATGAGACACACCTGGCATGTTCCTCTGGCAGCTTCCTCTGCCTCTGCATATGGAACATCAGATCTCCTCCATTGACATACTCTATAACAAAGAATAACCTGGAACACACAGGATTGTTACAAATGATTGTGTGCGCGGCTGAAAGAGGTGTGAGATGTTATAGGTCTGTTGTAGAACAATGTCCATTCCACTCCTCCCACCTCTGGCACCATGGCTGGTTTTACCATGTTCCCCTCCTTTGAATAAATTCCTGAAATTAAAAATCAAGTATACAAAGTTTCTCTAGATAATTCCTTCATTGCTAAAGGAATGCAAGTAATCCTTCCCATATTCCTCATCCATTACAGGTACTGCTTGTCATTACCACACACATGACTGTGTAGAGCCACATCAGTTTCTATGCACAAACCATAAAAAATAAATTAAAAATCAAGTTTTCCTTCCTGATCCCTTTAGTCTCCTTTGTTTGTGGTTAATACTGTAAGTGTATTACAAATACTCTTTCTTCTCACTTCCCTCCATTAGCTTGTCACCTTTTCGAAACAGCAGGGATTTGTTTAAATATACAATAACTGGATTTTATATGTATTTAAAGGTATTATTGTATAGAATAGAAAAATAATAATTTTCATCTCTATTACTTAGTTTTCCCTTTGAAAACTCAGGTCCTATTTTCTGAGACTTGCTCACAGATTCGTCTTCAAAGAATCCAGGCAAGTTTCAGACAATTATTCCTCTGTTTTTGTACTTCTGATTTTCATCTCCCCAAGCCTCTTTTCTTTCCATTCTACATTCTCTTCTATCATATATTCTCAATCCTTTTTTTCCTACTCGCTGCACTTTTCTTCCTGTCCAGAATCCTTCCCACCACATCCACCAGTACTTTACATTCTTCTGCATTCTCCCTATCTGAAAACCTCAGATGCACATGGCACTTGGATCACAAAATACTACCAAGATTTACAAAACATTGACCTTGCTATTTAACATTTTATGTGGTAAATTTAGGCCTCTGAGGTGCCTAATAGGATGCAATGTTTTTAATAAGACTATTTTTTAATTAATTTATGACTTTTACCTGCTTTCTGTCTGGAAGCAAGAGTGCAGTCCGACCAGAAAGGGATGATTTGAAGCCTGTTCAAAGACATGTTTCTCTGTCTGAACCCAATCAATATCCTATTTTTTGAAGAAAAGTGACATTCAGAAAAAGATTGTTGCACTTCTTAGGTCAAATATTAATGCCAATTAGCAGAAAGACATTCAAGGGCTTTGCTGTGCTTGTTTTACTTGCAAGAAATTAAATATTCTATAGTTCTGAAATGTGAAGCAATAGTTGATAGCATACTTTTTACTTCATGAATGTCCTCTACTCTTAGCCTTACTGTGAAACCACCTTGGGAATGAAAACACACTGATCTATAAAATATAAATTGGTGCAGGGAAATGTAAAGTAGCACCAAGAAATGCAGAAAGGATCAATGGTAGACTAAGAAATAAATACAAAAGCTCTTGGAGAGCAAGCCACAGTCACTCCAATAGTTTCAGAGTAGCCTAAAGAAACCCAAGGGAAATCCTCAGTAATGAGATTTTCAGTTTAATAGTGCAATTTCTGACACTTTTTGACTAATCACTGTGCAAAAATTTTTAAGATGGGGGTCTGATTTAACAAGCAATTAAAATAACATGGTGAGATTTCTTTGTGACAAAAACCCAGACTTGAACATATGAAAATCAGGCTCCACCTGGCTACCTGTGCCTTGTGAACCTCCTACAGAGCAGGACAAGAAACCACATGTAGAATTCTCCCTGAGTGCTGCAGCCCAGACTTGGCTCCCACCTCATGGGGGACACTGGAGCTGTCTGAAGAGCTGCCCAGTTCACTGAGAGCACCTTGCCCACCTCATCATCGTTGACGAGCTCTTTCTTCACCACTTTCATGGCATAAATGCGCTCGGTTTTCTTCAGTCGAACCAGCAGCACTTTAGCATAGCTGCCCCTTCCAATGACTCGGAGCAAATCAAAATCCTGCAGGCCCAGACTGGAGGAAGCTTTGCCACTTTCCCTAATGCTCATTGCCTGTGGATAAAGATGGACTGAAATGAAGAAGCAGCCTTGCCAGTGTCAGCAACTGCAAAAGTCAGCATTTCAAAATTAATATAAACAAGTAATTCAATTAACACTTGTTATCTTAAGACTGTCCTGGAAAGGAATGTTCTGGGAAACAAAGGAGGCAAAGGAGACTTGGCAGATAAGAAACAAAGCGAACTGGGAGAATTTGGAACACTTTTAAAATCAGAGCACATCTCAGCTCAAGGTTCAAAACAAAGCAGCATGCAAGCCATATATGCACACATCTCAGGAGCAACCCAAATGTGCTCTCTGTGCTAATTTTGTGGCAAATTAAACTACTAAAATCTTGAAATTGAGACACACAAGCTTTAGATCTCTAAAGACCTTCGTGGGTTCCTTCAACTTCAGATACTCTGTGATTCTATGTACAGAGTTAGCTTGGATAAGATATTTTACCTCTTTTTCTTCACCAACATGGTCCAGGCTCTCATGACTCGAGGGATTGTATGGTATCACTGGAGGTGCAAGAAAAATTTATTAGACTGATGCAACACAACAGGATTTTCTTCTGCCTTAAAATTTCCACAGTCAGAGAAACACAGTATAAATGTTTCTATTGCAAGTATTCAAAACTGATAGGTTGGCATTAGGACCATAACTCTGATTGCCACAAGAATAAACATGTTTGCCCACCACTCCAGCAGAAGCTCTGCTAATGCTGTTAAGGGTTTGGTTTTGGTTTTTTGCTTGATCACAGTATTTGAAGTACTCAGCTTACTAGATGTAACTGATACCATAAATTCTTCTTTGTTTAGTCAAGTTTCTGAAACTGGGAAGATGTGGAAAACTGGAATTTTTTACTTATATCCCCCTTGGCATTAAGAAGCTGTCTTACTTTTGTTATTCTATGAAAAAGAAGGGGTTTTAAATAATTTTACTTCAGAGTTCATTTTTCAGCAACTTAATAGTAATTTAAAGAAAAAATGACTGATCTTACCTGTTTCTACATTATCTGAATGCACTGATGATGGATCCATAGGCATTACTGGCTCCTGCAAACATAGACAGGATTTTTGTAATAGACTGTCCAAGTGTCAGACACCGTATTTTAGAGTCAATAAATGAAATTAAAGACCCCTGAGGAATATAATCTAGCTACTTTTTAACTTGATTAGTCAACGTAGTTACTAAAACATACACAATCAAATAAATAACTGCATTCTTTATTTTCACTATTTTCTGGAAGTCATGTTTCCAGAAGCTGCAGAAGTGACAACTTGGGACAAAAGAGAAAGAAATACAGCAGATGAGAAGTGAGATAGAAGAACTCAAGTCCTTCAGCAGTATATATATTAGTCGAAAGAATCCCCAAAATATAGACTTGAAGCTGTCTTCAACCAGGAGCAGTAATAATCTCAATTTTTCTCGCGACTTAAGAACTGAAGATGATTGAATTTCTTGGGAGAAAAGTCAAAATTCTTACTCTTCATATTCCTTTGCTGTAAATGGGAAATAATCCAGTAATCTATCATATATTTAGAAAATTTACTCCACCTATCCATTTTGAAGATGTAAAATAGTGTGTACATATATACATGCTATGCAACATCCCTGTGAAGGATGGGACAAATGTACCTTATATACTTATAAAGGAAATAATGTGAGATGTGCAGATTAGACTCCTGTCTTGCTATAAATTGTAATTTTGCTTGGTTAACCCCAAGCTTTCTTGCAAAAGTCACAGTAAGCACAAAAATTATGTTTCAACTACTGCGCTTATTTGCAGGCTGCAGTTTGAAAACCAACAGTATAAAATGAGGGGGGGGTTATTTTTTTGATTGGTTGGTTGCTGCTTTTTTGAGACAATTTATCAGGTCAGTTTTACTTACTGGCTGCAGTGTGTGTCGGCCACACTCAATGTTGACAAGTTTGTGACACTTCTTGTGAACGAGGAGTTTGCAGTTGATGCACTTGTAGCCCTGGCGCCCCAGGCCCCATATCCGGTCAGTGCAGATGGCACAGTGAGCTCTCTGCAATCACAGACCAACAAAACTCATTAAACAGCAAAAGAATAAAACTATCCAGCCACATGTGCATTAACCAAGCTCATCTCCTCATTTCTCTGTAGGTGAGTCCTTACAGAGGAAGGCAGGAGAGCAGAAGCTCTCCTTAAACAACCTTAAACAACCTTAAACAACCTTAAACAACCAGACAACGCGAATGGGAAGCTCACCACTCGTTGAAGGACATTCACAAAACAACTCCAAAGACCCATGAAAACAGGGTGCCTATCAGGGCAAGAGTGGAAACTGATTTAACTGTGGTGCCTTGACAGCCTTTAACCCAGATGAGGTCAAAAAACAACAAAAAAGCTGAAGTTAGACATGAGGATGCTCAAGATGAAGTTTAGTGGAGACAATCTCAAGCATTAAGCACACAATACACTAAGCTTAGAGAAGAAGGAAAGATTATTGAAGCTGTCAAGGGACCTGACTTACTCAAATATTTTGGGTTTGGTTTTTGCTATTGCTGTTCTTAAACACAGCAGAGCCTTCTTGGTCCTTAGCTAATTATATTTGACTCTTGCTTCCTGAAAACATTCTGAATGGTTTGTTATTTTCAGTCAGTTACATGGCACCAGAAACAGGCTGCCTGGGGAAGCATCTCAGCTTTCTCCTTTAAAAGTCATGAAAGCAAAGTCTGTGAATCATAAGCAAGTCCAGACCCCTTTACTCCCAGAAGCTGGAAAGCTGAATATCTACTTCTAGCCATCTAATACATTCCAGGTTGCCCTTTGGGAAGATTTTAAGGGAACACAGGAGCTTTGACCTTATGCTTTCAGAGTATATGTACAGTGAATTGCAACCAATTTGTTTTATTTTTTTCTATTTCAAGTTTCTGATGATTTAATATTTCTTAAGTTTCCTGAAGATACAGGATTACCAGAAGTGTATAGACAAACAACAAAGATGAGAATAAAACTACCTGATAACTTTTCAAGGCAGTGGCATCATCATTATGAAAATAAGACATCCCTGTATCATGGCTTTAAGTACCCAGCAAGAGTCTCACCCTGTTAAATCGTTTGGCTTGGAAAGTGTGACCATTTGCACAATAGAGCTTTCGCCACCGGCGGGCGCCTCGGCGATAAATGGACTCTAAGAGGAAAAACACAGGATTATATCCAGACAAATACAAACACAGAACTACAACAGCTTCTCCTGGATGCTTCTGTGCAGAGTAACTTCCAGGGTAAAGTTTCACTCCTGCACTTTACTGAAACAGAGGAATGCTCCAAGTATCTTTTCCTTTTTTTTTAAGTTTTGGAGAAAATTTGAAGCAGAATATCCTGATCAACTCGAAGTTAATTCTAATTTTTCTGAAGTTAAAAGGAACTGTGAGTCAAGAGAAATTGTCCAAACAAAACAAGCACCTGTGTGCAAAGTATACACATACCTCAACTTGGGGAGAAGCTGTGGGGAAGGGAAAGGAGGAAGGAAGGTAAATTGGGAGCATGTCCTGATTTATAAGATTACTTGACAAATCCTCCAGTGTTTTAAATCCACAGCTGCCACTATTAATTTTTTTTAAACTATTACTTTATTTTTCATTATTTGAGGCATATCTGAAACCAAAACTGAAGACTAAAATATGAAAAACTACACTGAGCTGTAAATCTCTTTCTGATTTAGTCTGCAACATCATTTTTCAGATAACCAGCATTACCCATTCTGCCCAAGTTAACTTTTAAACATGCACACATAGATTGGATTGGTCAGAGATTTGGATACCAAGCTGACAGATGATTGTGTGCATAGTACACACACACTCTTTTTCATAAACATTTAAGACTGGGGGGAAATAACCTCTTTAATGTCTAGAACATGAGTTAACACACTAGAGATTTTTTGAGAATCCTCCTGATAGCACCTGAACATCAATTTCAAATGAATTAACAACAGATCTATAAATAGTGACATGACAAGTCATTATCATTGGTTATAAGCCTTTGCTCACAATTGTCAGCCAGCAATCTGGCAACTCCCAAAAAGACAGGGATAGGATTAAAATCTGTCATGATAGAAGAGGCAAAAGCAAGGAAAGCAGAGTGACATGGGCTGTTACAGGAATGTGAAATGCTTATTAACAATGATTCAGAAGTGACAAACATTAAGTTTAGCCAGACTTCCTATTCCTTTAAAATATTTCATTTTTACAGATTTGCATTATTAATATTCATAAGTGCGGGATGCCAAACCAAAGAAGATCAAAATCTGCCAAAACAGGAAATCTAACTGATTTTTTGTATTTCTTAGCTGAAATGCCTACTTACTATCTTCTCCTGGACAAGGCATGCCAGGCCGCTCTGGGACACAAGGAAATACTGCAAGAAAGACATTAACTTCTGATTAGCTTTCATTTCAGACAGAAAATAAATCTTTGAGTTAAATACAATACTCCTGAAAGGCATTCAGGCATCTACAGAACAGCACTGGCTCAACAAAACCTTCTTTAAGCACAGGTGAGCTGCAAGCCACCACAAACCCCTTTTGCTGGGCAAAGCAGTGACATACATGAGAAATACATACAAAAACCAAAATAAAGGAAGCTATTCCTTAAAGACAGTAACTAGAAAAAGTAATGATTTTGGTTTTTCATGTGGCCAATCTTCACAGTTAGTCAAGATTTCCAAATATTGTGAATGTTTTATATGACAGTGTCCTAACAGCTACACAGGATGTTGACTATGTAAGTTGTTTTTTTTTTCACTGTTTATTTAGCTTCAGTAACACTACCCATCTTTTACAATTCATTTGGCTTCAGTAATCATCAGAAAGAAGTCTGTGGACAGACAGCCCAGCCAGTTTAGTCAGAAGTTTATGAAACACAAAAATTCATGGAGAAAGGGCAGATGAAAAATTCAATCTGCACAGCAGCAGTGAAATGTATCTACAGATGGATTATATTCTTCCCCTTTTTAAAACTCTCTGTGGGAAGGTGGAAAGCTGTCTTTTCCTTTTAAATGGGCTGATGATAAACTAGATATTTTGCATCTTTTTAAGACAAGGAGCCTGTTAAGACTGTGGTGTAACACACCAACACTTCATAATGATGATTTTCCTACTCTAATCTCTGATAAACCAAGATCGACCTTCTACTGATAAAAAGTTACAAATAGCTAGAAAAATATTCTGGAGAAGCTACCAAAATAGGCATATAACCCTAAAGAATAAAAATTGAACAATTACATGTTAAACAGGGGCATGATATTAAGTTTAAAACCCAAGTACTTAATTTTAGAAAAGTCAAACTTTTCATTAATGTGCCATCACAAATAGAGCTCATTAACTTTTTTTCCTAATAGAGATGCTGCTCTAAAGCACTTATCCATAATCAAATTCAGGATAATGTATATATCTAATAAACAAACAATCAAACAGTACTTTATCACTTCTACCATTCGCTGCCAGCAAGTGGCTGAAGGCACTTGGGCTGAATGAATGATGAATCAGAGGCTGCATTTCGTGAATAAACGAACAGCAAAATATTTTTTCTCTCTTAGTTTAATAAAGAAGAGCTAAAAGCACAGTGAATGGTCATCAGCATCCCTTGACAGGATGGCCATAGGCCTGAGGGGAGAAGGGTGTGAAAGGCACAGGAATGGAAGGTAAGAATTCCACTCATTCACAGGTACAATCGTGAGCAGCAGTAAATTTCAGTAAATGTCACCTACCATGGATCAGAAGCTCTGAATCCTTGTTTAGTTCATACAACCGAAAGGCCTCTTCTAACTCTAGCTGAGAGGAAACTGTACATGGATCTCCTGTGGAAAGAAAATAGCACAAAACTCAAACCAGTCAGTTCCATACCATTCAGTTGCTCCCTCACAGCTGGTTCCAGAATAATTATTGTAGAAAAAATCCAATATTCTCAAATGTGGTAGTATTTATTTTTAACACTGTTCAAAGAGTACATCTGAAAACAGAGTCATATTAAGCTCCTTCAGGGAAAACAAAAATGTGGGATATTCCCAAGAGGCAAGCAGATCATAAGAACAAAACATCATTGCTACAAGCATGGCTACACATATTTCAGTACAGGAGGTGCAGGTTATATTCCAGCACCTAAAAACCTTCTAAGATTACCTTTTATTTAATGGATTTTTAATTAGAACTGAGTCAATTCTATTTTCACAGCTGCTAGAGCAGTTAGAGCTCAAGTCTCTTCTCAAACCTCAATGGAAACTTTTGACAAATAACATAATCTAAGTGTAACACCCCCATTTTTCTGATTTTGTAACTACTACTTTCACACTCACACAACTATTTGAAATAAAATCCCTTAAAGAAAGGACACCAAGGCAGAAGAAAGGTGGGAGTTGCTGGCTTTGTTTCTTATTTTTTTAATAAAACAACTGCAGTTTTGTTGACCATTTGTGATGGTGCAGACTAAATTCCATGCCAAATCCTTGATGATAAAGTTTCTCAAACTTTTTTCTTTTCTGTTTTCTTTGCTGTCTGATGCAGATTAGTAACATTATTAAAAAATTAACCCCCTAAAAGAGTAAGTCTTTTTCAAAATAATACTGTAACTGAAACATTTTAAAAACAATGTTGAGTCTCCATCATCAATGCCCCAAAGAAAGAAAATACTTCTAGCTATTAGCTCAGATTTTTCCCCCCCTCTTCATCTCAAAACACGTTC
Organism: Dicaeum eximium; assembly: GCA_013396995.1. NCBI lineage: Eukaryota > Metazoa > Chordata > Aves > Passeriformes > Dicaeidae > Dicaeum > Dicaeum eximium. Next base: position 438,389 of record VWZP01002299.1, on the reverse strand, counting down.
TGTGCAAGAACAAGGGATTTATCTCTGCCTGCTTGTCCTCCAGTATGAGCAGAAGTTTATTTTTAGCCCAAATCCCATACAGCAAGTCTGCCTTTCCATATTTCTAATTTTTAACAGAAATACTACTTTCTATGTCTTTAAGTGGCAAACTGGTTATGGGTAACCAAACTGGAGGAAGGCAGAATCATTTCCATCCTGGCCAAACTGGATCCAGTCTGGAAGTTTTCCTGCTTTGAGTCCTCAGTCAATACCACAGTTAGGAAGTTCACAAGCAACAGACCATTAACTATTCTCTTTGTGTTTTATACTGCAAAGTATCTAAATGAATATAGCCACTACTAAAGCTCTCAGTGGAACCACACACCCAGCAGCAGGAGGTATTTCAACTCACCCCAGAAAAGTTTTCCCAGAGAATTTGTTTTGTATCTTATGTATCCCAGTGCATTTGTTTCCAATGTATCTCTCCCCAGAACAGGAAGGACACCGACCTGCTGGAGCCAGCCCAGACGAGGTCACTGAGTTGATTACAGGGATGGAGGACTCAGCCATGAGGAAAGGCTGGGAGAGCTGGGATTGTTCTGCCTGGAGAAGCTTTGGGGTGACCTAATTGTGGCTTTCCAGAGCCTGAAGGAGCCAAGGTGAAGGAAGGTGAAGGGAGACTGTCTAAGTGATGGGAGTGACAGGACAGGGGGACAGCTTCACACTGACAGAGTTTACATCGGGTATTGGGAAAAAACTCTTCCCTGTGAGGGTGGTGAGGCCCTGGCACAGGCTGCCCAGAGAAGCTGTGGCTGCCCCATCCCTGGGAGTGTCCCAGGCCAGACAGGATGGGGCTCTGGGCGACCTGGGATTGTGGAAGGTGTCCCTGCTCATGGCAGGGGGTGGAGGAATGAGATGATCTGTATGGTCCTTCCAACCCAAATCATTCTGTGGTTCTATGCATTCTATGCTACTGCTAAAACATAAATAGTAAATGTAAATGGTCCTTTTTCAGAGTTCTGTCTTTATTGTTTCCTGCATATCAAAATCCTCCAGATGAGTCTTAGAAGCCACTGGTCATTTTCCACCAAACCACTCTCCCCTACACCTGGACACCACAGTGCCCACCCACAGCACAAACTTACACTGTGCAGAGCAGGGTGGGAGGAGAAGGAACAATTGTATTTACTCAGACTCACTATAAGAATCAACAAACCAGTTTTTCTTCATTTGTTTCCGACACCTGTGCAAACAGTTCTGTGTTTCCTTTTGGCAGAAGCAAAAGAGGGTCTCAAGAACAAGCAAACTCGGAACAGAAGGTTTACAGACATCTCTCTCAACAGGCTTGAGTGTACAAATTTTGCAGTCAAAGACAGCTGGGATACATAGGAAAATATTTACTTTTGAGTTATATAGCGAGGAACAACAGACTGAAGACACACACAAGGCCAGTGTCCAACCCACAGGATGTTTCAGAAGGCAGAGTGAAGCTGAACTGATCATATATGGAAAACACAGAACTTGGTCTAAAATCAAATCAAGTTCATTCTATTTTCCAGTTGTATCTGAAGATTTTGGAAATGACTCCACTCAATTAAATAATATCTTTGTGTGCCATTACCTCTATGAAATCAGAGTAGTTACACGTGAAGCCATCATCTTGCAAAGGCATTTAGTATATGACAAATCAAAACCTTAGTGTCCAGGTAAATCCAGTTTAGTCAGGAAGCAATGATACCCCAGACCCCTTCTCTTCTCTCAGACTATAAAAAGCATGAGCAATAGTGTAACAAGAACCAGCCTACAGCACACACATTTCCTCATGCTACTGTTAAATAGTGAACTTCAGTTTTGGTGAAGAGGATGTCATACAGGACTTTTCCAGTAAAGCAAAACAGGTTTTCTAGAAAGAATATCAACTGAAAAAACTACAGAGTGGTGCTGAGAGAAGAGGCAGGGAGCTTGGCAAGAAGCCATGTATTGTACATGCAAGAATTATTCACAATGAAGATAGGAGGATTTGTTTTAAACACACTCCTCATTGGCAGATTAACTTTTTCTCCACTGACATTAAACTGTAAGTCAGTAATTAAAGCAAACATGGATTGCTTGTGAAAACCAAATCCTACACATGAAAATAGTTCAGGCAAACTGCAACATTTCTTTTTTTTTTTAATAAACCTACCTCTAATTAAAGAGCAGAAATTGAGACAGAACAAACTGTGGCTTCAAGTAAATTATTGAATTAGTACAAAATGTTTATTAAAAGAATATAAATATTTCCTGCTATGACTGACACTGCAGACTCCTCCACTGCAGTGAGGAGTCCATTATCTTCCTGATGATAAAACAACACAGCCAACTTATTATAAAGTAGATGCTCTACTCCCAGTAGCTCTGCTGCACAGTTCAGTCATAAACACTGCTCATTTTACTGTACTGCATCTGCCTGGTATAAATAACTTTGGAATGATGAGGAGAAGAAAAACCCCACCTGCTCAGACTCCCAAGACCACATAATCTTCAGCATACCTGGCACTTCCAAAAGTCAACTTTGCTCCACTTTTAGCTTTAGACTCTGAATAAACTGGCAGTAGCCCAATTTGAAACGGGAGGAAACAGGTCCATAAGCACCATTTATGCTGATGGCTGCATGCAAACACCAACCGGAGCCAACAAATCACTGCACACTGCAGCCTTTAATGTACTGCATCAGCTAAAATAACTCCACAGCAATCTCATAATTCAGAGGGCTCTTCGTTGTAGCTGTAGCTCAAAACCTATGTGTGGGATGAACTAATTCCACTGAGAAAACAGAACCTACAAATAACCTCTAAAAAAAATTACTGCTGTACACACACAGCTCAATAGATGACATCTGTTAACAGGGAGAACAGACTCTGGACTTTTTTCATCCAATTTAAGCTTTAAGATGGATAATGTAAGCACTAGAGATGAGTTCTCAGTCAAGGTTGTCACTGCACTTTGATGAAAAGTTACTACACACCATTAGTATTTGGAAGAAGTTTTATTATTAGCTTTGTGTTAATAGACTTTAAGTTGCTAAAGTAACAGCTGATAATAACACTTGAGATATGTTTCTGGTCACACATGCAACTCAACTATACATTAAATTATATCAATATTTTAGATAAATACTACCATATATATAACTTAATGTCTGTTTAACTCTTTCAAAAATATAAGATATAAAGGGAATCTTCAGCATTATAAAGGAATACTTTCTGTTGCCTTCATAAGAAATCCTAACATTGAATTAACATTTTCATAGTCACTGAGGTCTTGTTTGGTTTATGAAGACAGAGAGCAAACTACACACTAAGTAATGTGAAACAAACACCTTTTCATTAAGCTCTACTTAGGAAGGCATTGGATAACTTATTTTTGCAGTCAGATTCTATGTTTTATAAGATTATCTTATGAAGGCAGAGGGAAAGGAAAAGATGAAAGGGAAAGAAAAGCCGAGATGTTGAGCATTTTGATGAGCATTGATTTACCTTCCTCATCAATCCATTTCATGGTGAAAAGCTGCTCGTTGTCAAAGGAGCACATGTCTCGAACTTCACTGCACAGCCCCTCGAAGGAGATGGAAGGCTCAAAATAGGTTATCATGATGTCCCTGAGAAAAATAAAAATAAACTTCAAAAACTATTCCACAAAACATAACATTGACTATCATCTCTAATACCTTCCATACACCACTAATATTAACCCCATCCCTGATGCAGCTCCCTCCAAAATGTTAAAGTAAAAGAAAGTACCTAAGTTCCCTTCTTATAGCAAAGTCAGGCTCCAAGTGATTTTTATTACTTGACATTTAATCCTTCAGGTAATATGCTTCAGAAAAGCTCAGATTTTATGCCCAAGTAACTATGAAGTGAGTTGCAGCAGACACTAACCACACAGAGAAATTAGATCTCTTACACCAGTGGAAACTCAAGAATGAAATGCTGCAAATGTTAGAATAATGTTCAAAACATATTTCTGGTTTTACTTCCTCTTTAACAGTTATTTTGTTATCAGTATCAAAAATATAAAACCATATACATCTACTCCAACTAAATTTTGATTGTGTAGATGTTATGAAAAATTAATGACAAATACTAAACAGATTTCCTAGCAGATTTGGGGGCATGTGCAAATATTCAAATGCCTTTAAAAAAAGCATGCTGCTTCACACCATGAAGGGGAAGGCAGACAGAGAGCCACATACTTAGAATTGAAATGTACTACTTTACTGTAATGCAGAATGGGTATTCCTGTGATAATTAAAAGTGAGTTAACCTGGTTTTAATATGTTAGCAAAAAATGCTGGCCCACTGTGTTGGCTGGGCCTTAAAGGGGAACAGGTGACAGGGCTCAAACTCTTAATCAAAGGAGTTGGGAGACACAGTTAGAAGAAGGAGGAGGGCTGTTTACAACACGCTTCTCAAAAATAGCGTAAGAGCTCCATGTTTGAGCTACAAGATTAACCTTGCCATAAAAAACTCACCCAGCTGGATTTGCTCTGGTGGGTGCCAGCACCCAGGACTATTTGGGGGAGCTTAAAAAAAATAATTGAAGCAATGAAGTTTTTACCTTCCTTACTTGAAGTTTCTGGTCAGAAATCCCATCAAAGTTTCTATCAGCCTGAAGTCTATGTGTGCAGCAAGTTAAATATCTTTAAATCATCATGTGCATGGGCAGATTGAGATCAAGAAGGTGACCTAACATAAAATGCTGTGGTTATGGAACCAGAACAAGGCTCAGGAGGGGCAGAGAGCACACAGAAACCAAACTGCTTGCCTGAGGCTCCTCTGAGAGCAGCAGCAGGAATAAAATCAACTGGCAATTTCTAAGCACTCTGGAAGAACAGCAAGCCTGCTTCTGGATTTATGAGCATCATCAGCTGGATTAGGTTTATTTAGGGGACAGACTCCAGTAAATATGGCAGATGTGTGCCCAGGATAAACACAACATCTCTTCAATAATCTGAATAAAGCAGTCAAAAAGCTGCTACATGATTTGGTAGAGGAATCACTCCTGTTCTTTCCACGTGAGACAAAATGCAAAACAAACAACAACTGGACCCTGGTATTTAGACACAGCACAGTCATTTACAGCAAATGGGGCTTTATTTGAAAGCAGTCACATCCATCCAACACAGCAAACTCTTCTCTCAGACAAAAAGGTCTCCCCTTGCATCTTCTATGGAAACACCAGCTGGGAAGCCAATGCCAACAAGGTGGATCTGACAGTGTGTCACTGTCACAGACACACGGCAGCCACCACACAGCAAGGCTGTATTAGGAGGCAAAGCCTTAACCTGTATTTCCTGTTTTTCCAGGAAGGAAATAAGGCACTGCTTACTTAGCACCTCCACTAAGTTTGCTATCCCTTCATCGATTCACATTTTAGCACAGATACATTCCCTGTGCAATATGTTCTTAAACAGAAAAATTAGTTCTGAAGAGTGCTGAGAAAGTATTTATATTGATATAAATTTACATTGCAGGGGTTTCTGGGATTCAACTAGTCAGTTGAAAGTTTGTTAAATGACTACTACTGCCAGAAAAGCAGAAAGTTACAGACCACACTTTTTGAGACTTTAATCACTGACACTTCAGCAAAAACTGAAGATTAAATTATATATATATTAGCAAAATCTGTTCAGCACATTTTTGAATGTGATGTTTCAAGTTCACTTAAAATACATTTATCTGTACTGCAGCAAACAGGAAAAATCACAATGAATGAATGTACTGAACAGCCTTGGAATCTCTTCATATCTCTAAAGTAAAAGCTGGTACCAACTGAAAAAAAATCTCATACTAATTGTTGGTACCTTTAAGTAGCAAACCAGTTTTCCTTCAGAAAAAAAGGAGATTTTAATTATTTCAGAATTTAAGTGTGTTCTCTAAGTTACTACTCTAATACCTGTAGCAGGACACGTATGAAACAGTTACCAAATAATTTGGAATATCTCTTCTGCTCTAGCAGAAAATAATCAGTCTTTCAGAGAACAATATTCAACAGCAATATTAAAAATAAAAAAGAGAAAGATGATGTCAAGTATAAACAAGGTTCCACAAGCAATATCTACATAACACAGGAACTGAAAGGTTACAGGTCTCCCTGCTGCTTTATTTTGCCATTTGAACTCCACTGATGACCCTGACATTTCCTGCTGGCAGGTCTGTTCCACACCTTCGTGTCTCCACACTTCTTGCCCCTAACACAGCACTGATGATGCCTTTGTTAGGAAAAAGCTGGATTCACTCAAGCCAAGAAAAGCTAAAATCTACTGAGAAAAAATTTTGCATTTTAAATAAAATTTAGTTGACCAAATTAAGGGACAAAGGAAAGTGAATATGGACCATAGCCTGCTGACTTGCATTAAAGATACAAAATGTTTTCTTTTACTGAGATGTGGGAAAAATTTTCTTGACAATAGGCCTTTCCTTATGATGAAGGTAAGGTTATACACTGCTTGGAATAAGCATGTTTGTCATAAAGCTATTCCAAACTGAAATAAATAAATATCTTTGTTTGTCCCCTTTTGGCACACATAGGAAATTAGAAGAAAATCTGATTCAAGCACACCTTTTGCACCACCACATCTGGAGGTGGCAATTAACTCTTACTATGGAAGCACAGGACTTTCTCCAATTTGTTTTAGCTCTATTATAGGTGGTCTTAATCGGGGACCTGTGAGTAGGAAACATGCAAATATACAAGACAGAACTTGTCCTGAATTACTTGCACTGAAAACGCTATCACTTCTATCTTTCATAAATATTAATAAAGATCATTTATTCATACTACTAGAAGGCCTGTCTGAGTCAATATCCTGCAAATATCAGAATCAGTAAACCATAAATCTTAGGAAGACTGAGAAAAGGCAAATGGTAAACCAAAACACACTAGAGAACATATTTTAAATACATATAGAAAACCATATTGTCCACCTTTCCTGAGATCAAAGGGCCTTCCTCACTTTCTTCTACAAATCATCCAAGAGTTGTAATGTCCCTTAACAAAAAGAAAGAACCATCCAACACAAAAACCCAAATACCAATGCCAACAATTAAACACAATTCAATATCTGTACCTCATTTTCCACTCTGATCTTAAACAGATGAGAGAGCAACCCTGTAAGAACAGACACTACTGCATTAGACTTTTTCACCTGCAGCCTCATATATCCCATATTATGTATGGGGCAATGTACAGACACATTATACACGTTACCTACATATCCACACACACATCACACACCTGGGCCAGTCATTAAGGCTTTTGAAAAGTCTAATTAGAGCTGACTGCAATGAACCCCCACAGGACTCCTGGGGAATTCTGCTGTGCCCGTGTCATTTCTGTACTGCCAGCTGCAGCCACTGCCATTCACAACCATTGCTTTACCCTGCTCAAGTCTGTTTTTCTGGAAAAAATGTATTGTCAGAAAGCTAAATCAATATTGAAATAGCAAGAAGGGGGGAAAATGTATTCACAGGCTTAGTCCAAAGTTTTCTCAAGCTTCTGTTGTCAAGAGACCAGAAGACACTGTGGTGAAGAACTGATCAAAAAAAGTACCCAAGATAAGGAAAAAGAAAAATAAATTATGCAAGAATTCAAGAATCCTTAAGAAATTAATTCCCTGGAAATAGTTATGGAGGTACATTTTGATTTTACAATTAAAATTTCTTTTCTCTTCACACTTTTTCCACTCATGTAACTAAAGTAATTAAGTAATTAAAATTAAGAAAAGAAGCAGGTTTAACATGTTCCATGAGAGGACTGTCAGGCGTCTTCATCTGAACCAAATCAAACTGAAGGCCAGCAAAGCATTGATGTTTACCCCTTTTTACTGAAAATCTAACCTACATTACTGCCTACACAGCTAAAACCAGCATAAAATCTATGTCAGGCACTGAAAGAATATATGCTAGCAGTTCTAATCGTGACAGGAAAATGGTTATTATAGCGGTTTGGTTTTGCTTCTTTTTTAAATCAGCATAAATTCTCCTTGAGCATAAGCAGTAAATTATTCCTACCTGTTCTCTACTCCTACAACATATGCATGAATGACACAACTTCTTCTACTGACCTGACAGAAAGCATCTCCAGCAAATGAGGTAAGACAAAAGGCAAACTTTGAATATCAGCAGAGTGCTGAAATGGTTGTAATTACAACCTGTGCCATACACCAGGAGCTGCTGTACTTTTTTATTTCATCAACAAAAATCCACCTTTGGAGTAACAGAGTGAATTCCTAAAAACCCCCTCAGGAACCTCTGTTACACACACTGCACAGATCACAGTAATGCTTTAAAATACTTAACACTATTTTAAGAATTTTAAACAACTAATCCTATGTGGAAGATAAGCACAGTTTAACTGAGAGAAGGAAATACCTGGAAAAACTCAACTTGATGCCCTAATTCCCAAGTCTCTGGGAATTCCCCACCCTTTTATTCTCATGATCTGTGTTCATTTTTAGGAAAATTTTCTGTCCTGTTTTAACATATTTCATGAATTTAAGATAAAGAATTACCACTGCACGGTTCAATGAAACAAAGACTCTTCAAAGGGTCCTGTGTGAAGTCTTTGTCTTGGCTGAGAAAAGCAATTGGGCTCCCGGCCAGACCCAGCCCCAGCCGAGTTTTGGGGATTCAGGCTCGGCTCTTTGCCCCAGGCAAGTATCCCAACTATCAGATTCCCAAACGTTTCAAGAACAAATCTGTGCTTCTAAGTGGCTGGGTTGGCTTGGTGGCTTTTTGTTTCTTTTTCTTTTTAACCAGAAACTCTTTTTGGAAGATGAAAAGATCTTCACAGCCAGACTTCCCCAATAACTTCTACAACCCACTTAAATGCTTCCATTAAAAGGAAATTAGGAGAGGTTAACGTTTCCTGATTAACACTGTTTCCCATTAATTCCTCGATCCAGCTCTGACACAGTTTATTTGAAGAATGAGGGAAGAGCTGCTTTTGGTATCAGCATTCGGTTCTCAGTCTCCAAGTCATTTCAGGGTAAGTGCAGGTAAAATGTTTGGCTTTGATATCCACTTGATAGTGCAAGTCAGAGAAGGGGCTTGAGGCTTTCTGTTGTAAGAAAGTGGAGAGAAGAATTTGCTTACATCTCAAAATAAATCATGACTAAGGTATTCAGCCTGTTAGTTTGTTGGTATTCACAATGGTTAACCAACACCCTCTATGACTCAATGCCATTATTAAACTGATAACCGCATTAACAGATAAAAAGTCAATGGACAGGACTCAAAAGAAACATTCCAGTGCCTGAAATTATTACCAGTGTCATGAGCCAGCATTCCTGTCCAATGTAGCAGATTTTTTTTCCTCACTCCCACAGCCCTGGGCTGCTTCCTCCCTGTTCTTGCCCCACAGCCTCCCTGTGCTAAAGCAAGAATCCATGTGATTGCATGTGGAAATGATCAAGATTAAAACTGACCCAGCAGAAGAAAAATGAATGCTTTTCACCCAGAAGAGTTCCCATTTTAGTTCACTGTCTGACCAAATGAACACCTCTACCAGCTGATAGTCAGGGGCATCTTTGCTTCCTTAAGAAAAAGTGGATTAAAGGGACTGTGAAACAAAGCTCAGAATTTCACATACTTTGACAGTGTCTCACATTTCCTTTAAAGCCACAGACGGTGCCAGTCTCTACAGTAACTTCTACCGACTTCTGTCAAGAAAAGCACCAAAGCGGACACAAGCCAGAAACCAAACACGGCAGCAAATACCAAATGCTCAGCGTAGTTTCTATACCTCTCCTTAAAATTCCACAGCTAGAGATAGCAGAGAGTAAATACTGAAAATGTAATACACCTCTTCTTGTGCTTAACACACACAACTGGAAGGAACCTATCAGGGGCATCGTGCTCACTCTTAATCCAAAAATGCAACCTACATTGTTTTCTGCTTAGATCACCTCCCCTCAAACTTAATGGCCCAATGAACCACTGGCAACTCTTGCACTGAAACTTATTAAGCCCTGTTACTGTTACTATTTAATAGTGGGCTGTGAACCCAAGGCAGGACATTTCTTTTGCTTCATGTGTTATTGCTGGATAGCCACTGAATTAGGCCCACAAAATTCAGATTTCCATTTCACAGCCGCCTAGTATTTTGTTGGTTTTGTTTTGTTTTTTTTTTAAACAGCAGAAGCATAATTGATAGTAGATGCATGTGAGCTACCATTCATAGACTCCCCTGGAAATCGCTCAGTCCCTGGCAAACAGCCTAAAAACCCATGAAACAAATTTTCATACAAACATCCTCTTCTTTAGTCCTGAACATCACTTAACATAAAAAGACCAGGACCAAAGCTGGATCCCAAACATACCAAGTGAGACTTCTGGCGTGTGCTATGAAGGAATATGTACTTATTACGGCAGCCAGGACCTGGGGGTGAAGGGAAGCAGGGTGAGCAGGGCAAAGGCTGCTCAGGCACATCCTTGTTCACCAGGACGGCCATCCCAGGAGAAGGGAGGATCCGACTTTCCCCCTGAACCCTGACACTAGTCCTGCACTTGACACCCACTTCAGCACGGCCGGTTGGTCGTGGAGTGTTTTTCCTCCGCTCTTTCCCTCCTCCCCTACAAGTCAGGGGATACCCAGGGCTTGAGCCAGGAGTATCCCCGGGAGCCCGTCCAGGGGAGCCCGTGCCGGGTACCCCGAACACCCGCGGCGCCGCTTCGGACGCCCCTCTCCGCCCGGCCTTCCCCGGGGGCTCGGCGCCCGCACTCACCCCTTGTAGTAGGCTTTCACCCGGACCTGGTGGGCGCCGTCTCCGCCGAGGCTGCCCCCGAGGCCGCCCGGAGCCGACATGGTGCTGCCGGCGCCGCCGTCTCGCTGTGTCGGCATCGCCGCCCAGCCGGGCCGGGGGAGCCGCGGGCTCGGAGCGGGGGACCCGCAGGGTCGGGCCGGGCCGGGGCGGCGGCTGCGCGACCCCCGCGCCTCCCGAGCGCCCCGCCCGCGCCGGGCGGCACCACGGGAGGGGCGGGAGGGGACGGCGCAGAAGCGGTGCCGAGAGGGAGGGCGGAGGTGCGCGAGGCGGCGCGGGAGGGCAGCGTAGGCTTTTTCCCGGGTGGGGCGGAGCAGCTGCCCCGAGAGCGGCCGGGCGGCAGCTCCGCCGCCCCGGGATGCGGGTGTCAGTCCGGTGAGTGTCCCCCCGCGCTCTACATGGGCTCCCTCCGACGGGACTCCACACCTGTGGAGCAGGATGCTCCACGCCGCCGCGGAGGGGGGGCAGCGGCGGCGGCGGCACCCGGGGAACCGGCAGCCCCGTA
>VWZP01002299.1:369555-424165 GCA_013396995.1 Dicaeum eximium | reverse complement strand
GCCGGGCGGGGGCGGGGAACCCGCGCCCTGGCCGCGCCCCGGCGCCGGGCCGGGCCGGCCCCTCCCGCCCGCTTGTATTTGCTCTCCTGAGGGGGCGGTGGCGGGGCCGGGCTGGGNTCCTTGAACACCTCCAGGGCTGGGGACTCCGCTGCCTGTCTGTGTAGTCTGTATCAAGTGGACTTCCATTCCAAATGGGATTCTGAAGGTCCATTCTGGGATCCTCCAGTGTGGCCCCCACATCCCTGACCCTTCCATGGGGATCCTCCAGCCTGACTTGTGTGGTGATGGCCTAGAAAATAATCAGGATCATCAGGTCCAACTTTTAGCCCTCTACAGAACATCTCCAAGAGCCACACCATATGCCCAAGTGCATTGTCCAGACACTTCTTGAACTCTCTCAGGCTTGGGAGTCACAGAGGATTCACCCTGAAGGCACCTCCCATAGTCATCCAAATAAAGGCTTCCTGTACTTACAGTACAAAGATTTGTAGGTGCGTATGTATCAGGTGCTAAAACAAGGAGGTGTGATGCAACAGAGACCAGAGGTAATTACTTTAACTCACATTCACACAGTGCTTTGAGCTGGAGAGTGGCAGGAAGGGTGGAAGGAAGCAAGCAGAGCCTCAGAAAGGAAACTTGAGATGCTCACACTGTGATTAGGATGGATGCACTCCTGACAGTGTCTGAACAGCAGCTGCTAAATGTAGGAGGCACTTGAAAGAGGCTTCCTGTTAGCGACACATAGAAGTCGCTAGGTTATTTGGGCTGAAAAAGCCTCACATTTCAATCTCCCGGCCCCACCGCAGCTCTCCCTCAGCCCCGGCCCCTCACGGGGCCGCCAACATGGCGGCGGCTCCCGTCACGTGCACGGCGGCGGTCGCGCCCCGCGCGCGCGCGGCACCTCCCCCGTGAGGGAGGCGAGAAAATGGCGGCAGCGGCGGCGCCTTGAGCGGCGCGTCCCAGGCGAGTGTCTCGGCGGGGCGCNTTCGTTGTTATTATTATTTTATTATTATTTCGGAGCCCTCTGTCAAACACCGAAATGCCTGCAGGGGCTCGGCTTGGAGGAATTTTTTATTTAGTTTGGGTTTTTTGTGGTTTGTCCACTTGGAGTTGCAGGGAGAGGTTGTGAATTGAAAAAAAAAAGAAAAGAGTAAACCATGTGGTTGTAGATGGTTGTGGTTGTGGATGTGCGTTGTCAGCAGGGTTTGTTATTACCATGGCATTTACCAAAACTTTCCAAAACATGATTAATGGCATTCGTGTATCTACTGTGGGGGTAGTTTGTTAATCAGTATAGAATAGCAGGTATTTTTTACTTCAGGTGGTTGCTTTGACCAAGAAAAATATAAAGAAACAAAACTTTGGGATATTTACCTTATGCACAATGTAACTTGAAGTTATGTGGTTCTTGTACATTTACTGCTTGAATAAATATATATTTTCAATATAGTTTTCTGTTGTGCTTTGTATTTTGGGCTCTCTTAAATGCGTAGTGGTTGTTTCAAGTCAGTGTGTTTTCTAAAATTTACTTTGTGTTACGGAGATTGTTTTGAGTTAACGTTGCTCAGGGAGCATCATTGCAAGGTCTTAATCATTAAACAAAATTAATTTTCTTACAAGCTAGTATCTGATGCCTGCGTGAGGTGAGGTGTCAGAGGAGAGATGGAGATGCTGAGGAAAAATTTAATAGCTCCTTACTGTACATCGTTTTTTCATTGTACATCCTTTGTGAGAACAACCTGAGCAATGACAATATTATTTTTGAAATAATTTTGAGCAAAAGGATTAACAGCTTTCATGGCATAAGCTGGTAATGGAATAGTTACTAAGTGGGATATGTTGCGTATCTTGTTTATAACACCCCAAAAATGTGGCTGAGAACTAAGGAAATGAGGAATCTAGTGTTGTTTTAAGCTAATTTAAGTGGTTGCATAACTCTGCAAAAACTAGCTAAACAAGTTGTAGGTGTAAATATTTTGAGATGCTTTTAATGTCCACTGGAGGAGACAGGATTTTTTTTTGAAGATGCTTTTCATTATGTGAAATTAATGTAAAGTTGTTTTAGAAGTGATGCTGGGTTTATTGCAATTGGAGTGGAAACCTATGTGTGTTAACTTGTGCCCTGATGTAGGTACACAAGTGGCATCAGTAATGCACAACAGACCTGCATTTTTAACAACAAATCGTATTTTTTCTTCAGTTCTAATAGCAGGGATCTCTGCTTTTAAAGCATCCTTGATTGCCACGAATTTTCTTTGATGGCAAAGTCCACTCAAGTGTCCAATACAGGGGTAGGCAAGAGGTGTTTTGGTGACTGTGTTACAGTTTAGTTGTTGCAGGTCCCCAGGAAGTGCAGCATCATGTGCAGCCCACTGCTTGCAGAGCAGTTGTGTTTTGGGAGGTGAGGGTGCAGCCTGGCAGTGTCCTGTTCTGCTTCCAGCTGTGTGAGTTGAAACTCCTGATTATATGCCCATTTGATGCAGCGTCCAAAGGGCGGTTTGTTAAGAACTTGGCAAAGCTGCTTCTTTCTAGTACATTGCAGCTCTCTCTGATTATTTCTCTGAGCCCCTCTTTATGGTAAGAAGGAAACACATCTTCTGAACCCTCCCTTTTTTTGGCATCCTTTGGAAAGCAATAAACAGTTACTATGCGATTTCCTGTTAATCATAATACAAAGACTGAAAAAGAAACTGCAGTAAACACCCCCATAACATATATTGAGGTTTGTGATTCATTTCACTTATGAAGATGACATTTTGTGCTCTGCAACAGAGGGAAGCCGCATAAGACTCGGGAGGATCATTTGAGGTGCTTAAATAGGTAGTTTCTTCCTTGGCTCTTGCTGTATTGTGTGAGGTATTGCTGTTAAAAGGATTTTTTTCCTTTTATCCTTTCCCTCTCTCACCAGACAGAACATTTCACTGGTGATTTTTGCCAAGAGCAGGTTTTGCTCAGTGTCCAGGGTCAGCCAGCATTTTCACTCTTGGTCTGTGGGGGTGAGGGAGGTGGTACTGGTCCTGTGTAGCTGGCTGGAAATCTTGGATGTATTCCTAAATTGGTTCTTTATTGCTACTTTTGATATAGATACTTAGAAGATTATAACTACATCTCTCAAGAGATTGCATCAAGTAATAGCAAATGCTACAAACTAAGATTAGATATTAAGAAGAAATTCTTTTCTATAGGGTTGGTGAGGCCCTGGCACAGGTTGCCCATAGAGGTTGTGGCTGCCTCATCTCTGCAAATGTTCAAGGCCAGGTTGGATGAGGCTTGAAGCAGCCTGGTGTATTGAAAGGTGACCCTGCCATCGCAGGGGCTGGGATGAGATGGCCTTTAAGGTCCCTTCAAACCAAACTATTCCGTGGTTCTGTGAAACTCACCTTTTGAAAATTGCCCATTCTTCTGTCTCAACAAAACATATTCTCTTGCATTAAAGTCAGCATGTTCTGGCCTTGCTTGTGAACCCCTCCTGTGTCACTCCTGGCAGGCTGGACGAACGCTGCACAGCTATGGAGAATGAACCCAACACAACAACGTGTTCTGCATCCACAACGACCGTCACCACCACGTCCACGTCCCGCACGCCGCTGCCACAGATCTCCGTCTACAGCGGCTCTGACAGACATGCTGTGCAGGTACTGGGCTCTGGGGGCTTCCTCCCTGTCCTGTACAGAGCTCTACACACAGGCATTGTGCAGGATTAGCTTTTTGTTCTTAATTGCTGTTGTCTTTCTCAATAGCTGGCTTGCTGGTTTTCAGGAGATGTTTACTGGAGGGTCTCAGACCACTTTAGGATAGTTCAGGGTAGGCCTGTCTCCCAAATAAGGGAGGGGGAAATGCTATGATAGAAAGTTTGGTTTGTTCATTATTTGCTGAGGGTGCAGATTATTAATATAAACCTTTGCAAAATAAAGCTGTTTGTTTGACCAGTGTTGACTAAAGGGATCCAAGGTCTTTGTGTGGGTGTAAGTGCTGCTTGGGATCCAGCCTTCTCTTGCTGTTCTTGAAATGAGGTCTCCTTGAACTCAGTACAGTCCATTCTGTTGTGTTTGATAGCTGGATTTCTCACACACTGATCTCTCAAAAAGCAGAACATGATGTAGGATGTGTTGACAAACAGCTGAGAGCCGGGGATGATGCTGTATTGTCAGGCTGTCCTTGAGAATATGAATATATTGATGTTGACAATACTCTGTGACTTGGTCAAGAACAGTGAGGGAGCAAGTTCAGTATTACATAACTGGTGGGAAAAAAGTGTATTTCGTTTTATTTCCTTGTAAGGGTAAACTTCAACATCATGTCAGCATGGTGCATGCTTTGTAATTGTAATTAATTACCTACTGATTCATCACAGGTTATTCAGCAGGCCTTGCATCGTCCTCCTAGCTCAGCTGCTCAGTACCTCCAGCAGATGTATGCAGCCCAACAGCAGCATCTAATGCTGCAGACTGCTGCTCTGCAGCAGCAGCACTTAAGCAGTACCCAATTTCAGAGTCTGGCAACTGTTCCACAGGTGAGAGTGAAGATTGCTGAAAAAGAATCGTGTATTATCTAGAGCAGGGCTACAGTTATTGTCAAACATAATAACAGCTTAAGTGCCTGAGCTTAATGCCTCATGATAATTACTGTTACATTTTAATGATGTTGTTATTTTAAATTGTATTGTCCTCCAAACTGTTTGGAGGATTTTGTCCAGTGGTATAGATGCTCCAGTAGGCAACCATTCCATGCTTTATTGCATACATTATAATGCATCATGTAAATCATCAAGCAGTAATAAAATAAATATTAAAAATAGACTACTTCAATCTTCATCCCATTATTTTCTCTAAAACTTGGTGGGGAAAGCAATGAATGGCATTGTATCTTAGTGAAATAAAAAATAATGAACATCTGGCATCTTAGTGTGTTTTGCCTCACATCTGGCTGCATTATAAGTAATTGCAAAACTAAAATTTAACCCTGAGTGTGAAAATGTAGGAGGTAAATGACATTTCGTATCTGAAACGCAGCTTTTAACATCAGTGATCACTGGAAGAGACCCACTTTGAATTAAAGCAGTGGCAAGATTTCCTGTGGCCGTGGATTGAGAATATGATCTTGCAGAGAGAGGTGGTTGTTAATGAGTTTACACAGGGAAATGCTAAATGGAGTTAAAGACCTCAGGGATATGGCTGTTCAGTGTCAGAACTGGACTGACTCCTTTTTGCTCCTGATTTTTCTTCTATACCTTTTTCATTAGCTTGTAGTAATACATTGATTTGTCTTTTTTTTTTTTTTTTTTGGTGATGGATTTCTATGTGGATATGTAGTTACTGAGACTGAGCAAAGAAAATCAGGTTGGAAAAGGCTGAGAAGTTCTGGTTCTGTTCATACAGAAACCTAAATCACTGTCCCTGTTATTCATGTGAAGGGCTGGAATAGCATCCTGTGATAGACAGTAGATATGCATACATAAGTTACCATTCCAGAATATGAGGCTGTTCTGTACAGCATTTATAAAGTTTGCTTTATTTTTAGAAGATTCTAATCACAATAAAATGATGACCTGAGCTTTAATTCTGACAGGTTTTTTTATGATACCGCATTTTAAGTTCTGAGCACCATAAGTAGTGAGCTGATCACTTAGCTTCATCATTAGCAGTTTGGCAGACTTTACCTCTGATTGTTTTTCTTCAAGTCTTGATCTGAAAGAATTATATGCCTGAAATTTGGTGGACTTCAGCATCTTGCAGGTAGCATTCCACTGTGCAGAGTGCACTTAGCTGAAAACGGCTTCCACTGAGTAAAGCCTCTTACTTTAACTCAGAGAAAGGTAAAGGTAGAGAGGGCTGTTTCTGATGGTTTATGCAATAAAATGAACATCACTTAAGCACTTTCTAATTTCACTATTTGACACATATTCTTGCTATTTAGGCAAGCCTGTCAGGTGGGAGGCAATGTACTTCCCCCACTGGGAGTGTCACTCAGCAGTCAAGCATGTCGCAGACCTCGGTACGTAACTGCACCAAGCCCTCCCTCCATTCCCAACCCTGCTTGGTTGTTATATGGCTACAGGGAAAACCAGAAAATATTAATAACATTTCAGTTTGTATTGTTAAAATTAGTACTACAGACACGGTGAACACTATGATGACTCTGTAGTAAGTGCTGTGTGCGATTGTTGGTGGCCAGTGTTGGCTTCCCAGTCCCAGACCCCTCTTGGTGCTCTGAGGGGCAGCTGCTCATCCACAAGCACCAGTGGCTGTTCAAACTCCTGCAGAAGTCACTCCCTAAGCTCTCATCTCTTACATGATTTATTATTCGATTTTCTTCATTAGTTTCTTTATTCAGGCACTACCATAGGTGAAAATCATAACTGTGTCAGGGATTAAATAGCACTAAATCTAAAGAATCCAGGTCAATGCTCACCTATATTTATGAAACTGATTAAATGTTTATAGGATTCATTCTTTTATCGATTATCATCTTTTATCATTCATTTTTTTTGCAGTTTCACTTCCCATATTCTAGGCATGTGCTCAGGTTTCAGTTGTAAGTGGCTCTGTGTTCAGTTCATGCTGTATTTCTTTAAGTGTCATTGTCAGACATGCACAGTATCTCCTGTACAGTTTTACAACTGTCTGAAGTAGAATTTGTTAGTCCTACAGACATCCTGCTTATTAATCACACCCTCAAGCTGTTCATGACTCCAGTGCATAGCTTCAGTGATTTAACTGTGTATTTTTTTAAGCTCTCATAGCTTGGCTTGGCTTACAGTTGTTAGAAGTAAAACCATTTTTTCATTGAATTTCAGAGGGAAAGTCTATTAAGATGTCTGATGTTAAATTAACAAAATAATTGGGCTGGGGTTTTTCAAGGAAATCTTTTAAGTAAGTGATGAAAAAGAGCTGGGCACTTAACTCTGTTAGACTGGTTAGAGAAAAAAAGAAAAAACACAACAGCTTATTTTTTTAAGAAAATCCTAAAGAGTGGTTCTTGAGCATTTAATATGAAATGGGAGAAGGTTTTAGTCTTCAATAATTTTTCAGTGGGCATATGTGAAACGAGGATTGAAAGTCCATAAGTGGTGGCACAAAGAAGTGTCCTGATCAGGTTGCTTAGTAGAAGATACCAGTCCAGGCAGTTAATACAAACATTTAAAGATCTTAAATATTAAAGTTCAGGTGTTTTTCTTAAAATATTGAAATCTCATTCTACATATTCAGTAAACGTGTATTTCTATGAAGCATATTTTTCAGACTTCATATCATTGTTTATACTTGTAACTGCTTATTATTACTTACTGCAACGTGGTTGCTTGCAGTTTAAGAATAAAAATGTACAATCTTGCCAGAATCCAATTTTGTGATGATTGGCTCAATATATTTTTGATATCTTCACAGTTCAGAGATTCCAACCACCCCTGCCATTTTTGTCAAGGGCTTTCTGGCTTTAGACCCTAGGGTGATGGAATTTCCATGACAGAAGCAATATTTTTGTTTCCTTAGATTAACCTCTCCACCTCTCCTACACCTGCACAGATAATAAGCCGTTCTCAGACCTCCAACACCACCAGCAGCAGCATCACCCAACAGACGATGTTGCTGGGCAGCACCTCTCCCACCCTGAGTGCCAGCCAGGCTCAAATGTATCTACGAGCTCAGATGGTAAGTTTTGATTACAGTCCTTGCAAAGTTTGGCTTTGCTCTGTCCCTATTGGAAGATCTAAGCTCTCTTTCTTAAATATAGTAGATGTTGGGCTGCTCTTGCTCTTTTGTATTTTTTTTTTCCACTAATTTGTAGTATTGAAGGGAAAGTCGTCTTAACTGCTTGTATGAAAGTTCATAGATGTGTTTATTCATCTCAAAGACTTTTCTCAATATGCAGAACAAATATATTTGGTTTACATTACCCTTTTATTTTCTTTGTTTCTGTTCTCTATAATTTTCTTTGTTTACTAAAATTACCACGATAAATAGTCTAAAAGTACAAAAGTTAATCTTAGAAGCTGTACATCAGTATGTGTAAGTATGGTATCTCTTTAAGATACTGCATTTCTTTCACAGATTTTAAAAATCTCAGTCTGTTACTGTGTATTTTTTTCTTGCTTAACAGCTTATTTTTACTCCTGCAACCACTGTGGCTGCTGTCCAGTCTGACATTCCTGTTGTCTCCTCATCCTCCTCATCTTCCTGTCAGTCTGCAGCTACTCAGGTGAGCTTGTTTAAACTTATTAAAGGTCTGCCCTGTCGAGTGGGACAAAACTGAAAAGTAAGGAAATGCTGGGCTTTAGTTTTTCTTGCTTTACTTTCACCCTAGACCAGAGAGCAGATGAGCTGCTGGGATGGCTCTGCCAAACTCCAGCTGAGTCACCTTACCTGTGAAGGTGTGCTGAAGGATTTGTCCTCACTGGGGCAGGATGGCATTAAATGTCTCCTGCATGCCAGTGAGGAAGCAAGCACTGTTGTCTTGGGTTTGAATGTGCCATGGGGTAACAGACAGGGCAGTGAGAAGTGAAATGTAAATTGGCTGTTCATTACACCAGTACTAACTGTTGAGTGAGGAAGGGATTATGTAATCAAAATAGGGAATGGTGATAATAATTAGTCCCCTTTTTCATGTAAAAGATGATGTAAATTAGTGCTACAAGGGTAGGCATTATCCTTGAAAATGAAATTTTAGCTCAGCACGTAGGATTGGAAATCTGGGATTGTTATATGCAGAATCTGAGTGTGGTATAACAGACTTCAGTAAAAATGATCCCTGACTGATCTACGTTTCAGAAAGCAAACCTTTTGTTTCATGTGACACTGGAGGTGTCATGATGAGAAGGGAGGTTAATATTGGTTAATTTAGAGGTTAATGTAGAAACAAAGATCTCCAATAGCAGAGAACACTCTGGTCCCACTGACCACCCAAGGCTCTGGTTTTTGTTGGTGTCTGAAAGCTCACTCATAGACCACTGCACTTCTGCTGTGTCTGTAAAAATGAAATTGCCTTTGCTTAAGATGCCTTGTGTCACTTACTTTGAAGGCACAATAAAAGAGAAAAATGAAAGTTTTGATTCAAATTAATTAACAATTTCCATTTCTTTTAAGAATCCAATAAGGGAAAAAAGACTTATGTATTTATCACTGAAGTAATAAAGATCCCTATCCTTCTCTAAATTTTATGGCTTTAAAGATACTTTGATATGCAGATTTTTATCTTCTTGTGATCACATGGGATGAGAAGAATGTAATTTTTTTTGCTGTTTTTGCCTGATACTTATCATAGATATTTATAGTTTGGGTCTTTTCATGTTTTGCTCATTTCCCAGGTTCAGAACTTGACGTTGCGCAGTCAGAAGCTGGGTGTGTTGTCAAGTTCACAGAATGGCCCACCAAAGAGCAGCAGTCAAACTCAGTCCCTGTGCCCCAGTAAGGCTGTCAGCAGCTCCAAGGGCAGCCAGGCAGATCCCTCAGAAAGCAATAGGAAAGGCGAGAGCCCCGCGCCGGAGTGTCGGAGCACGCCGGTCACACGGACATCCAGCATACACCACCTCATTACACCAGGTGGGATCAATGTGCAGCTCTGGGAAACTCATTTCTACATCACAGTTCTGTCAGAGTTCAGTGCTCTCTGACCATGTGTTATTATAGATAGTCCACATGAACAGAGTTCAAATTTTATTAGTAAATTCACTTATTTGTTGGTATTGGATGTTGCGCAGGATTTTGATTAAGCAGAGGCAGGAATGTTCTTAAATCACAATACAAGCACAATATAGCGACTGCAATACCCTGTTGGGTCACAGCACAAACATGATTCTCATTCCTGGTCTCTCTCTGTATGTTTGTTGTCAGGACATGCCATCCCATCTCTGGGCAACAAAATGTAGGTTGAAACCACCTCAAGCCTCATGCTCCCATCTAAATCCATTTTATTGGTGGTTTGTTTCTTTTTTCTGTGTTGTCTGTGTCGTGAGAATGTTCTTATATTGAGTACTTTTATAAACCCATAGGTAACAATGCTAAAATTTTAGTATTTTGTATCAAGATAAATCAAAATAACCTGTACTTGGTTGAAGAGGCACCTACACCGCAGGCAGCATATTTGCATTTTAGCTTTCTTATTTTCAAAATGTGATGGTAGTCTAGACAATTGCTCTGAATTCTGTGGAATGTAGCTTGGCTTAATGACAACCTTTACAGAAAGAATGGGACTTGGAGGCAGACATTCTGGAGGTATTGAACTCTATTGCTCTCAGAACCCACATTGATAAGAGAAAAAAAAACATACTTAGTAGCAGAACAGATCAAAAAAGCTACATAAATGAGTTGTTTCTCAAGTGGACAGACAAAGCAAGAAGAGTTTTGCGTGTGGAGGAAAATGTGCGTGTGTGCTGTAAAAAGTGACTGGTGAGTCATTGGTTCACTTAAAGGTGATGATTTCTCTGCAAGCTGCACTATTTTTAGGTTTGTGTCTCTCAGTTGCTGTGTTCAAGTTCAGGCAAATGCTTTCAATGGTTTAAATTTATACTAAACGCTTGGAATTTTATTTAGTCCCTTAACATAGTATTATCTAAAGTTTAACTAAACAGTTATTAGCAAATCCTGTTGTGCTTATTTCTTTTCCAGTCTGTTTCAAAGCAAAGGCTAAATCAATTTAAAATTGCATTAAATTCTTAAATAAGGCTGGTTCAGCAATAATTTTAAACATAGCAGCAAAAGGATAAGTTTAGATACTTCTTTATAGAAAGTACCTATATGTAAAAAGCATGGCCATATTCATTTATTCATTGCTGCATTTTGCTTTGGAAATTGATATACTCCCCTAATAAATTGTTCTTGTGTTCTGTGTGCTGTCAAAGAAGATATTTTTAAACAAATACTGGAAATGTTAAAAAAATTGTGCTGATGTTTAAAGGGAGAAGTTTTGAGGTATTTTATAATATTTTCAGAACTTGAGAAAATAAATACTAATTGTCACTTTTTTCCCCTTCCCTCACAGCTTCATATTCTCCATTGCAACCTCATTCTCTAGTAAAACATCAGCAGATCCCACTTCATTCGCCACCTCCAAAGATCTCCCATCATCAGCTGATCCTGCAGCAGCAGCAGCAAGTCCAGCCGATTGCACTTCAGACTCCTCCTGGCCAGGAGCCGCCTCCATCCCAGCACTGTCTGCCCCTCCCCAGCCACGCGCTGCCACCGGCGCCCAGCAGCGTCCCGTCCCACTGCTCCCCTATCCACATCCATCCCCCGCCTCTCACGCTCTCTCCTACCCCATCCCCGTCAGCGCAGCAGTCCGTGGTGGTGTCCCCTCCGCCGTCCCACTCCCCGAGTCAGTCACCCACCATCATTATTCACCCTCAAGCCCTTATCCAGTCCCAGGCCAGCTCCCTGGTGCCGGCGGCTCTGCAGCCCGAGCCGGCCGCCCCGCAGGCGGCTGCTGCCAACCCCGTGCGGCCATCGCAGCCGCTCAGCCTCCCGCAGCACCTGCCGCTCCCGCCCTCGCCCGCCGTGCACATCGGGGCCGTGGAGCCGCCCAGCTTGGTTTCCCCGGGCCAGCAGCTCGTGTCCTCCACGCCACACCAGCAGTATCCAGCCCTGCAATCCGCTCCCATCCCTCTGGCAGCTCCTCCTCAGCTCTCGGCATCCTCAACCCAGATTCAACCGCTGCCCCTGCAGTCTGTGCAGTCTTTACAAGTGCAACCTGAAATTCTGTCCCAGGGCCAGGTTTTGGTTCAAAACACTTTGGTTTCTGAGGAGGAACTTCCCGCTGCAGAGGCTTTGGTCCAGCTGCCATTTCAAACTCTTCCACCGCCACAGACCGTCGCAGTAAATTTGCAGGTGCAGCCGTCAGTTCCGATTGAAACTCCAGTGGTGAGTGATAACATTGCATCCTTTATTCTTTCCCTGGGCTTCTCCAGAGCTGACTCTGGCCCATTGACTTCGAAGGGACCTAAATCAGGTGCTAGTCAGAGGACAAAAAACCTATTGATTACAGAACTGAGTTTTAAGAAAATAATAAACAATTTTTCTTCTGTTCCATGTTTTGGTGTGGGATGTTTTTTGTTGGCTTTTTTAATGGGTCAAGAATATCAACCAGTAAGCATGAAAGTGTAAATTTAAGATCTAAAATCTTGTTTCTTAATGAAATTACAATGAATTTGAAGTTTAAAAAAGTCAGTAAGTACATGACAATGCTTACATAAAGAATTTTAGTAAATGTGACATGAGGACTGTAAACATTTACCTCAATACAAATAGATTTTGATTAGGAGAACAATCTATACTAGGTGGAAGGTGCATATCGGGTTATTAAGATTATAATTTTATGGGTTATGTATTTTGTACTAACATTAAAAATATCCCCTTCTTAAAAGAATAGGGGAATTTTGATGCTGTTTTGGCAATTCCCATCACCCGCATTTAATTTGGTTCAGTGTTTGTCTCAGATGTCTGCAGTTTGTAATTGAAAGTTTTGCTTTCAGTCACTGGATTAAAATCATGTACAGGGAAGTAAAATTATATGCAAATAAGGCTGACATTTAAGATGCCATTGCTGGGCTTTAGTGGTAAAATGCTAATGAGATTAAATTGAGCAAAAGAATCAGCAGCTCTTGTAGGCTTTTTTGAGGCTATCAACAGGTTAAAGAAGGAGGTGTGCTGTTCATTTTTAATTCATTTAAAGAGGGTCATAATCTCAGCTCTGGTATTTCATGGAGAAATTGGGCAAAAGAGTAGGAGCCAGGTTTGCTTTTGACAGGGTGGTGTTTTACATTTTAATCTGCTAAACCAACTGTCAGGAATTTATCCAAATTTATTTTCAATACTTTTGAGGAAAAGACCTTAAAATCTCTTATAACCACTAATGCTTGACAGTCTTGGTGTACTCCTGAAATACTCAGCTTGATTACACTGCTGTATAAGATAGAACAATTTGCAGACTTGTCATTAAACTTGCATTTTGCAGATGTATTTAAATAACATCAAATGTATGTGTAAATAAAAATAACAGTAAACTATACACATAAGATACTGAAAAAGTTAAGTTCTCTGCTCTGTTTGATTGGAGAACTGTGCTTCTTTATGTATTGCTGTTTGTAACAAATACTTTAATTTTACTGTCATAGATATTGTGATGTCCTCAGAGTTCATTGTTTGGTGTGCATTTTGGGAACTAGTATTTTATTAAAAGATTAACATATTTGACCTGGTAATTTTTATGCAACTCTTTTAAGGTGTTAAGATAGAATGGAATTCTCTCTAAAGCAATAGTTTGTTGGATGCAGATTTACCAAGTGGAGAATGTGTGTGAAGAGGAGATGCCCGAGGACTCAGATTGTGTCCACATGGCAAGAACACCTACACCACCCACCTTGTCCCCACCAGCCATAACTTTGGGCAATGGAGAGGCTCTTAATTCAGAAGATCCTTTGTCAGGTGAGGACAAATGCCAAACTAAGACAGCTTTTGGTTTTGTGATTTGTGTAAGCAGTTAATGGCCAGCTGTGTTTCTAGTTAGCAGGTACTGCTAAAGGAAAACATTTGCATGAGGAGGGTGTGTTTGTGGAATAGTCTGAGATAAACCATCTTGTTTTAAAAGAATCTATAAAGCCTGGGGAAGAGCCTGTGTTAGGAGTTGATGGATGCAGAGATGGGTCTTGGGGATTTATCACCTCTTACTTCCTGATTCTGAGACAATGGTTGGACATAAGTAATAAAACAGAACATATTTTGTTATTTTTTGCAGAACATGGGGGACTGCCTTCAGTGACATCATCAGTCAGTGCCTCAGTAATTAAATCTCCATCTGATCCTTCCCATGCCTCTATTCCACCACCACCTCTTTTGCTTCCAGCAGCAACGACAAGGAGCAACAGCACATCCATGCCCAATAGCATTCCCAGCCAAGAAAATAAACCTCCACAGGCTATTGTTAAACCCCAGATCCTGACCCACGTCATCGAAGGCTTTGTGATTCAAGAGGGCTTGGAGCCCTTCCCTGTAAGTCTAAAAGTTGCTAGGAATTTTTTACTACTAATCTTTGAAATTAACTCTGTAAGAATAATATTGTTTGTGGCTAGTAGATATTTAGATCTTGAATTATGTTTCAGATGTTGGTTTTGACCTTTTCTCTGCTGATTGGTGACTCGAGTACTAGGCTGTATCTGGAGATAGCTACAGAGAGTGGGTTTAAGCTACCATTTGGAATAACTTTTTTACATTTGTCTGCCTCCTATATCCCTCAATTTAAGTGATACCTTAATTTAAACCTCAGAACTGAGTCTGTGTTAAAATTCTGAAATGCTACAATTTGTTGTTTCAAGCACTGGCAAGCTCTTAACTGGGCTAGGTGTAATTAGTGCGGTGACTGGTAAAAATTACTGTTGGAAATTTTAAATCACAAACTGACAATTTAAAACCTGTCTCACTAATTTAATGTTTGTCTCAATTTCCCATTCCTTCATTTCTGCAGATATAATGTGTTTCTTCCTTTGTTAAATATAATTGCAAACTCTGCAGAGCAGGAGTGAATCTTAATTTGTTTGAGAAATGAGCTTTGGCACAATATAATTATGCTTCATTGATATGAAGTAGAAACTGATCACTTCTCAGTTAGAACTGTTAAGTCACAAATACTGTTTTTAATAATTCACTGTTGTGAATTATGTTAATTACTCACTGTTGCTTTACTTTTATTGCACTAGGTGAGTCGTTCATCTTTGCTGGTAGAGCAGCCTGCAGAGAAGAGATTGCTGGTGGAGGGTCAGATCATGAGTGTGGTGTGTGTTGAATCAGACTTGCAGAATGCAAAACATCCAGACAACTCATCAGACACAGAGATAGAGGATATGATTGCAGAAGGTTTGTAGTTTTTGTTTAAATGCCCCTTTCCCCCTTCCAGTTCAGTGTGCTATGAAATGGGAATCAAACTGTGGCCTGGCCCAGAAAAACCAAGTTAATCTGTGAACACCTGTTTTTGAATAAATTCATCTAAGATTTGAAAGTTCAGATTTTTTTGTCACCCCTGGGTTTTCTTCCCCACAGCTTGTATCCTTATTGCACCAGAGCTGTTTTTGGTGATCTGTTTAAATTAAGTCTTAATGCAAGTCTTTCTTTCATTCTCTTAAAATAGTTCTATTCCTTCTTCCATATCAAAACTCTTCGCAGCAGTTATTTTGTCTTTAATTTGTTTCATGAGATGTTAATTCAATTTTCTTTTCAGTATTAACACTATGCTGTGTCTCAGATTTGACTGCTTGTCTGTTTTGTGGAATTATCCAAACACTCATAGTTTTGGATTTAGATATTGTTCCTGACAGCTGGTGTTAGGTTTATGTAGAGAATTTGTAACTACTCATTAGATGAGCTGGTAGGAAAGAAACATCCAACATCGAGACACATCCACCTACACATCACGTGAGTAGAGGAGATTTTCTGATAGTAAATCAGGGTATGATTGTGTGTGTGGTAGAAACACACTTCAAATACCCTTCTCAGTATTTCCAGCTCTTTGCTGTGATATTGCTCTTTGTAGAGCAGGAAAAGGGCCATCTCACCTCACCAATAAGAGAAAAATACTTTGTAACAATAAGCTGTAAATCAGCGGATGCCATGATCCTTTCCTGTGTTGCACACAGCTTATCTTTAGATTGAATGTTACATATATTCAAGATTCAATGTTTTCTTCGCTTTCACAAGACCCTTTGGTTGTAGCAGATGTGCATCCAAAGAAAGTACTTTAAAAGGTTAATTAATTTTGTCATTACAGGAGAGTTTGCATTTAGACTGTGGAAGGCCTGGTTCTCTTAATGAACTGTTTATGAAGCAATTAATGAGGAATGTAACCCTTCTTTTTTAATTGCTTGCTATGTTTGAGGGCAGACCTGCTCATGGATGGCTTGAAATTCAACAAAAAACTGATTAAGTTCATTGAATAACTTAATTGAGGGTTCATTAGGGTTCAGTTTGCTAAAGGTCTTTTCTAGACAGAATGAAATCTGTGACTTGCTTAGCTTTGCATAATTGTCTGTTACTCAAAGTATTTCATTGAATGTGTTAAATATTTGAAGATCTTCTGCCTGTTTGAGGTGAGAGACGTGAACATTTTGTGTCATTGAAACTGATTGTGTTCCTCATTCTTTCTTTAGAGGGACTGGATGAAATTGAAAATGATCTTCTGAAGTGTGAATTTTGTGGAAAAATGGGATATCCCAATAAGTTTCTGCGGTCAAAAAGATTCTGCTCCACATCCTGTGCCAAAAGGTAACTCTATGTGGTTACTGTTTATCATTATCTGGTTAATGGATTAATCTTTCCTGGTTAAGAGAGCAAGAATTCACAGTCAACGTCTGAGTGCAAAGTCTTCCATTATAACAACTGTAAAGTTGATGTTTAGTACCACGAGTTTTAGAAATGGAGAATAGTTTCCCATTTCTAGTTGTCACTTACCTCTTTTTTGGCATCATTGTGTCTGGACGTGACCTTTCTCATATGTCTGCTACGTTCCCATTTAGGTAGTGGGAATATATATTTTTGATTTGGTACTCCTTGGGACACCACCAGCAAAATAATCTTAGAGATTTAGTCCTTTAATCTTCACATGGGAATTTTGCCTCTATCCTCCTTTGACTAGGTATCAGCTAGGTAGAGAAAATGGAACCAGAAAGTACAATGTGATTTTAGGTTTTTAGTGGACGTTTCAGAGCGGAACTGTACTATGCAATAAAATGCAAAGCTATTTCTATCATGGAAAATTTTAAGAATGAGAAGGACAGATATCTTTCAGGGGTAATCTGGATGTACTTACCCCACAACGAGATGAGGGTTTTGATTAAATGGCCTTTGAGATACCTCTCTCTTGTATTTCTGTGACAGCTGTTGTTGTAATTAAGCAGCATTCTACAACACTGTGATTTTATGGTTACTTGATTGAATTCAGTCCAAAAACACTACTAGTGCATTATTGAATATATCTTACTTCTTTAGGCACAGCCTTAGTTGCACTAAGAAATTTGGGCTGTTTCCATCAGACAAGACCAGTCGTTGGAATCGGAAGTCCGATAGCCAAAGTCTTGGGCGACGCGGGCGTCGGCCGAGCGGCCCTGAGGGGGCGTCACGAGATCATTTTCTTAGACAGGTCTGTGGAATATTTGCTTAAAACTATGGCACCGCTTTGGGAATCACAAATAAAGCCTAATACTGTAGTTACTGCGTTTTCCAGCTTCCAATTACTTATCCATCTGCAGAAGAAGATCTGGCTCCTCATGAAGACGCGGTTCCAACGGCCATGACCACGCGCCTGCGCAGGCAGAGTGAGCGGGAGCGGGAGCTGCGGGAGCTGAGGATGCGGAAGATGCCAGAGAGCATCGACCTGTTACCAGTGGTGCAAACTGACCCCTCAGTATGGACTGTCGATGAAGTCTGGGCCTTTATACATTCTCTGCCTGGTATGGAATGGGCAATAACTTGTTCTCTTGGTTTTAACAATGAAGTTCCTTGCTTTATAGCAGCACTGTGATCAGGAGGTGGTGTGCTAACAGCAGCAGTGTTAGCTGGTGATAGAGACTGGAATGTGATTTGTTTCCTCTTGCTTGTTCCTTCAGCACAAATCCCATGCTGATAGACTAGTCCCACTTCTGCTGTTGCATCCCATCTGATGGAGATTAGCGCTGTTCCTTCCTTCAGTCTGACTTCTCTCAAGAGGTCAGTAGAGAGATCAGGCACACTCTCCCTGTTACACTGCTTTCTTCTCCTCCCTCCTCTCTTCCTTCTTCTCTTCCTTCCTCCCTTGCTGCTTATTCAGTGGAAAAAGCAAGAGCAGTGTTACTTCCCTTGATACAGCTGAGAAGTTTGAAAGACCTGTCATGGTACAAGTCATGAAAAAAGAATAAGCAAGTTTCTGCTATAAAATTAAAATTTCTTTTGCATAGCTATGCTCAAGAGATCTGCCTAGAAACTCTGCATACTGCTAGTCTCAGTTTGTTTTCAGAAAAAATGATCTGGTTTTAACCTGTTCAAAAACCTTTCCTTTAGCTTGGTATTCACAGTTACCTTTGTCATCTTCAGGTTATTTGACATCATTTCCTAACTATCATAACCTTTAATGCTTCACTCCCCACCTTTTCCCAAGGATGCAGTTCTTTCTGATCAGACAATGTAACCCCTACAGATAACAAGGCAGATTTCCACAGTAGCAGTCATACCAGAATTTTTGTTGCTTACCCATTAAAACTCAGGCCACGTTTGTACCTAATTTTCTACTTTTTCTGGAATGCTATACAATTTTTATGAATCTCTTTAGACTGTTAACCTGTAAGGATTATATCTTCACTGCTAAGTCGTACACGTGCATTATGACAGACAGTCTTTTGTAGTAGGTCAGGCAAAGAATTGAGTAAGAGATGTCTAAAATTGGCAGAAGTCATCCTTGAAGTACCTTTTTTGTAATAGTTTATGGCAATTCAGTAACACTGTCTGCTTCTGGGAACCTGTAAAGCTCCTTAGGTTTGGGATGTGGTCATTCCTGTTTCTGTACTTGAGCTGTGTTACGTAGTGTAGCTCTATCACTGCTGTTTTCAGTTACTGTTTTTATGGATTCAAGGCTCTAGTTAATTCAATACCTAATCCTAGGCTCTCAATAAATGGTAGTTCCTGTGCTAGAATAATTGAAGTGCCACATAAACACAATCCACTTGCAAGTATGAAACCAAAACTTTTATTCTTAAAATGTGGTTTCTGTTCTGAAACCATTACTTTTACAATATTTCGCCAGCTGCTGGATCTGGTTTAGTTTTTTGTATTCTATAAACAAGGTGATCTTTGATTTTAAACAATCTTATATTTATTTATATGTAATGAAAATTTATTATAATTACTCATTCCTCTCCATATGAATGCCTAGTTTCTCAAATGCTTTTTTTTAAAAAAAGGTCAATAGATATTTAAGGTTATATTCACAACCTGCCAGAATTTTTATTGCTACATTGCTGCATTTGGGTTTTTGGGTAATTTTGGGGTTTATTCTTTTCAGTATATTGTCAAGTCACTCTCTTGAAAAAGTATTTTATCATATACTTCCAAGATTGATTAATGCAGGAAATAATATAGATGATTTTCGTTATGGAATTTTATATTATGTATGTACTTGTGCAGTCTGTGCAGACCATCTGCCATGCTGTAGGAGATGGTGATTTGTCACTTTTCCATAAATATTAGGGACATGTGTTTTCATTTACAGCTTTCTGCGCAGTCTGTAGCTGAAATGGAATGAGTCCTTGTCAGGCTTTTCCTGAGTTCCTCTGGAGCCTTTTGGAGAAGTCAATGTCCAGGACACATGCACTGTTAGCTGCTTCTTCTGGGGGAAGAGACAGAACAGCTTAAGCTGAGCAGAATTGTTCTCCTTTCTTTCTTCAGTTGCAAGATAAATGACCTTTCACCCACTCTCCACCCTTTTCTTTTGGCCAAGTTATTGCACAACAAGCAATTGCAGAAGTGCTTAAGAATATACCCAGATGTGCTTGGATGAGGGAACTGCAATACCTTTAACTTCAATGCTCTGCTTTTCCAAAAATGACTTTGATAAAAAGTGTTTAAGAAGTTGCACGGAAATTGCTTAAAGTAAAAAAGTTGGCAACAACAAACATCCAGTTTCCTATTTCAATAAGACCAGTTTTGTTCCTAAATATAAGATCTTCTCCTGGTCTCTGATTCTTTGTAAATGGTGTGGTCTAACAATCACAATGTTCAGGTCTCAAGTCAGACATGCCATGATACCTTTCCCAGAAATACTCAGTACTTGACTTACAGATGTTTTATGTGTTGTTGGCACTTTAGTAAGAGAACCTTTATGATGATGTCAGAGCCGATTGTTGCATGAGGTCTGTTTAACAAATCATTAAGAAAAAAATTTTGCTTTATTCTTCGTGAGAGGCTAACTTTTTCCAGCCTTGAATGTTGCAACCTTCACACAGTAATAATCCAAATTAATTCAGGTTTGGATGTTGATACTTCCTTCCATGTTTCCTTTCAGTTTGCCTTGTACACATTTGCAAATCCATCAGGAAATTAGGCTATCTATTCTTTATGGAATTTAAATCTGAACACACAAGAGAATACAAAATTAGTTGCTGTCATCTAGGTAGAAAAGTTCTTCACAGTAATTTCATATCTCTATTATAGAGTACTTTTAAAAAGGGAAAGTGTAAAAATGCTAAAAAATAAGCTTACTTAAGGAATAATTGAAATCAGGAATGGAAGGTGGAGTCTCGAGTGTGAAGGAGAATTCCAGTGTGTCTAAAAGGCTCTGGGACAGATGGAGAGACTGCTGGATTGAGAACACAAATGTATTAAAAACCCCATTAAAAACATGGCTGGGGAAAAGAAGCTTCAAATAAACAACTGACAATGAGTGCTGTCATGGACGTTGTTAGAAGACATTTATCCATCTAACAGAGCTGCCATAGAGCCAGGCATAACTGGCTGATTCTGCTCAGCACATGTCCAGAAGATCTTTGGAGGAACCTTTATTTCCACAGTGTTCTTCAGTGGAAAGGGGCCCTCAGTTACTTGGGACAGTCCAACCCATGCAGAGTCTTTTTCTTTATGTTGTGATCTTCAGTAACCTGAGACTGGTATTTTGTGTTGAGAAAATGAGTTTAACGTGGAAAAAAAAGATCCAACCAGTTTAAAGCTGCACTTGTGAAGTGAGTTACTGCTGTGTGTAGAATGTTCACTCTGATAACTAATGATAAATATCTTCATGAGATGGTTGTGCCAAAGCCCATACATCAAAACTTTGTTTCCTTAGCTCAGTGATGTAATTCACAGATGGAATTACGTCCTTCTGGAAATTGTAGCCATTTGGATGTTCTCATTGCACATAGCAGTATAATATAAGCATCTTTTATAGAATTAGATAATAGTATCTTTTTATTGCTGGAAAGAACCCACTTGAATTATGTTCCTGATTGCTATTTCAGTGCTGTTTTCCCAGTCTCTTCCAATGATGAGAGGTTGTTGCTCTTAATGAAATGAAAATTCTGTCTTTGCTGGGACTTGAAATTCCCAATGAGTAGTTCTCCAATAAATACAGTGTAATTAGAGGCTATGGTAAAAATTATTTTCATATTATTTCAGAATTCCTATTATAATATTGAACTCTTGCATGTAATTTAGGTTCAACAAGCTAAAGGGATGAGCACTGGAAAATGTGTTGCTGAAAAGCTCTGGTGTGGACAAAATCTAGTGTGGACATTGGAGCTAAGAATGGACATTTCTAAACCAGTAATCATCTTTTTTATTGCCTTTAGGTTGTCAAGATATTGCAGATGAATTTAGAGCACAAGAAATTGATGGACAAGCTCTCCTTTTGTTGAAGGAGGATCACCTTATGAGTGCAATGAATATTAAGCTTGGACCTGCGTTGAAAATCTGTGCACGTATCAATTCCTTGAAAGAATCCTAGGAGGTGAACATGAAGGTTTAAACAACAGTCTCTCAGTGACAGAACTGACAGTAAAATGCCAACATCTTCACTGTGGCATGAGTGTTACTGTGATGTTTTGTTAAGTAGGTGGGGCTCTCCCCACATAAAGACTTTAAAATGTTCCTTTGATTATACCAGGAGTCCTCTGTAGTTTTCAACAACTAATAAGTTTATAGTAAAGCCTGAGTAGTGCTTTGAGTTGAAATTTTTCATGGAAAAACATGAAGTGAAATATGCTGTGATAGGTTAGATATTCCCCAACACGAACTTCATCTTATGATTAACACCCCAGTCCCCACCCCAATCTAGACACCATTTAAATTGTGTTGCTGTATTCTGAAAGATTTTTCCCACATACAGCAGTGTTTGGACTGAACTAACAGAAGTGTCCACAGGCCCTGTGGAAGCACTAGTACCAGTAAAATGCTATGCATTTAGTTGTGCTCTCTGAGTTTGTTTTAGTCTTGAGCAAATTGTTTGTAAGGGGTAGGTTGGCAGCTGGTTTTCCTCATGTAGGCTTACCCTCATCTCTGCCACTTTAGTATTTTCTTGAAGTCTGTAAAATATATAAACCATGTAGATGTCTCATCAAAATCGTCATGATCAGGCTACTGACACTCCTGCCAGAGGTAACTGAAGCACATGTTACTTTACTCTTTGAATGCTGCTATGCACTAAGGGGGCATTAAGTGTTAGGTTTGTAGTTTCACATGCTGCTAGTTAAGCTAGACCAGCAGTTCTCAAATGGGGGTTCAGAGTGGACCCTGAGGAAGTGTGTGAGCAGTCGGGGTTCAGATTCCCAAATGCCTGGGTGTGAGGGGCTGAAAACTGCAGCCAGGACCAGCTCGTGTTGAGACAAGTTGCTTTAGAGACTGGGGGTAGAAAGGGACAGCTTAGCTCAGATGTTCTTTTTCTTGATACCTCTAATAACATGTCTCTCCTTGTAGTGCATTCCCTTTGCCTCACTGGAAGCTTCCAAGCACCTTTTCCTTGTCCAGGCCAGTGGCCAGTGTGAGCTGTGCTTGCAGTACTCTGAGGAAGGAGCAGTGAGGCCCCCTCAGAGCTTGTGCAGGAGCAGCTGCTGCTGCCATGAGGGAGCCTGGAGCTGCAGGTCAGCAGGAGCAATGCCAACATTGACAACTCTGGGATAAATATCCAGGGGCCCTGCTTTGTCCCTCTGGCAGGAGATTTTGTCTTGGATGCTGCAGACCCTGGTGGTGGGATTTTAGTGTCCCACTCCATCTTCCCTCTCTCACACTCTGTGGAACAAATACATTTCCCCAGTTACTGATGCTCTTGGAAGCTGCCTGGGCTCTGAGGCAGCAGCACCTTCTTGGCCTTTGCTTCCCCGCCACCTGTGCACAGATGCTCATGGGTGCATTCTGTCCTTCTGTTCCCTCCCTTTGGCAGCTCCACTCCCCTTATGTACAGACCTGGATCCCTAAGCTCTTGTTTAGGGAAAGGAGGGTACGTGTGCTGATAGTCATTGTGTATATTTGAATTAAATATGTGTATGTGTCTGCAAATAATGTATTTTTTGTATTTTATGCAAATTAATGCATAATATATAATTGTGTAGGGAGGTGTTCAGGGGGCTGAATTCCTGAAGAGGAACTGACCTAAAGTTTGAGAACTGCTGCCCTAGATCAAAAGGAGTCAATGCACATACACTGGCTAAAAGGCAGGTTTGTGACAGACAGATTAATATGTATATTATTTAACTGATGACCTTAAAGAGTAGATTTGGATTACAGATAAAATCTGTGCTTCATTAATTCATTAATTAGACTATTGCTTTGTTTCCACTAATAGATTTTCTAGCATTACTTTCTGGAGATCAACATTAGAAGCATTGTTCTTAATTACAACTGTTTGAGCTTGCTAATAGCAGATGTTATTAATGTTTTTATTAACCACTGAAGCTGCAAGTTAGGACAGCACATTGCAGTTGCACGCTGTATGTGGTGAGAGCCCTTATCCAAACGGCACCAAAGCTTTAGAGGATGAATTGATGCCTGGGTTTATTTTGGAGGGAAGTTGCTAAGCACTTTCTAATTTGTTTTCTTTTCTGGTTTCAGTTACTGTTGTAAAATAAACTTCTTAGTTGAAGTTCCAATGTTTGCTAATGTTCATTTGAAAGACGTTCAAATGATGGAGACAGTGGGTTCCCATTTGTAGCATTTCTGTAAGATACACAGTGTAGCATATCTGTAACATATGTTCTAAAGGATATGTTCTGTTTTGATGAGCTAACTGAAGACTAAAGATATCTTAGATATTTATCCTTTGGCTTTTGTCTTAAAGTTTTATTATTTTTATACAGAAATCTCACTGGCTAATTTTTAATCTGTCTTCTGATTGTACTGTTCTTAGGCAATGTAAAAAGTAGAGATACATAAATGTGGTTTGATAATGGCTTAAGGTGTACTAGAAAATGTGGACTTAGGGGTCTTATTTAGACCTGTAGTTAATCAGTGTTACACGTGCATGAGAATTTCATGGCTGCTTTAATTTTGCTTTATTAGACAGCTTTCAGGAGAGCTTCTCCAGCTAGTGTTTGTGTCCAGCTCAGCCAGAATCACTGCCAGGTGCCAGGAGCTCAGAGCAGATCCCAGTAAGGCACATCTGGTCCTGTTTATCTGGTATGTAACATTCCCTGTGGGTTTGGGAGAACCACAGATAATGAGTTATGCTTTAAATATTCATAAATGCAACAGCTTAGAATGTGGGCCTTATGCATACTGAAAGTTTTTTTTCTTCTTCAGTGATTTTGGCAATTAACTGGGACTTAAAAGCAGACACAGCTATACCAACCTGTACTGATAGAAGTGCACTTGTATGGGAGTGTTTGCCAGTGTAGCTGTGTCAATAAAATACATTTTTTTAAAAATCACACTGGTATGTGGAAGTAGGCTGGAAAGTTTCCAAGTGCAACTGAAGTCTACTTGGGAAGCTTATGAATTTGCTCAGAAAAGCAATATAATACTTACAGTCCTCCAGAACCATTTTATGTACCAGCCACTTGCTGTTCAGACAGGTGAGGTTTTCCCAGGCTTATACTACCATTTCCCATGTTAGGCTGTACCCCCTTGCAAAAGAAGAAGTATTAAGGATTTTTGTTACATTTTAACACTTGTTCACACAGGATGTGTCTACAAGAAATCTTTTTTATTCTCTTTGTTTCCTGGGATTTTGCTTTCTGTATTCAGACTTCTGGTGTTGCAGGCTATCCCTCATAGTAATGCTTGCAGTATTTCAGCTTCTCTAGGAATAGCTCAGAAGGGAGATACATTCTATGGCTTTTTCCCTTCCTTTTTCTCCACCACTCTCCATCCTAACTCCTTAATGGAAACTGCAGCATTAGCTCTGGGCAAGGCCCTTTTGCAGAGCACTGGGCTGAAGATATGTGTCAAGATTTCATCCAATAGAATAGAACTGTGACACTTGTCTCAGCTTCGGGGTTTGTTTGCGATTTTAAAGAACGGCACCCGAATGATCAAAAGGGGTGTGCAGCCTCCCCTGATCCCTCTGACTTGTATCAGCATCCCTGCTTTGCAGCAGGAGCAGGGCACTCCCCTGAGGAAGCTTGGCTGCCTCCACTGACTTAAAGTGCCAGTTGCTTTAGCTCACCATAGAGTGTCTGAAGGGTTTTTAAACAGGCTGCATTGTAAATCCATTCTTTGCCCATTAACCGATCATATTTTTTCCAGAAATGAAGTTTTTGATGGAGGGTAAAGCCTTTGCTAGATTTTTGTCAACGAGACATTTCAAATAGAAGATTTCTGTCCCGCAAGCATCCATTTCCTCATTTCTTTCCTGTGAAAGTAGGTATTAACCCCTTGACTTCCACCTGTGCTTTGTCCAGAAAGGAATCCAGATAGAACAGATGGAGTGCTCTGTAACTGCAGATGTGGCAGGAAGAGGAAAGGATGGGATAAAACCAACTGTTTGGGCAGATCTGCAATAGCTTTTGCATAATTTCTGTATCTTGAAGTGTAAGGAAATATTCAGGTACAAAACCATTGAAGTGTAATTTGAATGGAAGTTTGGTGTGAAACTGGGCTGGGTGTGGGGTATCACTACCTGGCATGGCAGCTACAACCAGTGCCAGTTTCAGATGGATGTTCTCATTCTAATATCCCAATATCCATGCAGAAACCTCCACCTCAAGAGCTCAATAGATTTCTTACACAGTGACAAATCTACAGCTCTGAGTAATCAAAGAATTCAGTGACAGCTGTGTTGAGTCCTGGTTTTGCAAATAATTAGACATCCCCATAATTTATAACATGAGTAGTTCTTCTGATTGTACTGAGACAGCTCATATAAAAACTCAGCATGTATAAAAGCTTGCAGGGTTATTTTCTCACCAGTATTGTATAGAGATGTCCTGTTAGCATATACTTAGAAATATATTTGTCATTAACCAGATATTTCCTCATTGATTGTTTTAGGCTGCAAATAATGACTGTGCAAAACAATCAATCTAGGGTAGTTTTTTAATATTCGCCTAAATTAGTTTATTAGAGATGGAGAGAAGCTAATATTTTAGAGTATTTTGTTTTAAATACATTGTTCCTATTCAATGCTGAGTGGAACAGGTATGAGCAGAGCTATCAATGAATAATTTCAGTGTAAAGTGTTAATTGCTCATATTGAATTAATTTTCAAGTCACTTTTGCCTAGTGA
The DNA here is from genome assembly GCA_013396995.1 of Dicaeum eximium. Classification (NCBI taxonomy): domain Eukaryota; kingdom Metazoa; phylum Chordata; class Aves; order Passeriformes; family Dicaeidae; genus Dicaeum; species Dicaeum eximium. The sequence goes on along the minus strand of VWZP01002299.1, from coordinate 398,017 downwards.
GCTGTAGTTTCAGACAGGAAATACTGTGAGGAGAAAGAAATTCTAAATCTAAATTCATTTAATGCTTAGTTCATTTAAGATGAGCCTAAATTAAATTAATTTTAAAAGACTTTGCCTTTAGTCATGAGAGTTTATTTAGACCTGAAAGGTTCTATGTAGTTACATCCCCTGGATGGCTTTGCAAATGGTGACATTTGAAAAAGAGACTGTAGTGATACTCCAGACAAGTGCCAACTGTGTGGGTTTTTCAGGAAGCTTTTTCAGGGCTGTCCCTGGTCTGAGCTGATGGAGGCAGAGCCTGAGACACAGAGTGAGCACCAAGGCAGTGAGCACACATTACCCTAATCCATGAGAATCAGCCTGGTTTGTTTTTACCATCCTCATCTCTTTGGCAATCTGACATTTCCTTCCCCACTCAATTTCTGAGAGTGGCATTTTGCTCTCTTGGGTGTCAGCTCTGGGGGCTGGGGAGTTTTGTGTCCTGCTTTATCCCCTTGGTCTCATGGTCACCACTTGCACGTGTGCTCAAGGCCCCATCCTAAGCTGCTGTGTAGCTTTGTGTAGCTTCTGCATTAAAACACACACCTGCTCATTCACTTGAAGGTTGCATAGTATTTTCTTATCTCTTACAGCAAAGTGGAATGGAAAAAGCAAAGTTCAGAGATGTGAATATGCTGGTAATTGCAGGTATGGAGTAAGCTCATAGTCCAGCTTTTGTAGCCATGGATTTAACTTTTCTGAAGCACAGTTCTGGCAGCCAGTGTAATGAACAGATTTCAAGTTAAAAATTTTTAAATTTCCAGCAAGTATTCCTGTTGAATTATCCAAATTACTCTGTTCAGTAAGGAGCTAGAAAAATGAGATTTTAAAAGATTTTTTCCATCTAGAAGTAATTGTAACTTGAGCACAATTGTGCACTCATATGATTGTGATCATAAACACTGTTTAAGTGCAATACATAACACTGAAGGAGCATTCTAATCGTGTTTATGAAGCACTGCTTTGGTACATAGGGCTGTTGACAGGCTTGTGGTGGTGTTGCTAGGTAATAATCAGGGTATCTCTGCTGATTATGGGATTAGGCTTGAAGCACAAATGTCTTTGATTCATGAGGTACATCTGCTTTGTGAGTGAAGCCTGGGCAGCCTGTGGAAGGCTTGTGTGGTCCTCCACTACCCAGCCAGTATGCTTCCATTCTCTGGCAGCTTTTTGCAAATTCATTTTTGGAAAGAACAATTCACACCCAACTTCCTTTCCAAGTAGTCTTTGTGTTACAGAATGAACAAACCAGTACTGACCAGGAAAGATGTGTGTAAAGATGAAGGGTTTTATCATTGAGTGCCAAATACTCTGTTTAGAGTTGAAAACACATAGACTATCTCATTAAAATCAATGTTGATTTGTAAGAGATTCTTTAAATGAGAAAAGTACAGAAGTCTCCCATAAAGGGTTAACACTTTAGCTGTTGTTAGCATTAATATCAAATAATCTTATAAGAATTAAGGACTGTAAGGTATTTGCATGGTGCAAGGCCATTAGTTGCTGGCACAGCACAGGAAGTGATGTACAGAGGAGATGTAGCAATGGTTATCTGTAGTTCTTTTATTTCAGATATTTCCACCTTCCTGGCACAGCTTCTGTGCTCTTTGGCAGTGAAACTGTCACCCTGTTCTAGATAGGCACCAGTGTTGGGACTGCCCAGAAGCACCAGATTAAAAAAAAATGCACAGAGGAAAAGACACAATTGTTAGGAAGGCAGTAGGATGGAGATCAGTGCACAGCTGGTGTCTCCTCCATGAATGCCAAGGATAAAAGTGGGCTTGCAAAGAGAGTTACCATTAATATGTTTTAAAATAGTCTTGGCAGGCTCAAGCACCACAGTTGGGTGTGGCACCTGCAGTGCCACTGTTGCCTCCTCAGTGGTGGTGACAGCCTAAAAGTTGATGCTCTTTGGCATCAAAAAGTAAAAAAGAATAAATTTGACAAGTCATACAGTGATGTAACATCAATCCATTAATATTTGCCTTGGCTGCATGTTGTGGATTCCCTGTAAAAAATGTTAAAAACTTCAAGTGGCTTTAGGAGCACTGCAGCAGCTACAGGAATTCTGGCACATTAGGGCAGATGGGGTTGTGTAAACTTTAATTAGGGCTTGGTAAACTGAACCACACTGATAAATAAAACATGTCAGCAGCCTCACCCAACTGGTTGCAGTTCCAGTTCTGTGCATGTTAGTGATTCAGAAGGGTGAGACTTACCATGCAAAACACACCTGAAATGAACTTGAAAAGAGCTTTGCCTTCATCTGGTGTTGAACGAACTTTAAAAGAAGAATTCCCCCCTGCCCGCCAAGTCTGTAGGGATTAGTTATTTCATGATTCTGAAATGCCTGGTGCATTCCTATATTTGATGTATTTGCTGATTTTTAAATGGAATTAGGTTTTGTAAATATTTTGTCAGCCCCATTTCAGTGGGTGTCCAGTTTCTATAAAACCTGAAGAAATGCTGTGTCAAACCCCTGTGTTTAGCCATGGTTTATCCTATAGCATCTCCAGCACTAACAGCAATTACAGTTTAAAGGAGCAGGGAGCAATTGCTTAGGGTTCTTCCTCCAGTTAACATTGCATGTGTTTTCCTACTTTTAACATGGAAATAGAATTTCCTCCAAGTACATTTTCCAGCATAAAAAAATGAAATAATTTGTGGTGCCAAACACTTCAAACTATGTTGCTAAGCATTGCCTCCTCTTATTGCACTAGTTTTAAAATTCAGTTTTCGATCACTTACTGTCCTTTTGATGGCCTTTTAACCAGGTTTTACCCCCAAACCAATTTCTACTGCTCAAAAATGCTTGTCCCCTTTTGATTACATCACAGAAACCTCAAAGAAATTTACCACAGACTGTGGGTGAAAGAAGCACTATGTGGGGTGAAGTAATAAGTCAAAATAATCAGATTTTGATATGTTTCAGAATCAAAGATTAATTTATGATTGAGATGTGATTGTGTATTCTTATGGAGTGAAATACTGAAATATTCTTTTATTCTTAAGAAATTTTAACCCATGTAGTATTAAATTCTGCAATTAAATCTATCTCTATAATTGATATATAATAAATTATTACCCAAAATTTAAATTTTACCGTTGAAGAGCACACAATGAACTATGTAAAAGTATGATCTTTACTTTGTGAATCATTTTTTAAGAAGCACTTTCCTATTACCAACTAGCATGTGAATGAATTTTAGATTCTCTCATTTGTTATGATCTGTAAAAGTGACATTTCTTCAATCTGTCTGTTAATGGGTAAATCCATCCTACAAATGCTGAAACAAAGCACCTTATACTATGCTGCTTAAACTTGCTTGTAATTGCACCTTTTGTTATCTGCAGAGTTTTCTTAATGAGTATTCTTGTGTGAAATCATTGTTCCCTGAGGGTCTGGGGGACAGTTAACCAACCTACAGTATCATTTACTTAGTTTCTCTTTCAATACAACATTGTATTGTGAGTTTAGTGCTTCAGAAATAAATGCAAATTTCATTTGTCTGCTTTGGTTGTGTATAATTTATTTCTCTTATACAAAATCAAATTCAAGTCCATTGTAAAACTGTAAGAATTTGAAAATATAGAGTGTTTTTTCTAGAAGCCTGACTACTTCTTTCCCTGCTAAAGTAATCCCACTTCATATTTAACCATTATAAAGTAATTTTGGCTTCAAAATAAGCTATATTTTAATTTAAACTGTTCTTTAACCTTGGGCATGTATTTATGTATAGTAGCTAACCATGATGCTTGTTGCTATAATTATTTAATTTTTAATATGTTCATGTACCTCAGAGGAGCAGCAGCAAACAAACAGTGAAACAGCACCTCTTCTGTGGTTGTGGAAATTGCACATCTTGCACTGGTTTTGTACTATATAAAATTTCTATTTCTGTCGGAGTTGTAACTTTAACTAAAACAAGTTATTTCTTGTTAAACAGACAGCAATCCTTACCTTCCATCAAGCTGACAAAAATCCACATTTTAACAACAAAATACACTTCAAAAAGTCATTTGAACCTTAGATCAGCGTCTGTATGCAACTCCAGCCTTGAAGACTTTATTGCATTTTGTACTGCAAAACCTGAGATAATTCCATTTAAAGGAAGTGTAGAATTCTAGTCAGAAAAATGAAGTTTATCTGAAAACGTGTCTTATATAAGCAGCGTTTTTTGAAATATGTAATTTGAAGTTGAATTTCCTGGCCTGGCAGTGCTTGCTGCCCACTGGGACTCGGTGTTCTGCAGTGCAATATTCACTCAAGGATTGCTGGACTCTGGACTTGTTTCCATGAAGTGGAGCTCTGGAGATGTTTCCTTGTGCTGTCTGTAAGGACCTGGCCACCCAACATCAGAGTTCTGCTTCTCTGCAGCCTTTTCAGCCGGCAGCTCATTAACAGATGACAATTACTGCTCCTGGCTTATCAGCTGGCTCTGTGCTTTCATTGTTGAAGGGCATAAAGCAGAATTTCCAGCTGACAAAGGGGTCTGTGCACCACCCCTGCTCTGTCAGCTCCACATCGTGGCACCGGCACCAGTAGGCTGCTGCCAGGAGAAAGCTGTTGATGAAGTACAGCCAGGGCACGTTCATCTCCACGTAGGCCGGGATCTGCACACCCAGGAGCAGAACCACCACCTGCAGAACAACAACCGGTGCCCAAGTGCCAAGGAAACACAGGAGGAGCCTGCTCAGGAGCTGCCACTTAAAGCAAGTGGTGGAGGTGGTGTTAGGCACGTAGGGGAGCAGCAGCACAGGCTGGCTGGAAAAGGAGAGGAGCCTGGCAGACAGCAGCATGGTTGTCACCTCCCTGCAGCGAGCCAGCAGAGCCGTGCCCAGCAGCAGCACCATGGCCCACGACACCGAGGAGCTCTGCAGGCTGCCAGAGAGAGGGCACCGGGAAGGGGAAACGCTGCTCTGCATTTCCAGCTCTTCAGAGACTGCGGGAACTTGGAGAGTGCAAAAAAACCCAGAGATCCATATAACCGCCACAGCAAACACATAAAGTAACTTCTGACCTCTTTTGGGGAACTGGGATGTTTGGGAGATGGTGGTGTAATAATCCAGAGCAGCCACGAGATACACTGGGTAAGGCAGGATCCCGTAGGTCAGAGAAGTGATCTGAGTGAAGAGGCAGATGTGGTACTCTGTGAATCGCACGCCCCAGAGTGCAAAGTCCTCAAAACAGAAAATGAAACACAGACTCAGCAGCAGTGTGAAATCGAGAAGAGCCACTGAAACGCAGAAGTATCCCATAAAACTGACTTTCACAGCTTTTGGTTTAATTTGCAACGTGAAGAAATCAAGGAAGACTTTTCCAAGCATAATCAGGACCAGGGTGTAGCTGATTTCAAGAGGTTCGCTGGCATGGGTGCAGTGGTACTGACCAGAGCCATTTTCACAGGGTCTGGCAGCCATCCTCCAGTGGTGAAGACAGCAAAAATAAATGTCACAGGACACAGTGCTTCATCTCTGAAAAGAAAAGAAAAAAAAAAAACTTGTAAAAATTTATTTCTGTGTAGCCCTACCAATTAGTTCCATCATAGCAACTACCCAATTTGTCTGAATTTTTCAGGCCCCTTAATGAAGAGTAAAGAGCCTCACTTCTCATCATTAAATTATCAACAACTGCCTAAATTTTGTTTTCTTTGAATTACATTCTAGAGAGTTAAAAGGTCAACATAATTTACTTTTCTAGCTAATGACCCAAGGAAAGGTTTAGGAAATAAGGTTGACTATGTTCCTTTCCTTTAGAAGGCATGGAGAGGTCTTTCTGTCCAACTGAGCAGAGGGATGGAGATGTCAGAGCTCCTGCATATTCTGAAAAAATTACAGGACAGAAATTGTACAAGACATTGTAGGAAATGCTGTAGCATGGCCTCACAGTTCATTATGCTCATAGAATCTGTAAGAAATCCAGACTGCAGAAATATCTTGAAAGCAGAAAAAGCATCACCTCCTTTTTTGGTGCAAAAATCCTGGAACTCTAAGGCAATCCAAGGCACAAGGGCTTCATTAGTGAATTGGGCTTTTTTGGTTCATCTCTAAGTACTACAATGGCAAAGACCTCAGAACAGCTGCTTTTCCCTTCAGATTTCCACAAGTTTCTTTATGATAACTCTTTGCCAAATGTTATTTCCTAAGGAAAATGAACATAGGGTGGCTCTGTGTGTGTCAGCAAGACAGTGTGGACAGTTTCATCTGATTTCTTCTCTCTTTCCCTAAAGAAGCAGGATGGTGTCCATGGTCCCAGTGAGAGCAGAGGAGTTGAGGAGCCAAGGCAGCTGTAAAAAGGAACTGACTCTTAGGCTCTGTCTTAACAGCAGATTGCTTGGATTTAAGCAGACGCCTGCCTTTTGTGAGCAGTTCGCCAGAGTCAGTCAACATTTGTGTTAGTGCACATTTGAGTTCGTGTGTCCTGGGAGCAGAGTTAGAGCAACCACAAGTCCTTGGCAGCACAACCTGAGAAGCATCCATGGAGTTTGTTTACAAGCCTACCTGGGCTGGCCGCTTCACTCTTCATCTGCACAAGTGCATCCTCTGAAACCTGATCTGTCTTTACAGTACGGCTTAATTCCCATGTTTTGTCTTCATGTGCTGGATGCTGCGCTGGTGCATGCAGAAAGGAGGGGGCCTGCACGCAAACAGGGTCCTGTTCAGTAAGATAATAATAATAATAATAATAATNNNNGACCCGGCGGACGGGGGGCGGCGCTGCGGGCTCGTGTCGAGGGAAACAGGGCACAACACAGGTGACACATAATATATACAACACATACAGCACATGTAACACGTGTACCAGAACATATGTAACATATAACAGCTATTAAGGAAATGTATAACACACGAGGCATAACATATAACAAGTATAGCACATAGCACACATAAACAAAAATAGAACATATAAAAAAATAGAACACATAGCACATGTAACACATAACATGTAGCACACAGAAATAACACATATAACACGCACAGCACATATGGCACACGTAGTACATATAACACAAAATAACCCCTTTGAGCAGGTTCTGTGTGCTGTGTTTGGTCTCTTAGCAATGGGAGGTGAAGCAGCCTCGTGGTGCCCCAGCGCCGAGTGCAGCACAGTGGGATGCCCAGATCCTTATAAAAGTGGCAGATAAATATTTTGGGTTCTAAATGTGTGATGTGTGTGGGGAAAAAAGGCGATGGTGGGGCATGAAGGTGCTTCAGCAGGAGCTCTCAGCTCCCCCAGGACTTGGCTGCGTGGCAGGGAACACAGGATGCTCCCTCAGGAACCCACACGGTAGGTATTGTTTGATGTATGTGTGTGTACAAAGGAATCAAGTGGCTGGCAGGACTTTTGAAAGCAACTAACTCTCTGGAATGAAATTCAGATGTAAGCTGTGATTTTTTTACCTCCTCTGTTTTTTCTTGTCCCTCTCCTCCCCACTTCCTTCTTTCCATGGTTCATTTTAAGGATTAAAGAACTTGAGGGGGAAAAAAGTTCTGAGGTTTGTTAGGTTTGGGGTTTTTTAATGGAAAAACAAGATGATCAGTACTCTGTAAAAGCTGACAGCTTAAAGTAATCTTCAGCAGCATTCATGCTGACCACAGTTACTTATCCACAGTGTTTATTAGGACTCTTGCACAAATTGGAGTATAATAAGAAAATGTTTACACCTGACAGAGGTATTGCACCTTCTGAGCACCCAGTCCACCCACAAGTATCTGAATACTGATGCTTTTGTAGTTGTTTTCTTCTTAGTTCTAACCCAGGGCAAAGCAAGGAAAGTGATTTTCCCAGTGGGAGCAAACCAAGTGTTTGGATGTCTGGGTTTGTTTCTGTTCATGTCTCTTCTCTCTGACTGCAGAAACTGCTGCACAGGCCTGCGTGAGGAGATGCCTGGATGTTGGGAATGAGGAGTCAGGAGGGGACAGGGACAGTTTAGACATTTTTTCTGCTGATAAAAATTCTAAAGAGTGTGTGACCTCCAGATTGTGTCAGCTCTGTGCTCAGTGAGCCTTCTGGGGGAGTTCCCCAGCAGGGCCCACAGGGCACAGTCCTGCCCACATTACATCCCCCTTTTGTGTTGTGTCACCTTCTCAGCTTCCCTTTCCTTCCACCACCTTGTGCTTGTTTGAAAGTTTGCTTTTAACTCACTGATTACTCTTGTTTTCTGCTCCTGAGTGCTGTATCTCATCTTCCATGCCAGAGAAATTATGGTGCAAGATGGGATATCCTGGAAACCAAATGCAGGGCTCGGTGCTGGCAGGTCCTTGCTGAGTCAGGAGCTCCTCACTCCATGTTGGATAAGAGCTGCCTCTTCCTTCACAGGAAAACGTGCAGGTACTTGACAAGCAACATGTGCTAAATAATATCTTGAGCCCTGCTTGGTTAAAGAGGCTGCATTTATGTCCATGAGGAGTAATAGGAAGGTAAACTAAGGAATTAGTTTATATTGGCATAGAGGCAGCTGTGTGTAAAAAAGAGGACAGGATACTCCTCAAGGAGAGTGGTACATGAAATAATACAGAGAATCTCTTCTAAAAGTTGTGTGTTAAAAGCTCATGCAGTGTCTCTGTGTTTTCTAAGATATTTGCAGAGACTTCCTTCCTCAGGAAGGAAGGGGCTGTTTCTTCAGGGCTGCTTCCGGCTGCTGGTTGTCATATTTTGGTTCTGTTGTTCACCTTAATGGAAAGGGTAGGATTTTAGGGGAAAGGAACAAGAAAAAAGACCACCTCTAATTTCAAATCTAACAATAATTTTCTGAAAGAAGCAGTGACTGCACAAACTGACCTCACTGAGCAGGTGCTGGGCTCTGCCCTCTCCTCCCTGCTGTGCTGGCACTCAGCACTGCAGCCCATTGGGTCACTGCAGCCTCTGAAGTCACTGAGGAAGAGCAGTAGGGACCAGCAGGTCCCTGCATGTTGCTGCTGCCTGAATTAGGGCAGGAGGTTCCTTCAGACAGGGGCAGGTGCAGATGATGGATACAACTCCTGTACAAGGAGTGTGGGCTGTGCTTCCTGTGCACTTAGAGCTGAGTCTTTACTTTCCCCCTGCTCTTCCTGGCTGAGATGTGCTGTGCTTTACGAGTTCATTGCCACCTGTCCCTTTATTGTGTTGAGCACATGAGTAAATTTAAACCTCACCTCTGTGCATTTCAAGCAATTTATGTTGGCATCTTGGACACCTCAAGGCACATGGGCAAAGCCAGGGAGATAAATGCACCTTTATGCATTTTGGTGTGGGGAAAGTTGCACCCTGTGAACTCCTGCACAAAGGAACATGAACATTCCCACTCCCAGCAAGGGGCTGGGGGTGACTCTGGAGGAGGATGGTCCCCACAGCCAGGGGCAGTGGGCCACTGGAATGTCCCTGTGGAATGTTCTCTGGAGCACATCTGTCTGTGGGGTGAGTGCCAGTCTGAGAGCCTTGCCTGCCTCCTCCCCTTTTCCCAGGCTGTGCCTTTAACTGGGTGTAGCCCAGCTGAGCCTGTTTAATGCCCTGTTAGGGTTTGTGCCTTGTCAGCACTGCATTAGCAACCCGAGTTTTGCAATGGCCAGTGGTTGTGGAGCTGCTGGTCCTGAAAGACTGCATGGCTCAGAGACAGAGTTTATGAAGATTTTATAATTTTAATAAAATATTTAACTAATAGAATATGTAACCAGCAAGCTATTTAACCAACTTTATTTTTAACTAACTTTACTTTTAAAGAGAAAAATGCTTGACTGATGTTCCATTTGCAAGATGTTTTCTTTTTCAAGAACCTTTTAAAAGCAGACAGTATGTGGTGGGTCCTCATTTCCATCACTTGAGCTGCTTATCTTAAAAGTAACAGGTTTGCTCTTAGGAAGATCTTGCTGAGAAGAAACACACTTCCATAGTTAATTTAAGTTGAAGGCATCTTTTTAGAGAATTCTAATTCTGCTTATTCAGAGAAAATCCAGAAAAAGCAGTACAGAGCTGGTGTCAGCCCTGCTGGATTTTCAGGAGTGTTTCCCTGGTTTGTGTCCCTGCCATGTGCTGTCACTGCACAACATGTAACCTTTCCTGCTGCTCATGATGCCACTGCAGTGTTGGTAGGTTTTTGTCTTGTCTTTGGCACAAATAGTTTTTCAAGGAACTGGAAGAAAGTTGTTACAAGCAAAGCCCTAAAAACTGCATTACACGAACCAGTAATTTAAAAACCCAGTTCGTGGTTTACTGGTCACTGTAACACAAAACTGAAATTAAGACTGAAGCCAACGTGGAGTGTGGGGTGTGATCAGACTCTTTTTGTGTTGCTCACAAACACTAAAGCAGAGCTAAAAATATTTTGTAACCTTTTAGTATATTATTACTTCTTGATAGACTTCAATTTTAAGCAAATTCTGTTGTGGCACTGTCATTTAAAAGGAAGCTAAAATAGGGGGAAATGTAATTTCAGTCTTACCCTCAGTGTGAAGAATTCAAAACTCCATCTTCTGACTGCCTACTGAGAGCCTCGTTGAACACTCACATGTCAGAAAGAGAAAATAAGGATTTACTGTGAAGGCCAGTGAGAGTCATCTGGGTCTCTGCTCTGTGTTTTTATTGATCAGGAAATATAAACTGCCAGCATCTCTGTCCTAAGCACCTCCATCCCTCACTAGATCCAGGCTCCAGGGGACTTCCAGGTATGACAGGCTGAGCCTTTTCTGTGTTTGCCTTCTGTTGTACATGATGAGGATTAATGATTGTTACCACCTGCAGAGAATCTTTGATCTTTATCTAAAGCAGGATCAGTGTTTACCCAGTACTGTTCCCTCTTTACTTCAACTTGCACTGAAACTGTTTGCACAGTGCTGTTGCTAACCCTAGAGTAATTCCTCTCTCAGAAGTCTTTTATCACAAAACAATTTTTTGTGATTATTATTTTCACATTAAAAAAAAATATATATACACAGCAAAGCGAATGTCTCTGTGTCAGCCAGGCAGTAATGGACTCTTTGTGGACACTATCAGGAAATGTGCCTTTTGTTTTCCTGCACCTGTTGCTGAATTACAAATAAAATAATCCAATGCTTTATTAAATAAAATGAGAAGCCCTAATGAAATTGTACCAGCCATTACCAGGAAGTCTATTGAAAACATTCAGCAGCTGCTTCAGTCTCAGTTCACTTACACTGACAGGATTGTTCCACCCTTCTCCTTGTGCTCTGAGTGAGAAGGGCACAGTGCCTTGGACCACCTCACACCACTCTGCTCTCGCTCCCTGGGGAGGATTTGGTCAGAGTCAGTAATAAATGCTGCTCAACAATGAAGTACCTTGGACTTCTAGAAGTTTGTTAGAAACCAGTGTCCTGGGCCTTGCATCTGAGTGTTTTGCAAACATCAGCTTACCCTGACAGAAATAAAACAGCTAAAAATCTCCTGCTTGATTCTGATTCTATAGGGAGGGGTTGATCAGAAAGGCCGAGAATCAAATCAGTGAGTCCTTATCATTAGACAAAATATCTCAGCAGCTTGAGGAAGGCCCTGCAGTGAGCTGGGAGTCAGCCTGGCTCAGCAGAGTTAAATGTCACCAACTCCTTCACAAAAGGTCTCCAAGAGAATTGATCCTTCTCTGCTGGATTTAAAAGCCACATCTATCACAGCAGTGCTGGCGAGTCGGTGGGGACTCTTTCCCAGGACAGACTGTAATTCCTAACAAGAGCTAAAAGGTGAGTCCAGCACTATTGTCTCTGCTATGAAGTTCCTTCCTTCACCACTGAACAGATCTTTCTTTCCCCACCTCAGAGATCAGAGCTGCTCACAGCAGATCAAGTGAGGAGTTAAGGCCAATTCCATTTCTGGGCTGCAGGAGCCTGGAACTCTGTCAAGGTGACAGCACAAGTGTCTGATGGTTAATTCTGAGACCCAGACACCTCTCCCCAGGTGGGCAGCACTGGCACGGGGCAGATGGCAACATTAGAATCTCTGTTTGATCATTTCCACTTGACTTGCTCAGCACGGCCCTGAAGATGTTATTTCACTTGGAGGAGGAAACATACCTGAAATTACTGAAAACCACTGCATTAACCTCTTAAAACCAAGGCTTGGCTGCCCTGTGACGCCCCAGTGCAGGCTCTGCTCTCCCCATCACATTGTGCACACCCCACTCAGGTACAACAGGACTTCATTACCTCTTTTAATCAGTGATAACACACAAGTGGCCAGGAGTCAATCTGTTTAGTTAATGGGTCCTTTAATTTTTTTGCTATATTAATAAAAAAGTGATCCAATTTATCTGTTTCCTTATGGAGTAACTATTCAGGATTTAAGAAGCAAATACACCATATCCATGAATTGTTTATCAATGCAACCATGATGATGTATGTATTTGAACAATCTGAAAAATTGGTATCTTCATCCAAAATGTCGACGCTGGAAGGATGGGAAGCAATTTATGATAGGAAAAAAAATTCTCTTACCCTCATCTTCTCTGAGTGGGCTGGGAAGACAACCAAATCTATACAGTCCTTGAGAGGAAAGAGGCTGAGTTGTAAATTCTTCCATGCTCAGTCAGCTAAGACCTCCAGTCCATCCTCCACAGAGGCAGCAGGAAGGGACGCGCAGGACACGGCACCGGCTCCTCCGAGGGATTTACAGACAAATGTTAATGGTCATTTCACATCAGAGCCACCCAGCTCTGGGAGCAGACCAACACTCTCCTGCCTCTTCAGCTTAAAACTGCTCCAGTTCCAGAGTACAGAGAGGTTTAACATTAAGGCATCCATACAGCTCTGGTGTTTGCTTTCATTTAATAAAGATCAATTTACTCAAATACATGGAATGTTGGCACAAAACTAAAGCTTCTGTGGAACAGCTACCAATCATACACAAATACTCTGTGAGGTCCTCTCGACTTGCATTTCTCTGATAGATACACCACAACATGGCTTCAATAATACAAACTGAATGCTGGATCAAATCTCTAAATAATAAGTAGCAGTTAAAGTAAATGGTTTGCTTTATTTGTAAATTATGTACAGAATACATTTGCTTTTAAATTATGATGGAGCAGGAGAAAGAAAACAGCCATCATTTCCAAACCATGCTGCTTCCTTCACCTGCTGGAGATGACATCTCTCTCTGCACTGGATGCACAAAACCAGTTTGGATTTCCTCAGTTGCTGGCACACAGGCTGGAGAAACAGAGAACACTGCAGCCAAATTCAGCACTACCAGCTCCTCCACTGTCAGCAAAATACTTCTGCTAAAACTAGTTTTCTCAGGAAAGTTCTCACAATCTTTTGAAAACAAAATCAAGAAAAATATCAAGAAGGCTGTGGGCTAAGAAGAGCTTTACCTAACTATCAGATGAGGATAACTAGGAATAATCTGAGATTTGGTCATTCAACTTTTACCGGGTTTACAAAAGCAAGTTTGAGAAGCTAAACTAATTGACCAGTTATGCAAGTACCAGAAAATGATGTTCTTCAGTATGTTTGAGGACAATCTGGGCAATCTATCAATCAATAAAAAACTTGTCAAATTGATAAAACTTCTGTAAATGGATATTAATGATTAACATAGTACCGAGTAATCAAGTTAATGGTTAAAAAAAAATGAAGGAACTAGATATAAAACTGTTTGGTAACACAGATATTTCAGCAAACAAAGATGCTACTGTATGGTCTATGTTTTGGTGATCAGCCAACAAAGAAAATCCAACCATTTGCACATACTTAGTCCCAAACCACAGTGAGTTATGATTTTCCATGTGAAGGCCCACTTTCGGTCTCTTCCTCCTCTTCCTCCTCACAATCCCCTTCATCTGTTTGCTGTTCCAGTTCCTCTTTTGTGATCATTTCAAAGTCGTTTCCATTGCCACTACTGTGCTGGGACCTGTCATCTTCGCGCCTGTCACTGTCAGTGTCTGAATGCCGCTCTCCTCCTGAGCCGTCTGTTCCCGAGTTCCTCGTGCCTTCTGTTTTTCCATCCTCCTCTTCCTTCTTCTCATTGTCTGATTTCTCCTCGCTGTCGTATTTTTGCTGCTTTTTGGATTCTGCTTTTTCCTCTTTCTTTAAGTCTGCTTTTGGTCCTTTGTATTCGTGTGTGTAGAGGGGCCTGAAGGAGTCAATGAATCCCACATCTGCTGTAAGGTTTGGCAGGAACCAGAAGTGATGCCTTCCTCCAGTGATGAGCCAGATGATAAGGAAAAGGATGCAGCGAGCTGTATGAAAACAAGGGAAAGTGTGGATTTTGCTACAGATGCACAGTGTACAACCGTGCTGTAAGAGATGCTCACTGCTAATGCCCACCCCCAGCCAGGGACTGGGTGATGTTGGGGGGAAACCCCTCATTCCACAATAGCTCTGTGGAGTAGTTTGTTCTTACCATGTCTCCTCCACCCCACTAACCATGGATCTTCTCTCTGATTTAGCTCTTAACCCCTCTGCCACAGAAAGCTTTAAAATCCTGGTGACACCATTCTCACCTCTTAATATGTTTCTGTGTGCAGTTCCGGGTTTGTTCTGCACTTTTTTGTTTCAACAGAGGGAGTAAACGAACCTGCACTACACAGGACACACCAACAGGTGACAGGAGCCTGAGCTCTCTCTCTTCCGCGGCACAACTGTGACACCCGCTGGCCAGAGGGAAGCGCACACAGGATCCGCCCGGCTGCGGCCGAACAACGTCCTGGGAAGCGGCACCGCCCAGCTCCGAGCTCGGGAAGAGCTGGGCTGTGCCTCTGGCTCTCAGACCCCGCCTGCCGACACTCACCGACGGCAAGGAGCAGAATACTGGCGACAAAGCAGCCGGCGCCCACGCTGAGGTAATAAACACCGACGCGCATCTCGGCTGGCCAGAGCGGGAACAGGGTCGCGGCTATTACGGCAATCACTGAGCGGGGAGGGCAGGACAGAGGCACGAGAAGCATCGTTAGTTTTTCCTGGTACACGTACAGAGGTTCCAGGCTTACTGCTCATTCAAAGTAGTGCCTTAGATTCAGTTAACATCTATACTATTTTAGATTAAAAAAATAAAATTAGCTGATTTGTCTTACTCTACACAAATACAAGTTCTAGGGTCAGAAATGTATCACTCATAAAATATTTCATATTTTTACATAACCCACATTTGCCCACTGGACAACTCACTGGTTAGCTTAAGGCAACAGAAATAAACAACTTGTGTCTCTCTGACTTACCAAGTACAAGTCCCATGGCAAAAGTTTTAAAGTGAACGGGGTCATAGATCCACACATAGACCTACAACAGAAATGAAAGCTCTCTGATAAACATCTCCTGCATTCCCTCACCCCAACACTCACTGCCAGGCTGCAGTGCTCGGTGCTGAACAAAAGGCTTCTGGTCAGCACACGGGCAGGGCAAGGGCTCCTCATTCCTAGGAAGGGCAACTGACAGGTGATCCTGAGGAAAACAATCAGACAGCAGAACTGATGGAAAAATGAAAGATTCTGAAATAGCACTGAATCAAGGTTTGGTTGTATCTTTCTTTATTTGTTAATGTTGTTTAGCATGAAGCAAAAAATAAGCAAAAAAATAAAAAGTTTCCCAAGTCCACTAAGTGGAAACAAAAGTCCTGTGCAAGACTGCGCACCTGGAACAAAGGAGGCAGCTGGAATGCTCACTGCAGGCCCTGTGCTGGGCTCAGATCAGTGCCCTGTACCCTCTGTCCCACAGCATGTTATCTCTACGTCTACAGTTGCAACTCTCAGAGCCAAATGTTTGTGTGAGAACTGTGGATCCGTTTAAATCTGAGCTGCTCAGCCATAAACTAAAAACTTCTTGGTAAAATACAGGATTTTCTGAACTAGAAAAATGTGGGGCTTTTTTTATTTTTTGTATTAGCAAACTGAACAGTTTGAATCTTAGCTTCTAACTATGAAAAGAAGCTGTTGTTACTAGAAACCAGCAACCCTCACTGCAGATATGTCAATACCAACTACCAGAAGGCCACCTGGGAAGCAGTGGTGATTCTGTGTGATGCAATAAATATTTAACTTTCTGCCTCCCACAGGGTGCCAAAGTTAACTGTATTCAGGTGCAGCTGCTGCCAGTCAGCTGCTCTGTGAGCCCAAGCAAGATGAAGATGGTGACTGGGCAGTAAGTGTGTCATACCCAGTGTTTGTAAGTGCAGAATAATGAAGGAAAGGGAAAAACCCAGCTCTAATGCAAATACACAAGAATTGGCTCTAAATTAGTTACTACTTAAAAAAAGCTCTTGTGAATTACAGTTGTTAAAAATGTCAGCTCATTAATAAACAGAGAAGTAACTGTGGCAGTAACTGTGTAAGCAGGAAATGCTGTGGTATCGCAGATACTGTGCTGCAGCCTCATTTGGAACAGGCACTTCATGTAAAGACGATGGAGGATCAGAGCTGGTGTGATTCCACATGAGATGGGATGAAACAGCAAGGCAAGTGTAGAACTGACAAAGGTACAATCAAGATACAAAGGGGAAACACATGTTCTGCACAAGTGATTTATTTACAGAATTTTCTGCCATGTATGTTTTATAACCAAAGGAACACAAGAATCCTGGGGAAGATTCCAGTACAGCCACACACGGCATCAACATAGCACAGTAAAACTTACCACTTATCCCAAACTTGAGAAGCACAAATGTGACTCTGTACATTACAGAGCTGGTAAATAGTTAAATTCTTTGTCTTCCAGAACAGCAAAGCACACAGAAGTACTTAAGGCCACAATTTCAGTGGTAAAGCCAGGATGAGCATTCAGGAATGCCAAAGGGTCACCAAAGATGTGCTCAGATCACAAAGCCAGGCAGATATTTTTTTATTTCCCCTCCTGAGACTGAACATGGTGTCCTGGAAGGCTTGTTTGGCTTAGAACAATTTTGGCATGGCAGTGGCTGTGGGATAAGTGGGGCTGGAGGGACCTCAGGACTCTCTGTCCCACCCTCCTGTCCCAGGCAGGGTCAGCTCCACCAGCCCCTGAACCCACCCTGAGGACAAACATTTCACCTCATGGCCACCAACACCTCAACTACTGGCAAGGAAGTTTTCTTTGGGATTTCTTTAAAATTACTCTCCTCTATTTACCTGTCTTTAACCTCCTTGAAGTATCTGAAAATCTGGTTTCAAGATCAGCCATCACGTTGCCATTGATTTTTCTTTCAACATGTCAAGAAGGAGTTTGCAGAAATCCAGTAAATTAGGGTATTGTCTGACAATAGCACGGTGACACCCTAAGTTGAAAAGCACCTATAAATCTTACCTCATTTCCATCCAAGAAAACTTGGTCTTCATGTGGCTCAAGTTTAAATTTCCTCTTAGTTTCCTTTTTCTTGGGTGTTCCTGGGGTGTCATCCTGAGGACAAACGTAAATCTTTTACCTATACCTAATATATTACATATATAAATTATTATATACTAAAATACATATACAAATCATCACATATAAAATTACAAAAATTAATATGTTTTAATTTCTATATTTAACATTGTGCATTATTTTCATTCTATATTTTATTTAATTTATAATATCTGTTAATATATTTAACCTGGTAACTTTTCACAAACTTAAGATCATGTTGACACTTTTTTTTTTTTTTTTAATAAAGATACTTTATTTCCTCCTGTTCTTATTTATTACCAACTGGGTACTTAAAAAATCAAGGAAAATTATAAGTAAAGAGAAATCTCACTTTTAGTGTCTAAGAACTAGACTATGACTTCAGGATTCCACTGTGTCATCAAATGCCTAGCAAAGCTGGACTGATATTAACAGGAAATCTGTACAGGGATCAAGAGCAGGGAACAACACTTCACCATCACTGACTTTGTTAGAATTATTTGCTGTTTTAGTGCCATATTTACCAAAATTACATCCTGGCAGAATCAGTTTCTGCCCATTTATTCTCTGTCCTCCTCAATCTCTTTTTGGGTCTTGTGCTTCCTCTTCTCTGTTTCCTGTTTGCTTCTCTTTGCTTACTTTGTTGTGAGAAATAAACTTTGTGATTTTGGTTCTGTATTTCACTCAAGTTCCTACCCACTGGCTTATATAATCCACTAAATATCTGTTCAATAAATAATGATTAATTTAAAAATTAACATACATTTAATAATGTACCTCCCCTGATGACAGTGGATTGGAGGAGTTTGTTACTTTCATAATCAGCATTTTGCAGTACCTCAGGGGCTGGGTAATCTCACACTGGGCTGGGACTGCAATGAGATTGTTCTGTTTATAACACCTTTATTCACCATTTAGGTTTCTTCTGATACTCAAACCTTTGTAACTCTCACTAGGTGTGCCATTATTTCACTTAGGAATGTCTGAATGGGAATAACTTTGGATCACTATCCTACTAACTCTCACTGATTCAGACCACTGTATGTAGAAGAAACACCATAGTCACTCAACAAGTTTCTCCTGCAGTTTCCCAACATTTTAGAAATTCTGTTCTTCTAGTAAAAAATAAGTAATAAAACCAATCAGGAGTGAAAACAAACCCAAAGCACATTAAAACCTGTAAGCAGTAGTAGTTTAAACTTGGAAGCTCAAGTGCAAGGAAGCAGGATGCAGGCAGTCATGGAGCACTGTTACACAGGCCCCACATACCAAATGTGACATTCCAAACATTCCTGTTACCAAACACTGTTTGTTTCACTGGTGCAGCTGCACTGTTTGGATGTTTGGTCACATGCACATGTGTCATTCTACGGTAACTGATGTACACAGCCTCCCTGCCTGCTGCCACTGGAGAGAAACAGGTTTGGATTAACTCAGCCCACGTTAAAAGATGACAAGGTATGCAAAGGCCAACTGAAGCCTCTTTTTTGATCTAGACCAAAATAAGACCAATTCAAAAGGTAACAAAAGAAAAAAAAAGCAGCATATTTTAGAGATAGAAACAGGGAAAAAAGCAAGGCATATTTTAGAATAACCAACTTCTGAGCCAGTGTAATGTTAACAATCTGCTGATGTATTGGTTACAGGTTTGTCTCTTCTCTTACACACAGTACTTACCTTCTTACACTCATCTTTTTCACCATCCTTTTTCTTTTCCTTTTCTTTCTCCTTCTTTGTTTTTTCATCTTTGCCACTTTCCTTCTTGCTCTTTTTCTCCTCTTCTTTCCCGCTCTCAGCCTTTCCTTTTTCCTTTTCTTTCTTTGTATCCTTGTCAGGTTTCATTTTCATCACTTTCAATGCTCGATGAAAGAACTGTTTTTTCAGGAGTCTTAAAACAAAAAAAAGTTAAATGATTCATTTAAGTGCAGCTGTGAGAACAACATTTACACTCAATTTTGTTATTAGACACCATTCTAGATTATCTCTCTAACATAATCAAGACCAGCATGACTGAAAGGCAAGGTCACCATCATCTGCTCTATTTACAGCTACACACACCAGACCTACTTATCCCATCTCTTGCCTGTTGTTTTGCTTTTTTTGGTTCATCTGTTCAAAACTGGGTAAAAACTGTACTTTTCTGTGGCAGCATTTTGCAGATATAAATGAACACAAAAGATGTAGGATACAGTAAGCCACTAGATCCATTTAATTATCTTTACCGTTAATGGAATTCCTGCAATATTTATTTTCAAGTTCATGTCAATGTATTTCATAGCAAAAATAAGGAAGTGGACAAACAGCTCATCAAGATCATTGGTAAGTGATGCACAATGAACAGAACTGCTCTGTTGGAACTGTGGTACCTATGCCAAGTCTTCCCTTCCTGTCAGCTACAAACAGACCTTATTGCAAGTGCATATATTAGCTATTTATGTGTGGAGATATAAAGATATAAATATATGGCCAGCAGGGCACCAGGATGTAGCATTTGGTATTCTTAAGGTCGTCACCAATAGAAACATCCTTGAAAGGAGCACAGCCGAATTCCCAACAGGAAGAGCCGTGCAGAATCCTGCTCCTCAGACAGCAGGGACAGAGAGATTTGAGAGCTCTGACCCTACTGACTTCAAATATTGTCCAAATTCAGAACCTCCTTTGGATCATCTTGCTGCCCCAAGCAGTGCAGTGAAAGCCTGAGTGAGTTCTGGGAACAAAAATAACGAAACTACATAATTTCCACCCTCAAACACAGCAATAGAAATACAATCATTATTTTTATTGGATACAACCACTAAAGTTTTAGGATGCAGGAAGCCCAAGTTAAATTGGTTAAATAACTGTGACATCTGGACAACTACAGCCATTAATGATACTGAAGAAGTGTCATTAGCCTGGGTCATACCTGTTGCAGTAATCAACTACAGACTCTCGGGTTGTAAAGAGAGCCTCCTCTCCTTTCTTTGCCTTTGCCCATTTAGAATCCAGGAGGCAATCCACAGCTTTTGAAGCTAGAAGAAAAAAATTGAATTAAAAGTGCATTAATATTATTTTTAATATTTAGTCTACGTTCTTTAAACCACAATGACCATTCTGTTCTGAGGATGTTCCACATCCTTTCATTCTTTCAAGTAAGACTAGTCACTATTCTGAAATATATTCCTCTTGATATCACACACTTTTAAATCACAGAGTGAAAGGTTTATTGCATTTACTCCAGGCTAGTGAGATTAATTTTATGGCTTCCTAATACCTAGATAAGTTTTCCAAACCAAACTGTAGGATCAGTATCTATTAGATAAAGTACTATTAATAAAAATAAAACAGCCTCTCCCACCCTCCAAGTGCAATGCTAGAAGAAACCTGAATTCTCTGGTTAAAAGCATCCTACCAATAAAATAATCAACTCGGTGGCCCATCATGTTGGTGGATTTTGTTGGACAGTTGAAGCGCAAGTATTTAGCAACAGCCTTCTCCTCCTTGAATGGCTCACCAACTTCCTACAGTGGGAAAAGTCAAAAATTATTAATACAGTTTTAAACACATAAGAAAATCATCCAATTGGGCTTTAAAAATCAGATATTGCAAAGCCTTGATTATTTCATAGCAATGTATAAATAACAAATAAAATATAAAGGATGTGAAAATAGGTCAAGTCATTTTTCCTGAAAACTTTCTGTCTACATGAAGCAAAAAAGCAGCAAATCTCAAGTTAGATGAACTGAAGGTAAGGAGGACAAACTCCTTTAGCAGATCTCTAGGAAGAGCAAACTAAAGGAAGGCCTAAGAGGAAAGCAGCACATGGGAAGCTGCTTAAGGCACACAGCTGGGATGGAAATGGTTGTGAAGCTGGGAACAAAGAAAAAGCAGAGTGAGGAATGAGTGTGTATGAAATGACAGCAATGCAGGCACTCTGACAGAACTCAGAGCAGCTCAGATTTCACATGAGAAGGAGAAAACCATGTTGAAAAGAAGCTGAAAGATTTGGCTAGAAAATTTCTTTGCCCACTGCATGACTACAGAATGAGACTTTAGTGTACCCTTGAGGAGATTCTGCCAATCTACAGAGTAGAACATGAGGATGAAAGCACAGCAGGAAGAAATATAAACATCAAAACCAATGTTTTATGAGAAGGGAGCCCCGAGTCTGCACATATCCACAAATTCTGTGCTTTTACCACCTTGCAGAGAGGTAACAGAACTCTGAGATGTGTAAGGCAGAAGGATGGAGATGGGCATTTTCAGTTATGTAAAATTAACTGAATATTTGCAAGCAGGGAATGGAAGAACCTTCTAAAGTTCCTGCTTCACAAAAACATAGCTGAAAAAACCCCATAGGTTGGGATATTAAAGTGACTTAGGCTAACTTCTTCAAAATTCTTTTCTGTAAATTCTTTTAATCCATAAGGTTTAATTCTCCAACCCCCCCTGCTACTTGTGGATCAGTAACACAGAAACACAGGACACCTTTCCAGACTGCACTGCCTTTTCTGAACCTGTTCCTCTCATGTTGCCTGAAGAAACAGATTATATAAACCACAAATCAGATTGGTCATTTACAGGAATAAAAGTTTCAGAGCCTATTTAAAGACCTAATTTTCCTAAAGGTCAATAAACATAAATGTCCATTACTGCTTTTAAGATGCATAACCATAATATCACAAGCAGCATGTTAAATGGAAATGGAAGGTGAAATAGATGTGGTTACACCAGAATAAAAGCTTCAGATGGTAAGAGTTGTTAATTTTCAACAGTTTCAACTACTTTCAAAACCAGCTGGTTAATGAGTATCCTTCTAGAGGAGCTTGTTGCTTTTCCTATCCCAGGAGAATTTCAAAGAGAATAATACAGACACAAGGTATCCAAGTGACCAAAAGACTCCATAGTCCTTAGTGCTGAGACTTTTTAAAAAAAGTCTAAATCCTCCACACGAAAGCAGAAATATGCTCACTCACCAGGTAGTTTCAAAAACATGTCCAAATTAGGTCAAATGATCCTAACAGTCCTCAGATGGATACTACCTCCTTCTGCATGTTCTTCTTTTTTTTTTTTAATTTTAAAAAATCTGTATTGAACATCAGATATGAAAACTATTCCCTGACAATGCATGTATGCACATAATTTATGTTCTGTGGTTTCAGGTCCTCTTACATGGTACAGTTGTGCCAGCAGCTGTAAATCAAACCAAACCACCAAACTTGGTACCAGAGTAACTGAACAGCAACAAAAGGGGCTCCAATGCACTGAAATAAAACCAATGACTGTGTCCCATCATTGCCACATGGGATAAGGCACCAGGAGACTGGGACTGCAGGCAGCAACTGTGTGTGAAATGCTGCTTTTCTAATAATTCCTGTCAGCAAATGAAATTTGGAACAATTCACAGGGCAAATGTTCTTCACAGCACGGACAGTAAACCAGACAGAGAAACTGCAGATATTCACATCAGTGTTAATTCCTCTGCTAAGGTGGTTTTTCTCCTTCTTCCTAAAATATTTATGATCCTGCTGGGTCATGTGATGCACTACACAGGCAGGGGCTGGCACCAGGAGATTTTTTTTTATTGCTCCTTTCTCTCTATTGCTTTGTCCATGAGGGATAGTTTCATAACAGCCCAAACAAAAAAAGCTTCCCAGTGAGAGAGACTGCCACAGTTAACTGAGCTCATTCTGAAAAAGTGTCCCTGCAATTTAATCCCCACTTTTCATCCTATTTTCATCCCTTTGTTTGCAGAGCCAGGCTTGTGTTAAAATATGAAAATAAATGACTGACAGAAAAGAATATATTCCTTCAATAAATGAAATCAACCAAAGCAATGGGAAGTTCATTACCCTAGGCACAACTTTTAAAAGTTGCAGTTCAACCAAATTTTGTGTTCAGCTTTAAAAGTAGCCCATGTTGTCACTAGACAGCACGTAAAATTCAGAGATTTACAATCCCTGGTGACTTACAAACTCTGGCCATCAAAAATAAAATCAAACCAAATTTCTTTCTTGTCTAGACAGAAGAACTCCACCTACTGACAGGAAAAGCAGTGCTCAGCTGCTCTTTGCTAGAAATGCAAAGCCATTTTAAATTTTTAAGAATAGTTCTCAATCACAATTCTGCCCTATATGAAGTCATAAAAGGACAATCAAACCCAGGAACCTTCTAGACCCACTGGAGTGAAGGGAAAGTCCTAATTAAACTGCCCATTATCTCCCAAATCAAAGTACAGCACAATCCCTTCTGGACTTCAATGCAGGGATGTAGTTCCCAGTTAATTCAACCCCCAGCTGGGACTGCAGCACCAGAGAGGCCTGAACACACCACAAACAACATCTGAACTGAGCCATTGAAACCTGTGTGCCCATGAGCTTCCTCCTCCCCCTCAGCTCTACCCAAGCATGACTTATTCAGGTTTTCCTGCTCCTGGAACACTCAATGGATGACAAAGGGGCAGAGCACATTTCTGGTTTGAAAATTGCACTCATTTTATTCTCTCTTTGTGTCACAGTTGCAAGAAGACAGGTATGACCCAAGACAGGACAATCTCCTTCCACAACCTGGTAACATAAACAGGGTTTCTGGAAAATCAGAAGAGAGTAAATTATGAGTGTCACTAGCAAGACAAGTTATTCCATGCGCAGCCAAATGCATTACAAGGATTTATGTTCCTCTGTTTCAAAGGGGTCATCAGAATTCTTTTATTTCAATTAGACAAGTATCTAGTTGATTTCTTTGCTCTTAGATTTTCAGAACACCATCCCTCAAAGCAGACTGCTGAAGCCTAATAGTTTATACAGTCTTCAGATAAGGAAAAGAAGAAATTTAAGCACATTTATCATGTGGTGCCTGTTTTTCAAGCTGAGAGGCACTGTGTCAGCCCAGGTTCCATTCCACACACCTCTCCTCATTACAAAGACACTACAACTGCATCAGCCTACTCCTCTCTTGTCTGGGAGTGCTGAGCACACCACAGCTTGGGCTGAACTGCAGGATTATCTTTTTCCCTCCCCTGTTGACTGTCAGGACCTCAGAGTGGATGTTCTGTGCCAGGGGACTGGGTGCTGCTGAGATATTTGTACTTTGCCTAAAAGAAATGAAATGTGCCATAGACAAAGAAAAAGCACACAAATTGGCATGACTGGAGAGGGTAGGGGGAAACAAACACACCAGGGTGTTAGGACTTGCTCTTAGGACATCCTGTGTTCTTCAGTGAACTAATAACAAACATAAACTTGCCCGACTCCTGCACTGATGACCAGTACAGGAACTGCCCCAGGTCTCTTAAAAGAAACTGTGGCAGAGCCATGTGGAGAAACCAGTTCTTCTGGATTACCGTGGCCATGTGCTGACCACAAAATATTAACTTTTCTTTACAGAAAAAGATTAGCAGATGTTTTTCAGTCCAGTACATATCCTATGAAAACAGAAGTATCTGTTTTGTTCCCTCTTTCTTTTCAACCATTGCTAATTTTTTTGAGCAAAACATAGAGGACTCTGTAAATATACAGAGTTCTGAATTCCAAAACAGGCCAGCTTCAGTCTCTTTCCAACCCCAGGCCAGCTGTTTTGACTTTTTCCCTTCCCACCTCCAAAAATGTAACTCAAGATTTCCAAAAGACTGATTCTTGTTTTAATGACAACTCAGGCTGCTACTTTTAATTCCCATTTTTCACCTTTTTTTGCCCCCTTAATATTTGTTTCTTCCTCCTCTATCAACTGATACCACTCAGCTTTCAAAGAAGTAATTTAACTATTGTCCTTTGTTATCATCCCACTCATCTTTGCTAGAATTTATGAAGAAAATAAAGCCAATTGGGAAAGCTGGAGTAAAATATGTGTTATTGGAAAACCATTGCATTGTCCTTTCTGCAGATCCTTTTCAGAGTCATTCACACAAAATTGCAGCACAGGAGCAGCAATGTAACTCTGCAGCTGTGCATTTTCCTCCAGCAGAACCCAACTCATGACAGGACCCAACTGTAGGATACAACAATTAATGATTAGTAGATGTCCTTCATCAGGAGAATCTCAGAACAGAACTTGAATCAACAAGGAAAGTACCTGTCATTAGTGGCACTGATGCCACCTCAGCCATCAATTTGGAGTGAGACACTGACCCCCAGACTGCCCAGGAGCTGTTTTCTCTCTTTTCAGGAGCAGTATTTATGTGCATTAACATTTCTGGAGTGCAGGACATAGCAACAAGGTGTGACGCCGATCGCTGTTAATCCCAACGCAAAGATCAGCCCAAAACCTGACACGGGCAGACTAAAACTGTGCCTGTGGAATGCAGCCAAGGCAATGAAAACTTAATGCCTGTTTAACAGTCAAACTGCAGAGCTGCCAGCACAGTGCCACGTGTTACCCGGCCCAATGCCTGTCAAAGGAAACAACACTGAACTTTTTGTGGTTAAGTGAATATTTCAGGACACACGGAAAAAAATACAGTTCCAAGACACGAAATAGCTTTGATCAGGTTGCTGGAATAACAGGCATTTAAAGGCATCTCCCATCTTTTGAGATGTATTTTGTCTAAAATAAAAAGATTAAACTAGCCATTAGACAACATATATTGTTTTTCTGTCAGCAAGTCCTTCATCCACAGCAAGCATTCTTGATTTCAGACATTTGAATCATGTGGGAGCCACTGGGTAAGCAATCTGCATCCCACTGACCAGCCTCCCTTCACTACTGCATGTCTGAATTAATCTCCGTGTTGATTATAATTCAATTACCATCAGGAATGACACCTGGAGAATTTTACCTCTGAAATATCTTTGTTCAAACTTCTGAAGTTAAAATTTTTGCAACTTTTGTAACTTTCAGAGGAAGAGTCTAAGCTATGCAGCACACATTGGGCAATGTGTCTTTTGATGAAAGTGCATTCCATAAAACACATCCTTCCTGTGACTGCTTCCGGTGGGAAACGTGGAGCAGGCCAGACACAGCTTTGAACTATCCTTGAGCCTTTTTTTCATGTCTAGCTATCTGACCTAACTGCCATGGTTCTAATCTTGATGGCAGGCATAAAATCCTACAAAAATTAATTCCAAACCCAGGTTCTGTGCCCACGGTTTTTCTAACTGAACTCCATTACAGCAACCTCATCCACAGCTAAAAACACCAACTTCTCCCAGGAACCTCACTCCTGCCAAGAAATACAAGGTATTTAGATGTCAGACTTGCGTGTAGTATGATAAATAATCTCTTTAGGGGGCCAACAGTACCTTAAATTAAGTACACACTGCTAAAACACTTGAAGCACCTACAAATAAAAATCCCACACTTCATTTTAAAAGAAGACACTTGCAGCATGAGCCTGAAAAACGTGATAATTGTACTGCAAATATGCCAGTAAAGTTAAAAAAGTTTAAGAAAAATGAAACCCAACACTAACTACCAAGAAAAACATGAGTTGTTTTATTCACTGACCAATAAAAAACACCCCTTGGGCATTCATCAGTATTCTTTGTCCAGTGTCTTGTCTTCCCATTGTTGTTGACCTACACTAGGAACCTACGAAGATACACATTTATTTGCATAATTATATCACAAATTTAGGCCACGACCTGAAGTTTTAAAACCCAGACATCGATTTAATTACTAACAATCTGGGAAATACTTTTACTGCTAACAGGCTGGAAATTAGGTATGTGCTTAACTGCCTGCAAGACCACAGCCTTGGGTGTTGTACAAACATTAAATGACGTTTAAATTTGGTTTGACGGGTACTTTATTGACCTGTTGTCATCCTTGGAAAGGGACAACCTATAAAAATCTTCGAGAATAATTCCGTGATGTTTTGCAATAATTCTTTGAATGCTGTGATGGATAGGGCTCGTTCAACAAGATTTTGATTAATTACTCCTTGCTTTTCTTCACCTGCCTCGCTAAGTTGAATTAAAGGGAAAAAAGGAACCTTTACAGGTACAGGCAGATCTCCATCTTCATGGGGGAAGGGAAAGTGGGCTGGCAAAGGGAAGGATAAGAAAGGAGAGAGGCAGCCAAGCAGAAGGCTGACATACGAAGCATGCATTGAATGGCTCTGTGATCTCTCCCGTGAATATCAACTGCTCTTACAGCAGAGCAATAAACCCCAAACAAACATTATTTATGCTGAGCGTTGATAACACATAACAGTAACGAGCGTTATGGTCACTGATACTGTAAGTACGCCCAAAACATGCATTTAAAACTCTGTAAAACTCCCTGGAAAAATTACACCTCGACATACCAGGCTCCCAGGTAAGTGAAAACACCTCAGTTTGCCTCTCAGTGCCACCACACAATTATCACTACATTTTAACACGATCTCAAAGCTGATTAGGTCTATTTATAGGCGTGCCTGTTTGTTTATGTTTTCCAGACACAAATTTCCTTTCCTTCCCGCATCATTTCCTGGTTGGGGCACGTTTGTTTTTAAGATGCTTTTACCATCTGTCCCACGTCTTCTGCTTACGATCCCTGGGCCGGACACGCAGGGTGAAGGTGCAGCTCCCGGGTGTTTTGGTGCTACCCGCACTAAGCTATTGTTCGACACTCATAACGGGGCACATTCTGAGTATAACACGGCGACTTAAAATAGGGAACAGCTTCAAATGTCATATTTTGGTCACGGAGAGACGAAGAACTTCTGCGGGCGCAGAGCCCACGGGGATGAAGCGGGGGCGCCTCTGATGTGCCGGGGGGCCCCGCCGGCCGCCTCAGCCCCGAAACGCTCCTACTTGAGCTCCCCCGCTCTGTTTTCGCAGCGTTCACCAATCTGCTAGAAAGTTCTGAGGAGAATCTGCCAGCCCGGGCTCCAGCCCCAGCCTGAGGGGCTACCGGTGCCCCAACACTGAGGCGCTCCCCTCCCTCACCGCGGGCCGCCCGCAGCCGCCGCCTCGCAACAGCGTCGGGCGGGAAGGCCGCGGGGGAAGCCGCTCTAAGCACGGAGAGGGGGAGCCACCGGGCGCGGAGGGAGAGATAGAGAGGAGGGGGAGTCTCGGGTACCTGGACGCGCTTCCTGTGCCGCCGCCGCTCCGCCATGTTGTCCCCGTCCGCTCCGCCGGTGACGCGCGCGGGGCGGGGAGGGGGGGGCGGCCTCGCGAGAGGCGGCGGGAGCGAGCGGAGGGGCGGGAAGGGGGCGGGGAGGGGCGCGGCCCCCCCCACCACCCCCCCC
>VWZP01002299.1:287522-359951 GCA_013396995.1 Dicaeum eximium | reverse complement strand
TTTTTTTTTTTTTTTTTTGGTGGCTTCTTTTGTTTACTGCTAGCACTGTACCTACCAGTCATTACACATAAAAATCATGCTGCAGGACTTCCTCTAATGAGTGCATTATCCAGTGCTTTTTCTTCTTTAGACTTTACTGTTACTTTGACTAATATTTCAGTAGAACAGATCCAAGCCTTTCCTAGTCCATAGTGCCTACTGTGAGTTAGGACATACAGAAAAGTTGTGGTCTAAAGAGAGAGGCTAACCCACAACTTTATTCAGCAATTTTGTTTATTTTAATTGAAATTCCTTTTTAAAACAAGAACTGAATACAGCTATTACTGTTTGCAGCATTAGAATTCTACTTTTAGTTGCAATGACTCTACCATACCAAAAATTCGCTTAAAACAGAGGGCAGAACTGAGAGAACAAATCAATAAAACCAGATTATATCAACGTGCCACTCTAACTGTAATCTGGAGATCTGACAAACCTGAAGGCAGCAATGGGTTGTTGGGCACTGGAAATCCATATGGTAATGCTGAGAATGGGATTGCAGAAGGGTACAGGTACTTGTCATCAAAAGCAGCACAGGAGCTGTTGGCTTCCTTCTCGTTTGTGTTGCTGCAGCTGGTGGTTTCAGTAGGAATTTCGTGAGTAGCACAGTTTTTCCTCAAGCCTTGTTCAAACTCTTTGCAGTTCTTGGCAGCTACAGGTGGCTCAGTCTGGTTTTTGCTCTGCTCCTGTTTGTTTGGTGTCTCCACCTCTACTTCTTTCTTGTCTTCTTTCTCATCATCCACTGCAGCTGAGGCAGAGTCCGTGGATTTGTCATCTGCCTGGTTCTTTGTGCCGTTGGCAGTGCCCTCGGCAGTTTTGTGGTTTCCAGCTCTTCTCCCTGGGCGGCGTCCCCTCTCCCTTTGCAGTGTGGTGACTGGAGGATAAGGGCTGCTTGCCATGAGCATGGTGTTGCCATGGATTTCATCCAGGGTGGTGCGATGGACATACAGGTCGTTGGCAAGGTGCCCTTCAGGGAGTCTATGCCTGCCACGGAAAGCAAGGGGACTCGCTGGCATCCCGTGGTAAAGGAGAGGGGCTTCCAGGCCCAGGAGTCCTTTCCGATGGGCTTTCTCCATTTCCTTTTGCTGAAAAATAGCACTCATCTCCATTTCCATTCTAAGAGACACACAGAGCATGAGCAGTTAGGGCAGCTTCGTTCCTTCATCACCTTTTTCTTTTTCAGCAGCAGGATAAAACTTAGATAAACAAATAGGCAAGAGTACTGCTGTTTTGTTTCTCCCCTACACTGCTGTGTGTGAGAAGGTAAAAATTGCAGATGGAATGGCAAACCTGGGAGTATTTAGTGTCAGATACAGATAGCAAGCTAAAAGAAAGGGAAAACATATCTTCCATGTAATGGCTCTGGAAAATACTTCAGACAAAAAAGTGTTATTTGCATATTGGCAATCCAGATATGAGGATTATATTCACATTTGGAAAATAGTCTCCAGAGTCATAAGGGTTGAAGACTAAAGAAAAGAATTGATTTATATTATCACTCAGAAATTTGTACCAAAAGCTGCAAAATTCTAGTGATATTGTAAATTATAAAGAACAAGAATGATATTATCTATGGAACCTGTGCATCTATTCAGAGTAAGCTAATGCTAAGTCTCTTGAGTAACCCACCACAGTGCCTGGCACCTGAGCATGGTTCTGAGAGTGTAAAGGGCTGAGATCCTGGTGGGAAGTGTTAAACTGATGTCCTTCCTTCTGCATGAATGCTCCAGAGTCTGTGCCAGCTTCCTGCTCCTGTCATAGAGGATGGGAGGGCTTGCCAGCGGGATACTGAGAATACAAGTAGTAGTATTTGTCTCTGCTGTACCAACCTTTGCTGGCATCAGCTTTCTCTGGAGCCAGGCCAGTGATCAAACAGAAAGGTGGAGCTCCTAGAGAAGCTTCGAGGAGCTTTCAGTGGGATTTCTGCCCACCAAAGGTGGGGAAAAAAAATCTTTGGAAAAGAGCCTGTGAAGTAAAGCACTTTAAAGTGCATCAAGATAGCTTTCTTAACACTGCAATGAGTATGACAGAACCCAGAGAGTCTGATCTTCAGGAGAGTGTAAAATTGTCAGGAAAACAGTTTGGGCAAAAGCTATCTATACACATTTTTGGTATGAGGAGGAATTATTTGATCACACCATTCAGGACTGTTTCTCTGCCTTTAAATCTTTGAAACAACTTCCAACTTATTGGTTTTCTGCTTTCAGAGAGACAAAGGAAGTGTTTTGTCTATGCACCATGTCCTTGTACGTTTTGCCTGATTGTCATTACTCCCACCCAGCTCTTGAGGTGGCAATAAACAGCAGAAAGCATTACATTCCTGCCTCCTCCTCCAGCTGAGATAGTCTGCTCCTGTCAGGACCAGCAAACAGAGCTTTGGGGTGAGGCAGAGTCCCTTAGAGAACAGGATTTGAGCCCAGGTGCTCAGCAGCACAGCTGCACCAAGTGCAGGAGATTAACAACTCCTGATTTCTGGAACAGCTGAAAGGAGCAAGTGCAGCCCTAAAGGTGACCTGGAAAGCTGTATGAACACAGTGGAAATTGTCAGGGTGGCAAAAAACTGGGGTAAAAGGTTTTTAAGGTGTAGGTGAACTGTTTCATGTTGGAGTTTTGCTGTTTGGTGGGCTGGGGGAAGAGCCTGAACAGGCAGGACTGGGGGTGTGTGAGATGGCCATGTTTGCTGCTTGTTATTTCACTTGTTTTTCTCAGGGTTTTTGCCATGTGGCAAGAGCTATAGGAAATGCATTGCTCATGCAAATCTTGTGCTTGGAGGAGTTCAGTAATCAAGCTTTGCTGACTTAAGAACTCAAAACACTTCTGTCATAATTCTTTTCAGATGAATGTACAGAACTTAGCTGTTTGCTCTTAGTCTCGCTGTGTGAGGGGCACTACCACAGAGTAGTGCAGCCCAGTGCAGGAGTGTCTGAGGTTGGGATTCCTCTGTGGAAATGGTGTGGCCATGGGGGAGGGCACTGGTGGTCTCTTAACCAGCTACTGACTACACTGAAACTGGTACAAACAACTGCACTTCCTACAGTCACTCTGATATTCCAGCTCTTTGGTCAAACTAGGAAAGCTGCCCACCCTGGTAGGGTGGAGACACAGCTGCTCATCCCAAGGGCCCAGCTACAGGCTTAAAGTGTTGTGTGTGATATCACACAGCTGCAAAGTTTGAATTTGTTTCTGAACTTTTGTAACTTCAGGGTGTTTGGATCCACAGTTCAAGGGCTGTGGCTGTAGCTTGTTCTTTTCCTTAACCAAGCTAAGGGGTTTGTTTATTTTTGTTACATTATTTCAAGAATAAAAGCAAAATAGGGCAAGCATAAAGTCAGTAGCTTCAGGCCTTAATTGATACTCAAGGGTTCTCTGCTTTTCCGGGTGACTTTGAAAAACAATCTCTGTCACTTTGCAGAGCTTTTTTCATGCTCTGGCATGCACCTCAGAGCAAAGCTTGCTATTGATTACCTGGCAATATTTTGCTTTTGAACCAGTTCTTGTCTTCTGGCCACAGCTTCCATGGATTCGGGTTGCAGAAAACTGTATGCTTAAAGGCAAGGGGGGAAAAAAAAAGTCTTTAAAATTCACTTGTTTCCTCATGCAAATGCACAACCCCCAAAGCAATGCAGAGACACTTCAAAACACTTTGTAAGTCTTCAACTGTGGGCTTCACCAGGAAGGTGATAGGACTTCAAGTTAAATCCTATTTGTTGTCATTTTTTTGGTGGGAATATGTAGAAAGAACATGAAGTCCATAATCAGGTGTTTTCAGGATCAGATCTATAGTTAGGAATACCTGCCATTAACCACAAAGGAAAGAGACAGCAGAGTGGTTTTATTTGGTGACTGTGCCTTTGAAGTACCTATAACTGCTCAGAAAATAATAGCCATCAGTTGAGCAAAGCAAACCTGCTCCTTCAAGACTGCTTTCAGCCTGGAGGCTGTGTAATTTTAAATTACATTTCCCCTAGTTGGACTTTCTTATTGGAGATCCATGTTAAGGTGGGGAAATAAGCTGAAATCAAAAATTTTTCTTGGTGTATTGCTGGGACATTGAAAATACATTCACTCATCTCAAAAAAAGACTCTTAAGCTCACTTTGTATAAAGAAATATGTAAATTTTTGTGTAGCATGACATGAGTGCCATAGTTGTCATTTCCAGCCTTCCCCTTGGAGCTGTGCCCTGTAATTTTAAGCCTTTATTAAAAAGGACTTGTATTTGCCCTACATGAATTAAGTGGCATGTGGTATTATCATTAGAGAATATGATCAGTATAAAGCAGCTGACACTCATATAAGAGGAAGAGTAAAATGTAGTGTAAAAGTGTTGTTGATGAGCTATTTTTTTTAGCTATAGCCTTTTGTTTGTGTGTGGAAAATGCTTGGAAAATACAAAAAGAAAAGGAGGGAATACAAACATGTAAAAGACTCTGAGAACTGTATTTAACAAAAGCTAGAATGGACATGCTTAGACCTAAACCGGCACAGGCTGTTTCCTTTTAGGGAGACTGTTTTTCTAAATAAAATACAATAAGCTGTTATTGACACTACCAATAAACCTATGGAAGTCTAGCAGGTGCAATTGGTTTTCTGATCCACATGGTCCCACTTTTCAGGATGCAGAGGGTGCTTTGTTACCTGGGCCTGGGTAGACTCGGTTGGACAACAGGTTTGGCATGTTGGGGTGCTGTGGGACTGTGGGTCCCAGGTGGGATGCTATGTGGATTTGTCTGGGGTCAGCTGGGGCCATCATTTCCGTGGAAGGTAGCAGATCTCTGAGAGGAAAAAAAACCCAAACCATTCATATATATAGTGAGGATATAGTTTAGTTAAGAATAACTAAAGATCTATACAACCCCGGGAACAGCACACACAGTGATTAACTGCAGTGCTGGAACAGAAAAATGATGCTCGGTACCTGTCCACCAGTCGCGGCTCAAACTGGGCAGGGATCGCCTGCATCCTCTGCTGGCCCGGCCCCATCAGCTGCGGGTTTACTGCCATCAGCTGGTTCCTCATCAGCATCTCCTGCCGCTGCCGCAGCTCTGCAAAGCACACACAGCTCTGCTGTCACTGGGGTAAATTAGGAAGTGATTCTGGCTGCAGTGTAACCTTACCAGAAATGTTTTGTTTCCTCTAGTGCAAATGTTTTGTTTTGTTTCCTCTAGTGCAAATCACCCCTTTAATTTTTTTTTTTTTTTCTCCTAGTGAAAATCACCCCTTTTTTTTTTTTTTTTTTTAATAGCAGCAACTGAAAACATATTTCCACTGCCACCTGAACTACTTCGTTTAAATAATGTAGATTTATTAAATCAAACTGCAGTAAAAATAAATAGGATGTGCTCAGTCAAGTGTATCAAAGGACAAATTGCAATGAATAGCAATTTACATAACACTGTGAAACACAAGATAGCCATGGATGTTAAGCTCTCTGCTTGAGAAGGTTTTCATTTCTAATACAGTTTCATTTTGAGAAAAATCATACTAGGTGGAACCTGGATTGTAATGAGAAAGCAACTCTAGGAAAAAAAAAAAAGCCCACAATGATGAGCCCGAACATCATAATATCCAGCTGTGGCTTTTGTTCTGAGTTCTTGTGTGACATTTACTTGTCTTCCAGATGCTCAGCATCTCTTAATCAAATACCAAATTCCAATAGCCCTCTATGTTAATTTTTAATTACCTCAAGCAAAATATTTCTGCAGTTAGTCCTAAGATAAATTTGAAATATCCTGTTAAAGACATCAAACCTGCTGCTGGCTGTTTGTTGTAGGTTGGAGATGCCAGCAATGCAATAACCAGGTGTGCAGTGGGCTCCTTGCTGCTCACCTCCTGCTGCCATGCCGCCTGCCAGCCGGTACAGGTGCTTTTCCTCCAGTGCTCCCTGTTCCCCCAGGATGGACATCTTCCTCATGTGCTCCCGGGGAGTCATGCTGCAGGGAGGCACCAACAACTCTGCTGCTGTAAAGAGAGAGGTGAGACATTCAACAATGAGAAACAGAGAAGGTTATGCAGGTTGTTTCCCAGCTAAGCAGGTGATCCTGCCAGTCACAGCTGGACCCTTCTGTGCCCGTGGGTTGTAGTGTTTTCTGTGTAGAAACTTCCAGGTTTCAGGACAATGCAAATATTGCCCTTGCTTACTCTGAGTTGTTGGATCCTACAATGCAAGGGAGATCAGGATGCTGGAAAATAACACCTGCCCAAAAGGAGGTAACTAAGCCCAAGCCTTTGCCTTCAGCCCCTGGTGTGTCTGAGAGCTCATACTTAGGAAGGCAGGTGCCTTTGGTTTAATTTCAGAATTGTAATAGTTTGGAGCCCTGTCTACTGTGAACCAAGTGAAGCAGATGGAAAGAAATGGTAGAAATTATCTGTTCCAAATGACATCAGCCCCTTAAGGCTGCGAAATTGAAGTAAAAAAGGTAAAAGAACATGTTTTGTAGTGATGAAAACAGTGATAAAGCCAGTAAGACTCAGATTGATTATAAATTAATATATACATAATTAATAATTGTAAAGGAAGCAAGTCCTGTAACCCAGAGCCTGGATGTTTAAAAGCTATCCTATATGGGATGCTTTAAGTTGAGGAGTTGGCAGAGGGAGCAGGCTGGCTCTGAAGGCAGCAGCAGGAGCATCTGTACATTCATCTCACACTAGACTTGCACAGCAAATTACTAGATTTTAAAGTTTCTTTAAGTAAGGAGTTGAATTTTCATCCCCATTTAGCTCTGATGACATGAATTCTTTCTGTCTTCTGAAAGAAGGAAAATGTAATACTGAAGTGTTCTCATCCTGCAGATAGAGAGTTACAGCTCCAGGAGTTCAACCAGCATTTGGTAGAAGTAACAGTGAGGGAAATGCTAAGACAGGAAAACTGTTCCTCACCCAAAAATGAGATAAAAGTGAAGTCCTGTGTTTTGTTACCCAAGCCATTTATAAATTAAATTTATCATTACAACTTCTTTTATTGCCTTTGACCTATTGATGAGCTTAAAATAATTTAAGCGATAAATATCAATATAATTCACGTGCCTAAGGAATTTACCATTTCTTTGGCATGAGGGAGATACTTGGTCTCAAAATGAGTTTAACAACAGGTAAACAAGTGAGTAATTTCAGTTATTTACACTGAAAGTAGAGGCTGAACTTATACCATACCACTGGTGTTCCCTGAAAATAAAAAGTGCTTTATATTTGTGAGTGTAGATGTTGGATTCTGTGTTGGCCAAGATTCAGGTCTTCCTGGCAACAGACAAGTCTGTCAAATCCCAGACCAGCACCATGGCCTTTGTTCTTGACATTTGTATCTGAACATGTGCCGAACATGTTTCCATTTGCCTTTTTTTTTTTTTTAGGATACTTTAGACTTAAAGCGATTTAGGATGCTGGGTGCCTCATGAAGAGCATTTGAGCTGCCAAAGTGCTTCTGAGCTGCTAAAGCATTTTAAAGCTCAGTACTAAAGCGATTTAGTGCTGGACTAAAGTTTTCAGCAGCTCAAAAAATAGGTGGTAACTGGGATGATGGTATTTACCATACCATATTTTTCAGTGAGCCATTTAGGTGTTTTTCTTTCTTGGAAGAAGACTCTGTATTGAAAACTATGCAAAACAAACTGAAATGTTAAACTTCATGTTGCCCTTCTTCCAGCCTGGCCTTTGGCCTTTGAATGGTGCACCTGACTAGAGAAACCTGGTCTACCTGAAGGTGTCAGTGCTTATTGCAGGGGCATTGGCCTAGATGGCCTTAGAGGTCCCTTCCATTGCAAACTGTTCTGTGATTCTGTGAAGGTGCAAAGAAACCATTAGAGGTTCAGATAGCCGTAATGGGAAAAATACCCAGGAGGTTTTAACCTTTTTATTCTAGCAAATCAGGGGAAAAAATTAAATTAATAGTGAGTTTTAATACTGACACATTGTTGTCTCTCAGATGACTGACACGTTGTACCATTTTGCATTTTAGAATTGCTGGAATGTGTCAGTCTCCTGTCTAAATCAAAGTTGTGAATGTGGTTTTTTTTTTCTGGAGAAATGTCCCTGTGTGGAAAAAAGACACACAAGTAAAAGACACTTTCTTCATCAGGCCTTCCTAGAACTTCTACGTTTCCCCCTAAAATCATGCTGGTGACTAAAATTATATGATGCAACTTTAAATTGTAGAATCATGGAAAACCTGGTGAGAAAAGCGCCATCTGTTCTGGCCCAAATCCCCCCTGTGGGATCCCATATACCCTGCCTGTTCTGACAGACATCTATCCAAAAGCCAGCAGCAGTAAGAGGTTAGAAACCAGTAGCACCAGTATCACTGTGATGTTCTCTGTGTAGTCTATTGTTTCCAAAATTAGTCTGCATTTTGTGTTGGATGTGCAGGATGATACAGTGGCTGTTGACAGGCAGTCTCACACTGCCTCCTTTCAGAGATGAAGCAGAAACTATGTAAGAACTTTCCTTAAAACTTCTATTTAATTGTGAGGTTTTCTTTTCAATGCTGGCATTTTTCCAGAATGTAGGGTACTGATTACAGCAGCATCCACAGCAAAGTGATCCATATTTACTGATAATTATTATCCATCAGATGATCAAGATTCACAGACCACCATTTCAGACAATGTGCATCAGATAAACAACTTATCCTTGCAAAGATAGACAATGTGGTCTTTTGGTTTCACATGGAAAAGATATAGTATTGAGAAACTCATGGAATAATATGATTTGATAGTTCTTTGGTACCTTCTTCCACTAAAGCTGTAGCTCACTGCTTCCACTGACCCAATTTTTGAATCATCATAAGCCAAAAGGAAGGTTTGATTCCTTAATGAAGTTTTCACTGGAGTTGCTTCATTAAATCATTCTGGTTTTTTTCACTGGTGTGCCAATCAATCCTATCTAACTTATACTGAATTTCTTCTCAAATACATAAAAATACCTGTGGTATTTGTGATATAGAATTGAGATGTTATTTCCACCAGAATTCTCATCTCTTTCTGTAAGTTGAATGGCAAAATATCTGTATGGTTCAAACTTAGTTTAAAGGACATGTTTTGTATGTGTGTGTGTTAACTGTAGGAAATTACTTCTTTATTTCCCTGAATTTCCTGTTAGTGAAGTATTGAAATGTTCAGGTGTGATAAATAGCTTAATAACTTAATATAAAGATCTGTATGTAACTCTGTATCAGGAGGAAGTACTGAACCTGACTAATCCATGTTATTCCATTTGGAAAAACACCTTTTTCAGTTACTTAGCTGGGGTTCTGACCTGCAGGTCAAAGTTAGGGTAGTTTAGGTTTATACTATTTTCATAACAACTTGCATATTAGAAACCACACCAGCTGAGGAGGATCTGTGCAGGAGCAGGGAAAGTACACTTCTGATACATTTATTAGCTGGGATTTGAGAGTAGCTCAAAATCTGGCATCAGGGTTCATATAAATTCATACACACCAGCTGTCCAGTGTTAGATTCATATATGGCTCTGCTCTGATCCTATTGCACAAATCCTGGCTGTACAGCACATTACAGGGATGAAGACAAGTTAATCTCTGCCTTTAGAGTCTTACCCTTAGCAAACCCTTCTTGGCAGCAGGCAGAACCACTCACCCAGGACTAATTCTGTCTCAATTTATTAGATGAGAAGTGGCAAGACACGAACTTCATGAACCAGAAGCATTTGCAAATCTGATCATACGACAGTTTCAAAATGTCTATAGCAGTCTAGGTGTTGATGTTATCAATTGCATTGGCAAAATACATATATAGTATAGACTTGTTGGAAGACTTGGTTTTTTAGTTAAATGCGTTGAGATTTACAAATACTGCTTTTATTTGCATCAAACACATGGAATTAACATTCTTTAAAGTCAATGTTTAGCGAACCACAGCAGTATCTCTCCACAGACTGGAAGATGTTGAGTATTGTTTAAACTGCTCAGGTAAATTTGTGTCAGCTAAATCAGTCAAACATGAAATATGAACATGTATTCATGCTTATGAGTGAAACATATGAATGGAGATATACATAATCTCATTTGCATTTCCATTGGCTTCCCTTATAGAAAAAGCTGACCTGATTGCTTGAGAAATCAGGTGCTGTTTTAAAAAATAGATAAATATTCCAATATTATTAATAGGCTTAATGTTATTAGTTGTAAGATCAAGAGTTCTTGCTCTGAGTCTATGCTGAGAGTCATAAAACTAGAGATTGTAATTGTTCCAGAATCCACAGTCAGCAAAATAAATAACTTTTGGAAAGAAAGAAAGCAGTTATGCTAGCATTATGTCATAGAGGAGCATGAAATATGCTTCTTAATTGGAGTAAGGTGCCATTGGAGAGGCTGTGGGGCTAAATTCTAATCCTAAATATGTGGGCACAGACTGCTCAGAGACTGAGATTAGAGGGTAATCCTAAAACTGGATTGAGAACGATACATTCCCTAAAGAAAGGAAAATAACTATATTTATAGTGTGTGTGTCAGCCAGCAGAGTTTGTGCTGCATGCCTTCACACTGACTGGGAGACACGGACCTGCCTGCTCCTGAGCCAGACTGGCAAAATTGTGAGCAGCAAGTCACGCTGGTTTTTAAACACGCTGCTCTCAGCAAGCAGTCAAGGCTCAGTGCTGACAAACTCAATCCTCCAGGAACTAAAGGATTCATAATCTGGGCTCATAACAAAAGCTCATCTTGTTCCCCTTGGAATGGCTGCGGACAGGGAGAGACTGTGCCCCTAAGGCAGCGCTCAGCCTGAGGCATGGGCTAGACCCAGAGGTGGAGATGCTTTGTGCTGAGCACAAACAGCGAGAGCCTGCAAAGCCTACGAGGTGACAGAGCCAGATGGTGGAGGAAGAAGGAGCTGAATTCCTGCTGTTTGATGCGGCACTGGAGGCACAGAGGTGCAGGACAGGGGCTTCTCCCTCTCAGCTCAGTGCTGTGACCACGGGGCTGGTCTCTGCACAGCCACAGTGCTGAGATTTATTTGTGTTTGTGGCAGCACCCAAAGGCTCCTCTGGGATCACTCTGAGGGCTTTAACAACTCCCGTTAAAAAACTAAGTACAATAGCTAAGCAAGAACTAATGAAAATAGCGGAGAAAGTGTGTGCATGCACTCAGGGCACTGTGCACCCACCCTGGATCCTGGCAAACTGGCATAGGGAGATGTTTACAAGGGACGGGTCTTCCTATTACATCAGTAATATACACAGAGATAAAGCATGATGTCATTTGTTTTCCTTGTGGATTTATTTCATAATTAGGGATGACACTTGAAACATTATCCTCTTTCTTTGACTCTTTTAGAAGCCCAGAGATTGCAAACTATGGCAAAAGCAGGGTCAGTTAGAAGGAAACTAAACTCTGTGGTTTTTACTTTTTGATAATTATTACTTTTAAAGCATTAAAATGAAATGTGTTGCTTTTTAGTTTTATTTTTGAATACTGGAAATGGAAACCATGGGACAGAAAGCTTTCTGATCACTGGGGGGCCAGACTGGTATTTCTGAATGAAATGCAGTTGAATTTTAGTGGGATTTGTGTCTCACTTTTACATGGAATGTCAGCACAAATGACAACTCCCCAGTGCCAAAAGTAACCAGGTAGTGGAAAGAGGAATGAGCTTTAGGTAGATTATTTAAAACTATTTTAATTTAGCAATTCTTTAACTTAACTAGCTTTCTCAGATTGAATCTAGCAAATTTGTATTGAAACATTGGTACCTGCCCTTTTCAGTTAGGATATTAAATACTGCAGCAGTATTCCTCAGATTTTCCAAAATCCTACATTTGAACATCTGAACAGCTGAACATCTGCATCTCCAGTTCAAAGGATCAGACTGTGAGAAAATTACTTGAGTTGGGATTGCCTCCTTCTCTTACTCTTTCCATATTCTGTTGCACTGTGGAGGTCTGGAAATTCACATGATCTCTGACTAAGGAACTTGAATTTTTCATTCCATAGATAATGCAATAGTGCCCAAGCCTTTCTCAGTCCACAGCTAATTCTTCCCATATAGACAGATAATATATAAGAAACCCTCATTACCTTAAGATATTTTAAAAAAATTTATTCCACTGTGTACTTTGGTGTTCCACAAAGCTCCAGCACTGGGGTTTGTTGTGAGGGCTATACACATATAGCCAAAATTTTCACTGGGTAAATCTAATGTAGGTACATCAGACTAAAGCAGCCAAATATACCTTGTGATGATGGCCTTGATTAATTCTGATTGCATGCTGATTTGGAAAATCCACTGCACCGGGACATAACTATAAAATATTGAGATTTTTCTGTTTTACTTTAAAAGAGAAATTAGCACAAAGATTAAGATAAATATATTAACAACCACTTAGCTTTTAAGTATATTTTGTTATGGATAAACAAGACAGGGAAACATTTGTACATATATAACAAGGAATGCAATCTGAATCCAAAGTCTTCTAGAAAAATACTGAGTATGCAAGGACAAACCTTCCCAAAGTAAAATTTTCCATTTGCGAAACAGATCTTTAAATATTTCTAAAATGTTCAAGTTATGTCATAAGAAATATGGTATTTGCACCTGAATATGCAGAATTATTTACCCATAAGAATACCTATAGCAGATTGCTGAGAAATCAGAATAGAGTTTATCACATACTTTATTTTTTCTATATCACCCTGCCTGTTCCTGACTTTACTCTGTGCGCTCAAGTGCTGCTCTTAAATAAAGTCACCACAAACAAGTTCGCTTTGATCTGCTCCATTTCTGCTGTGAGACAAGTCTTTCCTATTTAATCTGAAAAATCATACACCTTTTGGTATTACTTAACAGATTGAGTTTCATCACCATTTACATTAAAAACCCAGCACTTTTTATTTCATGTATACTTACATCTATTGTGCAGACCTTAGTTTTGGGTACAATGAAGCCACCATGAACATCCAAGAGTGTGTCCCGTCTCTAGGAGTCTTCCTTCCAGGCTGCCTCAGTAATGTGTTTGGCAGCTTTTAAAACACATCAAGATTAACCTGTCAAAAACTGCCTTAACTAACGCTGACTTTACTTTAAATACAAACTGAACTTGTCTTGATTAGCTCTCATCCCTGCTCCTAAGCCCTCCCCACTCTGACATCACAAGCTCTTCTCCAATACCATCCCCTAACCAGGCTGTAAAAACATAATTACACGAAGAGCACTACACTGAGCTGATAAACCTATTTCACATTTAACCTGCTAAGCCGTTGTTAGCTTTTAAGATGCTTGATGCATTCACTTAAAATCTTCCTGTTCCAACAAGAAATACAAGACAAGGTTTGGAATTGCTTGGCTCTCCCCTGTTGTGTCACCTATTTATAGTGATTTTTAGAAAGGGTGCACTTCTGACTTGGCAAGGAGTTATCCCAGAAGTGTGATATCCCAGAGCTGTGTATCCGATGGGATTGGGGGAGCTGCAGGGTGGAAATCCTGTTAAGCATATTGTGAGGCTAACACAGGGATCAGTTGGTTATACTGCTCAAGCCGGCAATTTACTCTTTAATTCTCACTGGCCAGGAGCTGGCTCTCAGAACCACTGCCTAGAAATGGCAACTTGGGAAATGTCAGGGAGTGCTCAGCTTCTTCCAATATCTGTGTCAATTGATGGGATGTTTGTTAATCCTTCGTCACCTGCCTAAAATTCATCAGGTGCTCGCTGCAACAACAAAATATTTCCCCTTGTTGTCTCTGAAACACTAAAACAGTGCCTAAACCTGGGGAAAGTGGGCTCATTCTTATTGAAAATCACTCTCAGGGAAGTGTTATCATTAGCAAAGGGATGTAAGAAGGGAACATGCAAACCTGTGTGTCACTGTAGTGGACTGGCTGTGCAGAATGTCCTTCAAGCTGCAACACTCCTTGGGAGTTAATTTTTTCCCCAATCCCTCGGTTGCAGGGTAGATGATTTTGCTCCATCCTGAGCTGCAGGACACTGAGCAGTGCCCACCTTTGGTGTTCTCCTGTGCTAAATTCACACTGACAAGGTCAGCAGATGCTGCAAAGGGAACAGGTTGCAACATGATTGGTTACTTAGTGGAAAAGCATTACATTTACTACTGTTCTTGAGAGAATTTGGAGAGACTAGGCGAGTTACAGAGCTCTGTCATTCCCAAGGGAAATCTGGGGTTTAATCAGGGAGAACTGGAGCCAAACTTTGGGCAAAACTGAAGCTACCCAATTTAGCTTACTGTGGCTGATCTCAATTCCAAAAGCCATTGAGTGAACTTCAGGGATTAAATATGCCTAACTCTTGAAAATTCCTTTGAATTCCTTTGAAAAGTCAATTTTCCACAAACTTTGTTTGTGGAAAGAATACTGGATTTTATGTGACCTTGGATCCAAATGGTTTATAAGGTCTGGATTTAAAACCATAAAAGTTGCAGTTTCAAAGACCTGAATTTTTGTTTGGCTCACATGGTATAAAATGAGACTTACAGGTTTTGGTCAAAACTTTCAAGCTGGCCATTTGCTGAAAGAGAAAATGTATTGGTAAAATTAAATTTTAATGAAAGTTGCACTGTGCCATGTTCCTGTCATTTATGTAATTTCTGGACATAGCTTTTAAATTGGACTAATAATTAGTGAAGCAAATCACAATACACATAATACCTTTAATGAAAGCATTTTATGGTAGACATGTTTTCATATTTGCTTGCTTGGTGATTTTTCAGTTACCTTTTTTATAGATCTAGGGTATTTTTGAATGTGGAAAGGCAGGTTATGACAGCATTGGTAACATTCGAAAAGAAAAGTGTTGAATAAATACTCTTTTTTGAGGTAACTCTTGAAACAGCAGCTAGAATACAGGGATTGGATGCTGTCATTAAGGATGATCCTAAAAATGCTTTATAACCAGCTCCTATATCTGCATAAACTTGCTCTCTCTGGCAACACACATTCAGGTTGAGGTTCCACAGAGTGCAAAGGGGAGTTTTGCTGAACTCTCCAGCTCCATTGTACCAGATGGTACCGTATGGAGGTACCACTGATCCTGTGACTCTGTTGATTTGTAATTAGGTTTCTAGTAATTAATATAGTGTACAGGCCTTGCATGAACTCTGCAGATTGCCCATTCATGTAAATGATTAACTGAAGGGGGATTAATCCTGGCAGAAGTTCAACCAAAAAGAATTTTCCAGACTGAAAATTTCTCTGTCAGTCTAGTATATTGTAATAAAGACTGAAAGTTAAGTTTGCATTGGTGTGGCTCCATTTTAAAAGAAGTAATTTGATATCTGAGTGTTAAAAGTATCTGCACTGTGTGTATAAATGTACATTTTCTGCAATAGATGTGTAAGTCTTGCTTTTTTACGGAATTCAAAATGCATATTCAATATGACTTAGTAGTTGGAAAATTCTACTTATTGTCACTAATATTTAATCGGAGGTAATGTAAATTCTGGCTTTGAAAAAAATAGTATGGTTTAGAATTCTAAAGTTCATGTTTAGCTGCTCATGCTGGAATATGCAAAGGTTGGAATTCTTACAGCTGTAATAAATCAGTGACAACAGGGGCTGTCACACAGCTCTGCACACAACCAGTTCATCCAGCACTAGCCCTTGCAAGACCGTCACAGAATCCCAGAATGATTTGGGTTCAAAGGGACTTTAAAGCTCACCCAGTTCCAAGTCCCTACCATGGACAGGGACACCTTCCACTCTCCCAGGTTGTTCCAAGCC
Source organism: Dicaeum eximium (assembly GCA_013396995.1). Classification (NCBI taxonomy): domain Eukaryota; kingdom Metazoa; phylum Chordata; class Aves; order Passeriformes; family Dicaeidae; genus Dicaeum; species Dicaeum eximium. Next base: position 344,234 of record VWZP01002299.1, on the reverse strand, counting down.
CCATCTAACCTGGCCTTGAACCTGGCCTTGTCCTGCCAAGTGTGCAGCCCCCTCAGGTCAGGCAGGCATTCCCTGGAATGGTCCCTCCAGCCCATTGTGTGTGCAGTCTCTCCTGAAGGATTTTGTCTGGCCCAAAGCCAATCCCTGCAGCTCTGTGGATCACCTGGCTGTAAAGAAACTCAATATGAAATCAGTGGGTGACACAGATGTTTGGCACAAGCAACAGCATCAGTGCCAGCTGAGGGATTCCCAGCTCTGTGGGCAAGGCTGAATTCCCCTGCCTCAGTTATGAGGGGTCAAAGTCAGAGGATGAATGGAAGGGACAGGATGGAGAGAGCTGTGGAGAGCATGGTTTGATGCATGTGGCTGGGAAAGATGAGGGCAGCAGACCTGGTGCTGGACCAGGCCACTCTTCCCTTACCCTCCCTTGGCAGCAGCTCCTGGCACGTGTGTTCTGAGACAGCCCAGGAGTGTGACACCTGGGACTGCCAAAGTCAACCATGGGGCAACAAACATTTGTCCAGCCCCACCAATTTCTTGCTCCATGCAACTGCCCCCAGTAAATTGGGCCAAGCAAGAGAATCCTCAGAGGCAAAGCTGGGGAGAGGAACTGCCATAGAAGCAAACAAGGGTCACAGTGTTATAAAGTGCTGCAGCACTTAGATTATCAAAAATCTCTAACAGATAAATACCCCAAATCATTACATTCTGTATAAATATTGGCCCTGATGTAACTGTGACAGCATGGATGGGTTTAGTCCAGTGTGTTTAGACTCTGTATTACTTTAACCAGATGCTTGGGGGTTTGTTTTCCTGTAGGGAATAATAAGGGCCATCCAAAACAGAGTTGCTGATTTACTTGGGTTTCATTGAAAGAGACACTACTAAAGGGAGAGGAAATCCCCAAAATGATACTCAGTGATTAGGCACATAGAATATAGGATTTCAGTGTTTGCAAATCCTTTTTTTCAAATGAAGTTGTAGCACTAATCCTCTAATGGCATTATTTCTTTGGAATATATGCCGGATTAAGGAGTCACAATGAGGCAAAGTACAAAAATCCACATTAATCTCTCCCCAATGGATGCTGTGTGGGATGCAACTTAAACTATTTTATTCCAGAATTGGTTCTGTTCCTAACCTTGCCCCAAGTCTAGACAGAGGGAAGAGTAGATATAAACAAGTGTGACACTGAGCACTCGGCAGATGGTCACAGGCCATTTAACTGGATAGAAAGGGGAAGGCATCTATTATTTTTAAACTCCAAAAGCTAAGCCTGCCCTGTGCTGTCCATGACATGCTGCAGGGAGCAGACACAGGGCTCTGACAGGCAGGAGCAGGACACCTGTTCAGAAGAGTGGCAGGGAGGAGAGGGACAGAGCAGCTAAAGGGGCACGGCTGGGCCTGGCTGTGTGATATATCACATGTTCACATGTTCACAGCACAGCCTGGGCCTATTGCAAAGTGCTGCTCATGTTTACAGCCTAGAGCAGCCACCTTGCTCTCATTATCCTGCTTTTTTGGGGGTATAATGCTGTTGTTACCTCTTCTCTCATAGCTGATGTAAAAAAAGGTAAAGATTTGCTTTTTAGGAAGAGGAGACCAGGTCACCGTGTTTCCCTTCTCACGGGATTACAGGGAGGCTGTCAGAGTGCCCTGGGGTATTGTCACTGTCATTCAACAGTCTCAAGTGGTGAAATAACTTCTGAATTGGCAGCATATCACCTGAAATACCGATGCCAGAATTTGTGAGTTAGCCCAGCCTAACCACTGTAATTGGTGCTTAACATGCTTGAGGATTTCCCCAGTTTCACAGGACAGAGATTATCAAATATTCCCATTCCTTGTTCTCATTGAACTGCAGTGGACATTGAGAAGTCTTGGGCCAGGAGAGCCCGGGAGATGTTCACAAACACAGGCTGCTTGGTCTCTGCTTCATTCCCACTCACTCTGTTGCTAAACACAAGCACAGAACTGTCAAATTCTGTTCTTTACCAACAGAAATGCTGGGGTTTTCCATGTCTGCATAGCTGAGTTGCCTGAGAGAGATGCTGATTCTCCTGAGAAAAGGAGACAGCACAGCCACTTCTGGTGTCAGAAAACCCTAAAGCCAGCTTGGAGATCCTTTCTGTGTGGGAATAGGAGTGTGCCCTCCTTTTCTATAGAGAATGATGGTTGATTCACAATGGTTTTGTGCATTTCTAGGTGCTGTACCATGTTTCCCAGCATGGTGGCTTGTTGTAGTTGGGTCACCATTAGTTGTAACTGGGCTCAATTTGTTGTATGGGGGTAAGGGCCATTTGTTATATGAGCAGGCCGTTTGCACTGTCATGCCAGGAACAGAATAAGACTCCATGGTCCAGAAGGCAAGTGAGAACAAGCTTTTATTCTAGCAAGAGCTTTATTCTAAGAAGAGCCCTATTCTAAGAAAGCCACACCCTAAGAAAACCCCCCGTGTAGAAAACCAGCGAGGTTTTCTCACCAGCCTCGCTAGGTTAGAGAGAACATCCCACAAACGATTGGTGAAGGACTCCGAAGGACAAGCTATTGTAAATAACAGGTACAAAGCAAGATAATAATATCGTTTACAATTCTCTCCTTCAAATTTCCCAGGCCACTTATCTCAGTTCTTTCTACAGAAGAACTGAGAACAGCCACAGTAGCTCTCATGGGCAAGAGGGTTTCCTGATATTCACTTTAAGTTTTTCTTCTCATCTTACCCTGCTGACTCCTTGCAGCACCCTGTGCCTCATTCCACCCTGTCTGAATCCTTTGTCTAGTTTCACATTGAATCAAGCCTGTCCTCAGGCTGGTGTCTGCTCAGCTGCTTGCAAAGGAATTGGTTTTGTTTACCAGCTTTATCATTCCCCACCAAAATAACTCCAGTTTGCATATGCCTTTAGTGTATACAGACCCGGGGATGATCCCTTGTATTTAAGGAAGTATAAATTATATTGCACCAGGTGCAGACAAAGGTGAGCAGGAAATGATAAGGGAAATAGAGAATTTGCTACATGAGGGGGGAAGGGTTTGGCTGGTTTAGCCTGCAAAAGGCAAGACCTCATAGACTGAAAATATTATCAAGGCTAAAGAGATTCAACATCACTGGCCGTGAGTATGGTTAAGACAGAAATTGTGATGTTCGCCATTGAGGAAATCAGACTTTAGGACAGACGGACAAAAAAACCCAGGTGTACTGGAGTTTGAGGTGTATATATAAGGTGTGTCCAATGATTGCATTGTAATATTGTATCATGGGGTTGCTCGAAAGTTAATTGACACTTCTCCTCTTGTGCCTCCTGTTGCCCGAAAATGATCCGGAGGGTCCGTACTCCCTTTTTCTTACTGACTTGTGCCTCCAGCACTATTGCTGACCAGTATGGACAAAAGGGGTGGGAAAACAAAGAGCTTTTCTTCAGGTACTCTTGTAATCTGATCTCTGCGGTGACTCAGCCTCTTCTAACAACAGCTGTCTCAGGGGCATGCTGTGGTTTGTGAGCAGTTGCGAAGATTTTGCTGTCACTTCCTGATTTCTGCCTTGAGAGCGATCTAAGCTGGGACATGATCGGAGCGTTTGGATAAACTCAGCCCCAGGAACGGCAGGCTTTGGGATAGAGTACAGAGGCATCAGGAGAGAGCCCACAAACCACTTGTGCAGAGCTGCTGCTATCAAACTGATGAAGACAGAAACTTGTGAGAGAAAACTGCACGGAAAGTTCCTATTAAGGAAAGGAGTAAGATTTTTTTTGCATGTCATGGCTCATCTATCCCAGAAACCCTGAAAGTGCTGTGAAAACTGAAACGTGTGAAAGGGATCCTCAGGTGTACCCATGGAAAAGACAGGTATGTTCTTTGTTTAAAATAATGCCTCTCTACAGCAGAAAATCACAGCCAGGGAAAGCAGGATTGCTCTACAGCTCAGTAACTGTGCATGTACATCAAGGTACATTGGTTTGTGTCATTTTTGTATTTCTAAGGAATACAGCTGTGACAGCACTTTAATGCCAGATTTTAAACATTGCCTCAGCTTTTTGTGGTTGTAAGTGCTCTGCTCTTGAACACTTGTATTGTGGCTATGATAGATGGTTGGATGAAAGCAATGGTGGCAAATTCTCAGTGCATCTGCCATTATGAAAAAAGGTAAGCAAGAGTAAACATTACTAAATTCTAATTCACACTAATTCTGTCTGCTGATCTCCTGAAAGATGACCAGAACTGCCAGGATAGACATGAAGAGGACAACCCAAAGAGTTCCCCATTTGACTTTGTTATAAAACAGTTCCAAGGAAAGAAGTGTGCTCCTGAAAAAAGGAAAGAGCAGCCTTCAGCTATCAAACAATTCTTCAAAGGCTTTGACTTTGGGAAATCTGAAAGTAAAGACAGAAGGGAAATTGAAGAAACAGAAATAAACAATGCTGGAGCTGATGATAGTGAAAAGGAAGATCTCTCTGTAGAAGGTAATGCTGGTACAATAATGAAACACATCTGTATGCATATATTTTTTAATTTCATAGAAAATCAGCTGTTTTCTTGCTAGCTAAAATCCTATATTTGCTGCCTACAGTTTATCCTCTAGCCAGGATTTACTTCTGGTTGGAACATTATCAAGGATGTACCCTCTGATTTGATAGGTGCTAAACAATGACTTAGATCCACATTGCTAAGGAAGGGTAAAGCTTTTGGGTGACTTCTCTCTTGGTCTGCAATGTGACAGTCAGTGCTGAAGTCAGCTCATTAGCCCCAGAGCTTTTTGATTTCAGAGTCAAGCTTTGAGCAGTAGCTTGGCCTGTTGTATTTAAGATAGGTCTCTGTCCTGCTGTCCTGCTAAAGCAGTCTGAAGACAACAGGAGCAGATGTTTCCTATCACTTGGCACTGGGCAGGGGGAAAGGAAGGGAATGGGAATCCCTCATGGATGTTATTTTGCACACACAAGAATACTCTTTACATCCACTCCAGAGAAAATGGAACTATTTTTCAAAAGGAGATGGAAGGTGAAACTTAGAATCCCATCCTTTGTCCTAAGGGATTTGGGTCAGTTTGGGGAAATTATAAGAGGGCAGCTACTGAGAGTAGATTGCTATTTTCTGTAATTTTCTGCTTTGCAAAGCCCAGAAAAGCAGGAACTGCCGTACACAGATGTTGTATGAAAATGCAGCAGGAGCTTTGTACTGATTTGATCTATAGTGATCTTATCAGTCAGGTTGCTGGTCCACATTGATGAAAAATAGAGCCTGCCTTATTGACAGATTTAATTCATTTCCTAAAGTCTTCACCTGGCAGCCTCAGGCAGGTTTTACACCTTGTGTTTATTAGCAGAGGTAACCAGGGCCTTATTTCTTTGTTGCTCAGATGGACTTTCACATCTCACTTCTGAAGCAGAGTCACCATCTGGTGAGCAGAGATTTAACCAGTTCATGGAGAAACTGGGAAAGAAACCCAACAGCAAGAATCTGGATCTAAATAATTGTGCACTAAGTGCAGCAGATATAACAGAGCTGGGTAAATGCATATTTTATTCAACTAATCACTTTACATATTTCTTTAATTTTTATTTGCCTGTTCTATTGTTCTCTTTCCTCTTTTCCCTTCCCTTTCCTTTATAAAAGGCATATTAACATTCATCTAATGGTCCCAGGTCCCTGAGAAATATTAATTAATAAATGATATAAATGATGTGGTATATATAAATATAGAAATCATACAGGTCTGTGAAGCAGATGAATGTCCTTACATTCAAGAATCGAATAAGAAAAGTGAGGTACAAATTGTCATGGCTCTATAATTCTGTATTGGTTGTAGAAAACATCTCAATATTAGGATGTAATGATATCCATGGTGTGCAGAAATATGCAAACAGAACAGCTTTTTCTTTTCTTTCCTTACAGCTTCTTTACTGCCATTTCTCCCAGAGCTGGAAGAGATCAGCCTGTCCTGGAATGGTTGTGTTGGAGGGACTCTGAAAGCTCTCACTGTCCATCTTCATCATGTGAACCTGTTAAAAGTCCTCAGACTTAACAACTGCAGGCTGGCAGCTGAGGATGTCATCTCCTTAGGTACAGGATTTCATTTACATTTACTTCCAGACAGTTTGGGGCTAATGTAATCCGTCTCATCTCTTCCTACATCCTACTCCTGCTGCTTCCACACTGGGCAAAGTAAACCCCTGCTGTGAAGCAATAGAAACTTGGGCTTATGGGTGACCTTACACCTTTAGGTAGCTCTGCAGAGTTCATTCCTCAAGGTGTGAAGCTTTCACATTCAGAAGGGAAGAGAATCCAGTCCTATTTGAAGGAAAGAATATTTTTATTCTGGATTACTATTTTTTGCCTAGAAGCAGAGTCAATCACAATAGGGTCAGCCTAGGTCTTGAAGCTGCAGGACAGGTGAGAGCTCATCATGAAAAGCCCAATGGTCTTTTGGGAGAAGGCTTAAAACCAGAAGTGCTGCCTCAGAGCTTTATGACTTGGTGTTTTTTCAAGTCTAGGAGAAACTTATTCCTCTCCTTGCTTCTTTGCTTGGAGTGCCTGCACCCTGCCTTCTGCAAAGCATGAGATGTAAAGGTTTTTAAGGTGGTATTGCACACTCAGATTCTGGCATGGAGTCACCTCTGGGTCTGGAATTTACTCTGGAGTGGATCTGTGGTTTGTATTTTAAAAAAAGGGCAAGCACAATCAATTAGGAATTATAAAAGTTACTGCTTATTTTGTAAGTTCTAAAATGGGTCTGAGTTCTAAAGCTGGGCTTTGTTTATGTCATTCATTTCCAAGCCTTTTTCAGGAAAGGTTCATAAATAAAATGACATATATGGTGGTAGACCAAATGTGAGTCATGTAATCTCTTGGGGAGGAAATACTCTACAAAATCTCTACAAAAGCTGGTGAAAATAACTAATAACTGCTTGTTTCTGATAAGTGTGAAATTTTTATTTAATTTTCTAATATTTTTTCAAAATTATTTCATTCTTTTTCAAACCCTTCTCATAGATTTGTGGATGTGTTTATTTTTTTTCCTTCTGAGTTTTACTGTTCATTTTTCCAATTGATTTATTCTGCTGGGTTCTTCAGCGCTCTTTCCTTCCCAGTTCAGTTTAGATTCTGCTGGGACAGACACAAAATTGATCACAGAACTTGAATTTCCAGTCAAAATGCTGCCCTTGACATGTGGAATAGCAACAGACAGTTTGCATTGATTTTGCCTGTGATTTTGAAAGCAACTTGTGTATTTAGGCCAATCCTGGCTGTGTGACCTTGTCCACATCTCTGCAGAAATGTGGCCTCTTGTGGACTCAGCACACCCTGCTTAGAAATCAATGTCTGAAATATAACCATAATATCAACCTATTCCATGTGGTTGCTCAGAGCTTGATTGTGAGAGGTGATAGGAAACCATATAACCAAGGAGTTATATTCTTTTATTTATCTTCTGGGAGGAAAATGTGTCTGGAAATCTATAGTCCTCATGTCAAACAGAGCCAGGCTATGCTGCACTTCTCAACTGTAGAGCATTGCTCAGTATTCAATGCTGAGGCAATAATTTAAAATAAATGCCAAAATAAAAATTGAGACGTGTCCTTTCCTCTCAAACCCAGATATTCACTTATGGAAATAATTATTTCTCTATTACAAATCTTTTGTGAAAAATTAATTATGCAAATTACACAGTCAAAACCACACAGACATGAAAGGATGTTACTATTAAAATACAATTCTCAATTATTAGACTTTAGATCAAAAAATTGTGGATGACACTTTGAAATTGCATTTGCATATGGTCTGATTAATTGATCTTTCTTGGAAATGAGTTAAACAAATATGCTCTGCCTGCCACCTCTACAAAGGAAGTTAGGAAGCTGGATTTTACAGTGGGCTGTTAGTATTTCAAATAAGCACTAACACAGTTCACATTGGCAGGTGTGTCAAGCCTCGAAAAGGCTGATTTTTCTGAATGTAGTAAAAGTCAGTTCTGTCTGCCTTGAAATCATGGGAAAGTTAGTTTGAGTCAAAACAATGCTCATCTTGGTTTCTTATTAAGTGAGTCAGAAATTCCTGTCAGAAATGAAACTTTCATGTTTCAGAAATAGTTGTGAGAGGAATTCTTTCATTCCCTCCAAAATGACCTGTGGACACAGTACAGAGGATGTTGGAAATTTGCCAAATAAAACAGAGCAGAACTCTACAGGACAGTAAATTCAGACTTGTCACTTGTATTGATTTCCCTCCAGACTGGACTTTCTGGTCCCAGCACAGGCCAAACAGCCTGATGAGGGTTTGGGAACCTGAATAAATTTCAGGGTTGTGTGCACTGTGACAATGACTTGTGATCTATGTTGCTCCTTAGACAATGTGAGATTTTATTCAACTTTGCTGCAGAAACAATAATTCATTTATTTAACAATTTTCCTGGCAAGACATTAATCAGAAAGTAATTTGAGTATTAAGTAGCTAACCTTCCTCTTTAATATATTTCAAACCTGTATTTTTGTTTGCACTGAAATTGATACATAGAATGAATCATTCTAGACTTCTGTTGCAGGAGAGGCATTTGAAATTGTTTCTCAGCTTGAAGAACTGGATTTATCATGGAACAGTAACATAGGTGGAAAACTATCACTGCTGACAAAAAAGCTTCAGGAAGGATGCAAATTAAAATGTCTGAAAATAACGGACTGTAACCTGACAGCAAAGGATGGAGAATCCCTTGGTATGTGTGTCCATCGAGCTGGACTGAGACTGGCTTCACAAAAATGGAACTTATTTGACTTAGATAATGGCTGTATTGAGCTCGATATCAGTGAAAAGTTAATTTAATTCAAGCTCTGCATTGTAACAGTATTTATGATGTGGGGATTTAATGCATTTCCTTCCAAAGTTGTTCTGTCTAATCATATGAGGGAAGGTTGGGAAGACCTAAACCACAGTCTGGCTGCTTCAGTGGTCCAGGGTTTCTGGATCCTTTGAGACCTTCAGCAAAAAATGTGTGCCAGAATTTCCAACACTAATTGCTTAAAATTAAGCAGCTGAATATGTAATTAGCCATGGGATTGGAAAGAAGGTCTGAGGATTGGGAATTTAGGCTGAGTTGGCAACCAGTGACCACTCTTCTCTTCTGTCCTCTCACTATAGCAGCTTAATCCTGTGTGGTCTTTTCATCTCATTCTGTGTTTTAAAAGGTGTTTGCTCAGTAAAGAGAAGCCCCATGGCCCTCATCTCCACTGCAGGAGGAGCCCCATATATAACAAACATTCCTATATATTTTCATTAGAAAATTTTCTTTCTCTTTGGATTCTCCTTTTTATTACTCTGTATTTTTCTAACAGTCCCTGTATTTTTTCACTTTTAGTTTTATAAATGTTTTCCACTGATTTTCATTATTCCTATCCAGTCTTTATTTTACTGTGTTGTTTAGGTAGAACAGGAACTTAGCAAGTCTAAACCACACTGACAGGCAGACCCTGGCCATGTCTTCCTGTTTATCATGGTGTATTTTTCTAGGGTTCATCTGTATGTATTCTAAACAATTACCAATTCTGGCTTTCTTTTCTTTTTTTTTCCCCAGCTGAACTTCTAAATGTAATCCCAAACCTTGAAGTATTAGATCTTTCTATCAACAAAAACATTGGCTGCAGCATGAAGGTTATTGCTCAGGATCTGAAAAATGTGCCAGGCTTGAAAGAGTTAAACTTGCACATGTGTGGATTAAAGCAAGACAGCCTCCAGGGCTTAGGTTAGACTTTATGTTCAGAAAACTTTCATTCTGAATAAATTGTACATCTGAAAACCATTTAAGAAAGGCAATGAGGTGGGATTTTGCTGATGGTTTGGCAGTATTAATGGGCAATCATGATTTGCTGTTTGAGGATTGGTAAAAGACTACAGGGCTTTCAGCAGGAGCTGAATTTATCTGCCCTGAGCTCAAGCTCATGAAAGTCAGTGGGGAGAGTCTGAGACATTTATCTGAGACACATCTCAGGGCTGTGGCTCCCTGGACGTGCTTCCTCTGTCCCCAGACAGAACATAGACAAGGACACAGACAGGCCAGCTAACTTTTAACAAGCCAATCCAAAGGAAACCCAAATTCACCACTATCACTTAAAGAATGTCCAGTGAAGCCACATGAAATGGTCTTGTTATCTGTGTCTCTCCCTCGTGGATGTGGCAGAACAGCTGGCATTAATGAGCACATCCAGCAGCAATTTCTGCAGAAGGCTGAGGATTGATGTGGGGGACGAGCTGGCCTCACCTTCACCTGCTCTCCCAGAGAAGAATGGAGCTGCATGGACAGGGAGGCTTTGCTGCATTACTGAGTGTCTGCTGTGATTATACACTGAAGCTTAGCCCAGGAGCTTTGCCTGCAATACCTTGTGCAAACTTTGACGTTGAAGTAAATAGATGCCAAAGCCCTGACCTGGGCTGTTGTGGCAGCCAGTGACCAGCTTGTTCCCTTTTCCATTTCAGACACTGCTTTACAGCACCTTGCAGAGCTGAGGAAATTAGACATCTCGTGTAACAGAGACATTGGTGGTGGCTTTAAAGCATCTACAGCTCATTTGGCCAGCTTGAAAAATCTGGAAGTCCTTGATCTTCATCAGTGCTGTGTCACAGAAGAGGACATGACTGTTTTGTGTAAGGATATGTTGAGGAAATTAATTAAGGATCTCAGTTTTGCCTTCTGAAAATATCTCAAAGGCATAAAAGATGCTGCCTGGCAGAAGAGCTGAGCTCAGTACTTTTTTCATTAGGCAGCTCTGAAAATGCAGTGTGGGGGAGAGCTTTCTTGATCAATCTGGAGTGGTTTTTTTGCTGAACAAAAGGAAGTCTCAGAGTGTCTGATCCCATATGGAACTAAGGACCTGAATCTGCTGTGATTCAGACCCGCAACGGGAATGTGGGAACTGCCACAAGCACTGCCTTTTTTTGATAATCAGTAATTTAGGAAATATCCAGGGACAGTTCCCCAAGTGATATAAGTTGGATGGATCCATCTTATGGATCCACCATCCATGGTGGGTATGTGCCTGGAAATATAACTGCCTAAAACTCTCTTGGTGAGCTGCACACCAAGAAGAGGGTGATTTTAGGAGATCTTTCATTGCTGCTGCTGTGTGCTTTCTCCAGGTTGAATTGATGCAACTATAAACACTACTATGAAGAAAAAAACATTTCCCAATGAATTTGTGAGACATTTTATTTTTCTTTCTCTGTTATCACAACTTTGTTTTTATTCTTAACAACAACAAAAAATCCCATGACTCAAAGCCTATATTGACCACATCCTATTTTCCATGACAAAGAAGATAACTTAAAGATTTGATGATGATATGCTTTAGGAAATATTCAGTATTAGTAATATTAATCACAATTTATTTTAACTTTATTTTTTATTAGAGAATAATAACATTAAGACAGAGAAGTTTCAGTTAGCAATGAAGACATTTGGAAATTCCCTACTTCACCTAGAAAATTTCCAGGAAGCCATGTTCTGACAACCTTCCACACAGTATGGAATACTTAACTTCTGAAACAGTTTTACTGAAAATGACAAGGCTATTTATGGTCTAAAACATTCCTCACCATGAACTTGAGTGTAAAAATATGGCTGGCCTTGACTTTTGGATTGATTTATAAAGAAAAGCAATGATGTCAGGCAAATATACAACTACACATTTGTTATGGATCAGTGACTGTCTAATAAATATTTCATGTTTTTGTAGCCCAGGTGATACCTTTACTCTCCAGTCTTCGAGAGCTGAATTTATCCTCAAATAAAAATGTAGGACTCTCATCAGATCCTCTTCTGGGCAGGCTCAGGTTTTTACCAAAGCTGAGATATGTGGCCATCAGCAATTGTGGCTTAGATGAAGAGTCCCTTTCATCTCTAGGTAGGAATGTTTCTTTAAAGTGTGCCCATTCTCTGTGTATCCCTGTAGGACATTTCCTTCTCCTTTGGCTGAACTCCAAGGATCATGGTGACATTATACCTCAGCTCCTGAGTGAAAAAGCCTCAGTGCTTTGTGGGACCAGGTTGCAAGGGAAGAGAATTGTATGACTTCCTCTACTGTTCCTGAGGGGATGAAGTTCTCTTAGTCCTTTGATAGTGAACTTTTATGTACTCCTTAATTTTGGGGGAAGAAAATGACCGTGATTTTATCTTATGCTGTAATCATGGTCTGGATGTAACATCTCACTCAGTGGGGTAAACTGAGGGTATTTTACCTCACTGCAGGTGAAAATTTCAGTAGAACCTTTCTGGGGTAGAGTTCAGCATGGGGCAGTGGAGGAAATGATTGCAGTGGTGGAAAAGATATTGCACAACCGTGAAGAAAAGCTCAGTCTAACACAGGATATGTAAATTCAGCCTTTTTCGCCTACTTATGGCAAATCTCTGTGGATTAGTGGCCTTTGATAGGTGTTCCATATGGCACATGAAATCTTAGTACAGAGGGATGTCTCAGTTACTGTGTCTTGTGCACTTGTATTTTGTACAGTTTACTCATGACATTGAACCTGGAGTAAGACTTGACTGCTTCCAGCAGAAGCAGTAGCAAGCTAAGCTGGTCAGAGGTCCTTGCAGAAAGAGTATTATGTTTATATCACTACAGTTATGTAAGGGTGACACTGTGGAAATTAGAGCTGTCAAAAGATACAGAGCATCTCACCTTAAATAGTGAGTTCACAGAAAAAAAAAATCACCATCTTTAAATTGATATTAAATGGTTTAAAAGCAAGCTGGAATAGAAAGACAAAAACCCCTCTCCATAGAGTTCTAATAGATTCTATAGGCAGAACCTTCTTATTTTCTTTTGTCTGACTTTTATTGTGATAAAAGAATTCATCCTAAGCATGAGCAATCAGGCTGTTAGAATCTTTCTTACAGGTGAATTGGAGGTGAGGTGTCTGTTGAGGCCATGTTGTTTTCTCTTAGTAAGCAGAAGTTGCTGGTCTTAATCTTTTCAGCTGAGGCTGCCCTTCACCTTCCTGAACTGGAGATATTAGACCTTTCTTGGAATAAGTGCGTTGGTGGGAACCTAAAGCTGCTTTTGGGAGCGCTAAAGCTTGCAACGGAGATTCAAGTGTTAAGACTGAGCAGCTGTAACCTGGTGGCTGAAGATTTGGCACTTCTAAGTAAGTATAACATGGTATTTACTAGCACTCAAGGAACCAGGGCATTTAGACCACAATTCAGAAGGGACTTGTTCCATGGGCTGAGCACGTTTTTGTATAAATCAAATGAAAACATGGAAAATACAGGAGTATTTTTCCCACAAAGGGCTTTCATTTTTCTGTGTGTCCTGGGCATGCCCAGTGGAAAAGCTGAAAAGGCTAAAATGCAAAGAATCTTTATGCACTTTTGTGTATTAATACAAAGGAAAAAAAAAGCATAATTTAGAAAATGTAGGGTTTACATCTGTTTTTTATATCAAATATTTAAAGCTGCCTCTGAGGTGTTTTATTTTGCCTGGATACTTTTTTACAGCTGAGTACTTTAGAGAAAATGTCTGTTCTGACAGCCAGGAATACAGGCAATACCAGCTCCTAGCCATTAGGTGGGTTTCTGGAGTCAGACTACTGGGGGAGAATTAAACCCGAAATGTTTTCACCCACCTCTTAGCAGCTGCTAAGAAATGCTGGAAAACAGGAATCTGATGAAGGAGTAAATTCTAGGATCCTTTTAAAAACTTACTAATTTTATACTCATCCTTCTGAGTCTGTGGGCCTGACCCAGGGGTTTGAATGTCTGACACTGGCACTAGCTCTGTGACAGCTCTAAGGTCTGGAATGTGAAATCTGGTGAGTTGAAGCCCGTATACTTTTGACTTTAAAAAACATCACCCTTGATGGGTGTCTCCTTTGCCAATCATATGTTAAGGACCCCTTTGGGGTGTATTTGGCCCTCCCACAGTGAGAGGTGGCTGTTGAAGTCAGTCATGCAGCCTCACCTAGCTTTGCTTTCCTCTTTCTAAATCTCCCTGTAAGGCCTGTCTGCCTCTTACAGTTGGCATTTGATGTAACCTCCTTCCAACTGTCTCCAAGGTTTTCAGGTCGCCACACACTTGTAACTCAGTACTTTGTTCCTTTTGAACTGCCTGTGCTTTAAGTGTTGTAAACTCCTTCAGCTGTTATAAAACTGTCTTTCTAATATCAGCAGCAAGTGGTTTTATGTTGCTGAGGAGTTAAATCTTGCTGTCTGACTGCTGAAATGAGGTATTAAAACACCATTCTCTTTTCCAAGAAGCTTTTAAAGCAGTTACCAGGATTTATTAGTTGTGTTTGTGTCTGTCATCTCTTGCAGCATCCCTGAGGCAAAGTGGCCATTTAGCCAGATTGCAGAAGCTGGATTTGAGTTATAACAACAACATCTGTGATGAAGGCTGGGCTGTTTTCTGCCAAGGTTTAGGAGCATTCAAGGAACTCTTGGAGCTGGATGTGAGCCTCCGGCCGTCATCCTGCCGGGACTGCAGGCCATGGTTCAGGGAGTTGTTGGCAGCACTGCCACAGCTGCCAGCCTTGGCAGAGCTAGGCATGCAAAGATGGGCCCTTTCAGAATCCCAGAGGAAGCAAATGGATGGCTTTAATCAAGACAACAAAAGAAACATTCGTTTTGACTGTTGATGAAGGTTGGAGGTGTCTGGAAGGCCTTTTGGGAGCAGCACATGAACCAAGCATTATGTGTCTCTGATGTTGAAGACTAAAGTTTTTTAATAATCTCTTAAAATAGTTTCACAATTATAGAAAACTGTTATTTGACCTTCTGCAACATGGCTCATTCCATTTCATAATGTTCTTTCAGATTCTCTGGGCCACACTTACACTACTTAATCTTCATATTGTAAATGGCCAAGGCCACTGCCCACAGAGCAATGCTGGGGTCACAGGGACAAGCTCCAGGTTTGGTCATGGAGGGAAGGGCTGGGGTTTGTGTTAATGCAGGGGGGTGGGCAGTGGGAATGTGGCCTCAGAAAATACCTCTAATGTGAAAATACTTGAAATCTCCATGTTTTAAATTTTAGTTTCTTCTCCGTCCAAACTTTTGGATCTTTGTGAATTAATTAAGTCATAAGTGGTAGATTTGGTGTCCATCCCGACAACTGAACATTATAGATTAGTCCAGGAAGGAGAACACAGAAGGAGCTGATCTGCCTCTGCTCTGGCCCTTGATGCCATCTCATAGTGTAGGTGAGTCCTGTGTAGAGAATCAGCATAAAATCAAGGTAAGAAACATTTAATTTGTGTCTTCGCAAGTCTCAGGGGCAAGGAAAAAGCTATGGAACGTAAAATCAGAGATATGTCCTGCTACTTTAACAAGAATTTTGGATACAGAACAATCAATAAGTGCTAAATTCTGGCACAGTCACTTGTGTCATGGAGCATGTTAACCCACACGTGAGCTCCAGGACTGCAGTGGGATTATTCATGCGTAAGGTATTTTAGGAAGTAAAGATATTAGATCTGCCCACTGAGTGAGGAGTCTTAGAGAAATCCTGAGGCAGCTTGAGGGATAAAGTACTGCTCAATTAGCTCTGAGCATCTCTACATGCTGCAGCAATCTCCTGGAGGAGAGGCACAACAGGATCATTCAGTGGCACCTTCCTAACTTGCTAAGGCCCCCCTCAGCAAGTTCTCCCCTGCAGATGCTGATCAATATTCAGCCTTCAGTCCATGTGACCCTTCCAACATCAGCTTTTTCCTGTTCAGAGCTATAACCAGCAGCTGACTGTGCTGTGATGATACCTATTGATCATTTAATCCATGATTTCATGTAAGAGACACCCTGGACTTCCTGATTCCACATTCAGTTCCACTTGAAAAGTGCACTTGGCTCCCCCAGCTTTGAGAAATGTGAGTTGAATTGGAGCCTCTTGGTCAAGGGCAGCAGGGAATTCCTGTGTGGGATCCTAAACCTCTGAAATAAAGCAAAGAGCTGCTTCATTTAGGGCTAACAAGAGAGATTTTCAAGCAGTGTCTTAGGCCAGGACAGTTGTTCTAATGAGGAAATACCAACATGTCTGTTTAAGAGCATCACACCAACCTGTTCTCTTAATCACTTGTCTTCATGTGACTTTCTTCCTCAAATCCACCTTTGATCCAACTGGGAAATTGATCTTTTATCTGTTCTGTGAGAATTTCTCTGAATTAATCCTTTCCCACTTGAACCTCTCTCTCCAGTTTACCTTTAATGTGCACTTTCTGTTGAAATCTTCCTAACTGAACTCAACTTCAGTGTTGGGGTTTTTTGTTCTTTCATAGCTGGATTCCTCATTCTCAGCTCCAGAGCCCAGGACAGACCCACTGCTGGCAAACTCTCCCCTGCTCCTGATTTCCCTGCTCAGTCCTTTGCCCTGTTATTATTCTGTCATGCCAATTGTGCCACTAAAAAGCTTTTGTTCCTTTTATCACCTCTACTAAATGTCTTGTCAATCTGCCAATCTGCCCAGAAATCTCTCTTCCAGTGATTTCCTCCTTGGCAGTTTCTGATTCATCCTTCTCTCTCTTCCTCTTTACCTTCACTTAGGGTGAAAAAAATTCATTAGGCATTTCCAAACAATGCAAACACCCTCAGTTACCCAGTGAAATGGAAAATCAGAACAGAGCCATCCCACTTTGCTGCAGTCCCAGCTCTCTCCTGCCAATGAGCACGGTAATGAGATTTCAGTATCAATCAAGAGCCAAACAGGAATGAGTGCCATATCCTGGATGCAGATTCAGAGAGCACTACCTGGAGATGGAACTCTGGTTCCTCACCAACTCCCTTGGGATGCACCACCTTCCCTGAGGCAAGGGGCAGGAGAGCAGGTCTGCAGTTCTCACCAGCCAGTTGAACTGAACAAAGGGTTCTGCTCCCCCCACTCTGCATTTTGAACCTGCGCAGTGGCTGGCCCCAGTCCAGCTCCATGTACACTGCAAATGAATTGTGAGTCTAGGACAAACAGCTGTCAAGTGCTGTAGAAAGACATGGTTGCACGTAAATTTGGCATGCAGGAATCATAGCAAAGTTATGTTTGTCATGGTTCTTTTTAATAACAAAGGTGTTTGATGTGTCAGAACCAGAATCACGGCAGAAATTGCATCCTGCAGACCCACTGCTTTCAAATAAGCCTGTCATACACAGACACATCCCAAACTGTCACCAAGCCATCTCAGAGATGAGCTTGTCACTAAGGAAGTGACAGCTGGCAGTCATTCAAAGTGCTGTACCTGCAGATTGTCGAAACATCAGTGAACAGATTTGCAAAAGTGTGAAGATACTTTCAAACAGTTTTTTACACCTCTGTAAGACAGGATGGTAGTGCAGGTCCTGGTAGAAGTGTGTGTTCTGCCTGTCTGGAATCCTACTTCACATTTCCAAACAAGATACTGATCATTTCTGGAGGTAATGTGTAAAGTAAGGTCTATAAACTGTGATATTGTTTGGATCATTATTAAACACAGAGAGACAAGCTGAGTTTTAAATGCTGACCTTTGATATTATTCCTGTTCTGACAGTTCTGGCCTGATGCTGCACCTAAAGAGATTAAGTCCTGCATTTGAGAGTAGCTGAAGCCCATGGAATTTCCATGTTGCAGCAGAACAAGATCTTGCCCCTTCTCTTGCTCCTGCCTGCAATTTGCTTATGTCTTCTGGCAGACATTTAATTCCTTTATCTTGCCCCAGCTATAATCTTTTAAATGACTCCAGGAGAAAGCTCTCCTTTGGAAAGATACTGAATTTATTTTCAGAAAGGCTAAGGCATTTAAAATTTTCAGTTCCTTCACCTCCACAGGTATCTAGACACAGTCATTAAAAAGATATATTACATCAATTAAATAGTAATCTTTGGAATTTTGTTTTTAGGGAAGAAATCTCCTAAGAAAATTCTGTGGAGCTGCATTACTGTTGATAGATGAACACAGAATATTCTGCTCATTAATGTCACATTATACCTCACAGTATGGTGGAAATTTTGGCAAAGACATCTATGTTGTTTCCTGTGCTGGAAAGATTTCTTATGGGTTTAATTTTATTTCTTAGCGAACCATTAGTCTGCTTCTTCATTTCCTTTGTATGCACAGTGCAGGGGAGAGCAATTTAAATTAATGAAATCTGAATGTGAGTCTTTTGCATAAATTACTACTTCTGTAAATGTAACCTTCAAGAAGAAAACTGCACCAGTGAAAAAAAAATCCTTGGAAAAAAAGCATTGCATTATATAAAAAGGAAAGTGTATTCTGAGCCATAAAATGAGGATGTCTATGAATACTCTTACACTTACCATAGCCCAAGGGTGCATAATTGTTCATTATCAAATGAACAGCAAATGTTCATGGAGTTAAAGACATTAACAATATCACATCCATTTTTAAATTGCCCTTTGCTCACTTTGTGACATATTGATTCTGTGCAAATGCAGCTCCCATTTTCCAGTGTACACAGGAAAAAAAAGATGCAAAAAACTGCAGCCTACCCTCCAGTCAGGATTCCATCTTTAGATTCAACACAAAGGTCAGTGTTTCCACGTTCTTGCTTTTTTCTCCCTGCCTGAATACCGAGATGCCAGAGCTAATGAGGAAGCCAGGCTCGGGTGTGTACCAGTGGAATGTCCCTTCTCACCGTGCTGGGGAAAAGTGACACTTGGTTGTAATGGAGACCTTGGATTCTGCAAAAGGGAGGTATCAATAAAATAAAAAGTAAAACAAAGCAACACATACATTTTTCATAGTGCACATTCCTTTAGGAATGTCATCAAAGCGTTTTTCATTCAGATCTGGAATCCTGACGCTGATTAACCTGGTGAAGGGTGCGGGTGCAGTGAGTAACGTGGTGTTCCTCACATAAAAAACACGGGAAAGGGAAGGCCAGCAGCAGAGCTGGTGTGGGATCTCCTCCAGGCTGTCCAGACAGACTGAGCGCTCTCGTGTCAGGGAGATTCTTCAAACCTGGGGAAATTTGTGCAGGACAGGAGGAGACAGACGCAGCACAGACAGCTCCTGGCAGTGCTGCAGTGCCGGAAAATGGAGCCCACCCCTCCTGCCTAGGAGCTCAGTGGTGAAGTCACCAGAGGGATTTATTTGCTGGAAAGGGCCAGCACAGGAATTTTTGAAGGAGCAGCTGATCCGTGTAACCATGGAGAGTTTTGCAAAGGCTCCTCGGAGACAGCTCCGTGCTCGGGGGTGCGTGAGGAGCCTGCCCTGCCCCGTCCGCAGGGCCTGGGCGGCACCGGGGGCTCAGCCCCGGCAGGGGAGGGACACGGGGGAGCTCCTGGCAACCCCCCCGCTCCCTCCTGCTGCCGGCCCGGGACACCCTCCTCGGGAACGGGCTCCGGGACACCCTCCTGGGGAGCGGATACCGGGACACCCTCCTGGGGAGCGGATACCGGGACACCCTCCTCGGGAGCGGGCCCCGGGACACCCTGCTCGGGGGCGGGCCCCGGGACACCCTCCTGGGGAACGGGCTCCGGGACACCCTCCTGGGAGCGGATACCGGGACACCCTCCTGGGAGCGGATACCGGGACACCCTCCTCGGGAGCGGGCTCCGTTACCGAGCCCAGCTCGGAGCAGCCCCGTTACCGAACTCACCGCGGGCCCGTCACCGCAGGCTGAGCTGGGGACAGGGGAGACCTGGTCGTCGCTTAGGTAAGGCCTGAGGCTAAGCTGTGGCTCAGCTGCCACAGGGATCACTTCTCTGTTACCTCAGATACTTTCATCTCTAAGTTTATTACAGAATATGCTGAGCTGGGAGGGACTCACAAGAATAATCAAGTTCATCTCTGAAGTGAATGGCCCACCTTGGTATTATTAGCTCAGTGCTCTAACTAATACATCAAAAACACACCCACCGTTTTCCTCATGCTTTTCCTGTATCTGTTACTCCAAACCAGGAGTTGTAACCCTTTCCAGACCGAGCCCGTTTGTATTGTTATGCAGATCCCTCCTGGTTGCTAGGCTGCCCAAACGATACAATAACATTTGGTTTTGTTTTCCAGCAGGTCATGTCGGTTCTTCCAGATCTTCACGTGCATTACGTGCAGGCCTGTCAAAATTTGAGCCAGCCTGAAAACCCCTTCATTGCTCATGTGCTTCAAGAAGCTGATAAAAATGATGAAATGTAAGGAAATAAAAAACGGGGTGTTTCAGATGCTTCTGAAAGCCTTAAACGGGGTAGCAGGATGAGGAATTGAAAAGTTCATGCAGTTTCAGACTTAAACACAAATCAAATTTAACATTCACTGCTGAAATTCTGGTTTGACTCATCTTGACATCATCTTGGCAGAAATTTGTAGCTATATATCCTTTCTGGGCAGCTTTACAAGCAGTGAAATGAAAAAAAGTGAAAAATGTACAGGATGGTGCCTTTCTGTCCCCTAAAGAAGCCAAAACCAGTGTTTAGTCATCCTAACTCCCTTCTTTGTGTCTCACTCCTGTTTAAAAAGCCTCAGCTGCATCCAGTTACCTTCCAGTTGGTCATGCTTCCCTGAGCTGTCTCTGAATCCTGCCAAGCTATTAACCACCCAAATTTTCTCTCATTAAGGGTCTGGGCACTGCTTCTTCTCATGGACTGTGCTGGGATCAAAGTTAATTGTCCTTTGGAGGGAAAAAACTGAGAAAATGAAATGGTTTGTGTTAGGTTTTGATCCTGAGGGCAGGATAGATTAAATAAAGAAAAGAGAGCAAGGAAAAAGAAGATGATGAGGTAACCTCTGAGATAATCTTTATTTCCATTTGCCTTCCCCTCATCTTGGTTATTCCTGCTCTCAGTGCAAGCATGGCCTTGCAGCTGAGCAGTGCCTTCAGAAAGGGCAGTGCTGAGGTACTGCTTGGATCCCATCACCTGTGGTGGTGCTACCAAAGGAGTGGCAGCAGATAACCCTGTGCAAGAGCTTCCATGAGGGCAGGCATGGGCACACCTCTGATCTGGAAAGAAAATTAATTTCTCTCTATCATTTTACTTCTCCCCATGTGCTTATATTTTTATGTTACTGCAGAAGTACAAAAGGAATCACATTAAAATTAGCAGGAAATAATCATCTGGTGCCTGTGCCAAGAGTTACAGATGATGATCTTGGAGTTCTTGTCAGTGTCTTAGGCCAAGCTGCCTTTGTCACAGGTAAGGTCTTTCCCTGTGTGTTTGACTTGTGCTAATACAAGAAAACATGATCAGTCTTCATTTCAGCCTTAGTTCATCTTTGTTTCTTTCTGTTCAGAGACCAGTTCAATGTAGATATGCATCTGTCACATTTCTTATTCTTCATCTTTTTCAGGCTTGGATCTTGCCTATAATTTATTGACTGATGCTGGAGCAAAGACCATGGCAACATTCCTCCAGGTGCCAAGAGATGTTTATCTTTCAACAACTTGTAATTTATTTGTCTATAGTAATATTTATATGTGGTGTATTTGGGACAAGAATGAGCTGGTTTGGCAAAATTCCAATAACTTTGACTATCACATCCCAATCCATCCTAGTGGAACCTCAGATTGTATTCTCTGTGGAGATTTTTAATTTCTGGTAGAAGGCCTTTGGATATTTGGCTGGGGTGTCCTGAGAAAAGAATGATGGAATAACTAGGAGGCTTTTAGGCTCACAGTTCAATTCAACAAAGGGGGTAATGGTTGTGTCAAGTGTGCCAGGGCCTTTGTTTCAGCTATTTTATAATCTTGGCTAGGCCTAAATATAGGGAATTTTAATGCAGCTTTTTTGTCATTGTAAGCACTGGGATACAGGTGGAAAATAGTGAGTTGTCACCCTGTGTCTGTGTTCCTAGAATTTGAGGGGCACTGTTAGGTTCACAAAATGCCTGAATTTGTGTATCTGAGCTTGATCACCTGCCTCATGCACAAGGTTCCTGGGGAGCTCCTCAGGCCCTCCCCATGACAGGTTTTATGCCTTGCCCTCATCACCTGATTTAATTTGGCATTCTTTAACTACTTCTTCAACTCATGAACTGCCTGAAATGCTGCAGAGTTTTGTATGTCTATCTCCTTTTTGGAAAATACAGCTGTGTTTTGGAAAAAAGTCTCTTATTGCTTCCTGCTTTGTTTGCTCCCAAGGAAAACTCGGCTCTGCAGTATCTGAACCTGATGTTCAACGACATTGGCACAAGTGGGGCAGAGCTGATAGCAGCAGCACTCCATGTGAGTATTTGCCTGGGAGATTTAGGCAATGGAATCTTCTTTGATATTTTTGCTTTTGATGACCAGTACTGGCTGTGCTGCCAACATCAGAGCTGGCTGAAAGGGGCCTCTGTCTTAGCTCCATTCAGCATGTTGCTGTGTCACAGGAATTGTCTGGTTTCCCAAGGCACACTTCAGAAATCAGATTTCACACAAGAGAAAGTTGAACTGTGCTGCCATTAACACTTAATTATCTATAAAAAGACGTAATTGTCTATAAAAAGCACAACTATTGCAGCTGGGTTTTTTCTGTGTGAAAAATGCTATGCTACAGAGTATATAATGCCATCATTTTTTTCCTTTTTTTTTTTCCCCAAAAAATTAAATTAAATTTGGCTGTACTTTGACATCAATATTTGTGTTGATTCAAGATGTCTGATACATGTTTTCAAAACTTGGCCTTACAGCAGCACCACAAACCCAAGTTTGTTATTTTTAATGTGGTTTCCCAAGGAAATGAGGCTTGTGTGTAAGATTTGTTGTGTTTGTGAAAGGAGACTCACATGAGCTCTTTCTTCCTCCTTCACAGTCTTTGAACCCTGAATTGATTTCAACTAAATTTGACAGGCCTCCAAAACACTAAGGCTATGCAGTAGATGTACAATGCTGGGCTCATACAAGGTTTACCAGATTTAAATTAGTATTAAGGCAATTTGCATCTCAGATGTCAATTTAGGCAGAAATATTTGCCTGGATTATTTTCATGAGTGTGGTGGAATTCATCAATTTGAGAGAAACAAAAGTTTTCAAATACAGTAGTTTTGCTTGCAGACTCTCATATTTGGGGAGCCTGAGCCAAGAGCTGAGCCAGTGTTATCACTTAGACACAATTCTTCTGGAAGGTTGTTTTGTCTCTGTGTGATAACCAGCAAAATTCACATGGAAAAAAACCCAGGATAGTGTTGTTTTACAGGCTATTTTAAGGGATGATATATATTTTTTAAAATTTTGTCTAGAGCAATCAAAGTCTTCTGCACCTAAGAATGACTGGAAACAAAATAGGAAACCAAGGTGGGATGTTCTTTGCTTCAATGCTAAAAATTAACTCAATCTTAGAGAAGTTGGATCTTGGAGACTGTGATGTGGTGAGTAACCCAGTAAAATTATCAGCAATAAAAGACATAAGTCTTTCAAGGGTATTACAAGGGTCTTGCAGTGCTTAATTAGGGGGAAATGTCATCTGTTGTCATTGATTTTGTGACAGCCAGAGGTAACACAATATATAATGTTGCAATGTGTGCTTGGAAAGGCACATTGCATAAAGCACCCGTGAAGTCAGAACTGGGGATATTTTAGAGCCACTGTGCCTCTAGGAATTCAAGTGCTTGGCTTGCACATTTTCTGAGGTTTTTTCTGCTGCTCCTTTCTGTTAAGCTAAGACCTGTATAATTCATGTTGACGAATGGACTTCTCATTCCCTGGAAAATCTTTTCCTTCTAAAGTGAGCAGTGCTGCAACCCCAGAAAGTCACTCATCCCGTAGCTCTGCTGCTCCTCTCAGAGCTTGACCCATAAAGGACTCAAGCACAGCAGTGCTGAATTGAGTAGAAGAGCACCCAATCTACTCTTGGACAACGTGGTTCCTCCAAGAGCTGGGCACTGAGACTTCTTACACAGTGCACAGGGAGACTCAGGAGGTTGTGGATTGCTTTGGAAAGCCTACATTTTTCTCCTGGGAATTCAGAATTTGCTTCTGAGCCAGAAGGGGGAATACTCCTCAGGAAGTGTGAAGGTGTCATGAATACATGAACAAGAAAAGTGTAGGCAGTGTAGGATTCATTCAAAAGCTTGGTATTTGTGTGCTTGGTAGGGAGGTGATAGAGTTGGTCTAAAATGTTGGTCTAAAATGAGATGGCTTTGGGTACAGACCAGCCTACTTAAAAAGTAGCATAAATATAAAATAGAGGGCAAATTAGAAGGATATTTAAAAAAAAATCTAAATATGCCCGATTGATACTAAATATTAATTCGCCTGGTGGAAAAATATTAGGGGAACACACATAAGCTGATTTTGCCTCATAAATTAGGGAAATCAAAATACAGGATCAATTGAATGGACAAGTATTTTTGAGATCCATTATCCTTGCTTTTTATTTTCTGAGTTGCCAAGTCATTTGTACTACTTAGTCTAATTTCACTCTGCTAGTCCATAGGCCATTGGCATTGGTAGTATCAGAAAATCTGTTATGTCCCTGTAAGCAGTTGCCTGCTGTAGTCCCATCCCTTCAGAGTAGATGAAGGCAGAAATAATAGTAATGGTAATTTGGTAGCTTGATCTATACACTGAACAGGTTTCTCCAAAGAGTTTATTTACTTTCATTTCCAGGGCCTGCAGTGTCTGGTAGCAACAGCCGTAGCCCTGACTCAGAACAAATCCCTCAAAGCCATAAACCTAAATCGTCCTTTGCTATTCAGCCCACAGGTATGTGAGTGACTGTGGAGCCAGCTCAGAGAGAGGGGCATAAGTCAAGTCAGTACTGATGTGTTTATGGACATTTGAACTACACAGGTCTCTGGAATTCCTTACAAACTGGAGAAAATGGTTGCAGGAATATTATTTTTCTCTTTCTGGGCCAAGTTTTCTGCAGTCACTGGCTGCACCTGTTTAACTAGAAGGTTAAATTTTTAAAAATTTCTTTGTTGGTACATTTATTTAAAAATGGGCTAATGGAGGTTTGGTATTGGAGAAGCAAATATTCCTTCTGCTGTTAGAGCATGGAGTTTCCTGCACTGTTGAGCAAACTGAGGGAGCCATGCTGTGTAGCAGGAAACGAGGGGGAGCACAAAGGATGCTGTTTACCTGAGCCTAAGGAAGAAAGACACTGCAGCAATTCCCATTCCCTGGGCTGAGTGGTTTTGCTGTCTCACTCTGTGCATGGCTGCTGCTGCTCAGGTCTTGGCTGCAGAGCTGGGTAGAGGTGGAGTCACCTGCCTGCCAGCAGTTCTCAGGTGTCTGAATCCAGCCAGGATCAGTGTTTTCCTGATGGCAGGATAACATAATTAAACTGTTATGAAAGCCAGACCCTCCTCAGTTCCCAAAGGTAAATTTAACAGTTTGAACAGATTTTAGTTGTTTCTTTTCTAAGGCTGGGCTTGATCTGCCTAACCCCATCTTTGGAAGTCAATTTAAACTACTGCTATTGGTAACAGTAAGGACCTGGTCTGGACCTGTCAGAGACTCTCTTTGTCATTCTTTCTACGTTCAGCTCTATAATTTTCTGAGGCTTCTGTGTTTTCCCTTTATTTTTGACTCACAGTATTCACTCAGTTATTTTCTTAACTAAACAGGACAACTTTGAACAAACTTCCTTTGCCTTAGAGTGGCAGGACATATTTTTTCCCATAGAATTCCTGTTTCTTTTGCTTACAATTAACAGAACCTTTAAGGTTGGAAAATATCTCCAAGATCAAGTAAAAACTTTGATCAATTCATTCTTGTATGACATAATTAGCATCATTACAAAATACTTTCAAATTTTAGCAAAGATAGACTCAAATATTTGAGATATTGCTCATATAACATATGACATATGAGCAATATTATAATATATTGCTCTTTTTTTAAGAGCAATAGCAGGGAGGGAAACTGATTAGAGATAATTAAATGTTGATGCTTCACTAATATTTGCAGGGATGTAGACAGTACTGTAAAACTGCAAATATCTCTACAGTATTTTTCTTCTTTTTTTTTTCATTTTTAGCTTTATCATAACATGTAGTTTCGTGGTTATTTTTATACAATATACAAAATAGAGCACTACTGTTAACCAGATCTTGCAGTTAGTTGCGTATCTCCCTTTTACTGAGGCACAACTGTATCTTATCCTAAAGTCCAGCTTAACAAAATTGAGTGTATGTTTTTAGGAAGAGACCACCGTTCATATAGCTCGGATGTTGAGGAATAATTCTTCTCTTGTGGAACTACACTTGGGCAAGCATGAAATGAAAAACTTTGGTGTAAAGCGACTGTGTGAGGCCCTGTATGCAAACTCCAGCCTGAGATACCTTGACCTTAGCTGGTGAGAGTGATTAAACGTGGCACATTAGAAACTCATTTTCTTAGCAACTAAAAAAAAAAAAATAATTAAAAATGTCCATCTCTCTTTCAGTAATAACATAATCTGTGATGGTGCAAAATTTTTGGGAGAGCTACTAAAAAGGAACCAAACCCTGCAGATTCTGGATCTTAATGCAAACCGAATAGAAGATGTTGGAGCCGTTTACCTGAGTGAGGTTTTGGGAACACGGAACAAGGGTCTGCGGGCGTAAGTATTGGCACAGCTTCCCCAGAGACTGCAGGGAAGAAACCTGGACTTTGCAGTGGCTGAAGTGCATCACAGCTCTGTGTCTTCATGTTGATCAAAATAGGAAAGTCTGGAAGTTCCAAATGTTTTAGATAATTTTTCCTTCTTGGGGGAAAAAACCCATGAGAGGGTTGGGTGGGATTTCTTTAGTAAGCATCGGTGTCTGCTGCCGTGTGAGATGCTCCAAGACCTGTGAGACACCCTGGGGTACTGGAGGTGAGCTCCAGGTCTGCTCAGAGCTCTCACAGCTTTCACAGTCACTCTAAGAGGGTGAGGGGTGAGGCAATTGTTCTGTTCTTTCTTTCTGCGTCTTCGAAGTGCAGGTCCCTGTGGGGCACAAACGAAAACAAGAGCTGTAAGTCTTCAGAATTTTGAGATAATCAGATTCCACGCTGGGATAGGGCACTATATTTGTTGGTTCTGATCTTCAACACTTAAGAAAATCCTCTGTTTAAGTTCGCTTCCGGGTGAACCCAGAAGAGCTGTAATCTCCCCATCAGGGTGTCTTTTGCAGCCGCGTTAAACCCTGCCAGCAGGACATAAAAGCTGATCAAAGGTGTTACCTGAAGCCATTAGTTTTAAGTAGCAGACTGAGGAGGTGGCTGCTGGAGGTGCCTCTGAAAGCCTTGCAGGTTCACAAATATAAAAATAACTGCCACTCCACAAAGATCAAAGCTTAGCCTGGATAAATGCCAAGGCTTGGGCTTCAAAGCAGACTAGAGATGAGACCTGGCCATCATGCAGCAAAGTCACACTGAAGAACTCAGTAGTGAACAACCTGGCTGCAAGAGTCAGGAAAGTGCTTTGAGAAATAGAAAAGTCCAGAGGCCAACTGCCTTTGGCAACCTGAAAAGGATATTAGAATAGGACTGGCTTTGATACAAATAAAGAATATATTATTTTTAAAAAAAGTTATATATACATATATATATATAATATATATAACAATAAGATTAAATCATAGTTAAATTCTTATTTTTAACTAAGAGTTGGGAATTGTATGGTTTGGCACACATTTTCTCTGTTTTCTAGGTTGTCCATTGTAAGCAACAATATAACTGGAGAAGGACTTGTAGCTCTTGCACAGGCAATGCATTCCAACATGACACTTTCCCATATTTACATCTGGGGGAACAAATTTGATAGAAGTACCTGTGAGGTAAGTATTTGGTTCTGAACTCACCTGAGAAGGCTGGGGTTTGTTTGTTCTAATTTGTCTTTCTGTTGTTGGGAAGACTACAGCAATTAGTGAACAAGACACCTGATTTATTTGGGCTTTTTTATGTGGTTATATGGTGGTGCTGGAATGAGACTCCCTGGAGATCAGCACGCTGAAGGGACTGAGTGCCGCGCGCTGTCTCGCAGAGCCTTCACCGCAGTCCAAAGGCAGCACCGCGTGTTAAATTCCCGGTTTTCTTCATTCCAGGCATTCTCGGAGCTGATCATGGTGGGCCGCCTGCAGCCGGACTGCACAGACGTGGCTCCCTACGAGGTGGATGGGGAGCCTTTCCTGGCAGAGCAGTCCCACGGGCTGGGCAGGCACCGCTACTGGGCCCCGCGCTGCGCCGCCGTGGCCCCCGGCGCCGCCAACGCCAGCCTGGAAATCCTGGCTGGATCCGAGTACTTGTGAGCCAGGCAGCACCTGGGCACTCCTGTGCCTGAGCTTTTCCTGCCTGGAAATCCTGCCTGGCTCCCAGTACTTGTGAGCCAGGCAGCACCTGGGCACTCCTGTGCCTGAGCTTTTCCTGCCTGGAAATGCTGCCTGGCTCCCAGTACTTGTGAGCCAGGTAGCACCTGGGCACTCCTGTGCCTGAGCTTTCCCTACCTGGAAATCCTGGCTGGATCCAAGTACTTGTGAGCCAGGCAGCACCCGGGCACTCCCTGTGCCTGAGCTTTCCCTGCCTGGTTTCTAGTAAAATAGGTTATATCTGTATCACACTTGCTACATGTTGTTTCTTTGGGGTTTGAGTCCAGGAGGAATGCACACCTACTTGAAATGGTAACAGAGAGAAAATATCGAATAAATTACCTTAACATTTGTTGCTAAATCATGACTGTCTATTAAAAGCCTGTAACTGTGTAAAGGTTTGTAGCCAGGCAGAGCACACTGACAAAAGCAACACCCAGGACTGCTGCTGGGCAGCAGGTCAGGTACCCTGCAGAGTCAGATTCCTGCTGAAGCTGAGAGCTCTGGATAAATCCATTTGTAAGCACTGTTCTCCATAAACTCTTTCCTTTTCCTTAGCAATTGCATCTTTTTGATCTTCCAATAGTGACTTTTCTTTAAACCAAGGTAAGTGAACTTAAGCATGAAGCCACAGCCACGCTAGAATTTAAAGCTGGTGAACCCAGTTTGCTGGGATATATATGGAATTTTGATTAAATTGTTTCTTATACTACAAATAGAAACCACCACCAAATCTGATGCCATAATTTCTTCTCATCTCATGAAAACTGTCTAAAAACATTTGTATCATTATAGCCCTGTGGCAATTCCTACACATGAGTAAGACAACATATGCATGTAATGGTAAACATTGTTTAATGGTTTGGACAGACTTTGTGTAAGTTTGGGAATCACTCTGCTGGTTTCCTTTTTCCATTCACTCTGCTCATTCCTATAGAAGTGACTTAATTTATGTTCCTAAACAGAAAAAGTTACCAAAATAGACAGCAGAGGTTTGCTCCAAGCCTTTCATTAATGCAATCCTGCCCCTCTAAATGTGCCTGTTAAATATCAGCATAAAGTACCAGAATGATCTGTGACTGTATATACAAGAGCAAAGCATGAGGGGAAAAATGTAAGCAAGCAAATTCAGTAAAAATAGCTGGGAAGCAGCAGTGTAACTGCTGCTGTTGACTGTATTATCACTGTGATAGTGTAGGAACAGGAAGACATTTGGACACCTCTTCCCCAGCTGAAATGACCAGGACAGTTGTGAGAGCTGGTGTAGGTGGAGGTTTGTTATTGTTTGGTTGGTTTGTTGGGGTTTTTTTCATTGTCCCCACCCCCCAAACACAAATTTCTCGGGCTCTTGCTCCAAGAGCCCCTGGAATCCTCAGAGGACTTAGAGCCAAGCCCAGAGCAGGGATGTTTGTTCTGCACACCTGCACAGGGCCCTCCCAGCCTGCAGCCAGTGTTGAGCACAAAGTTCACCCTGTGAACACCCAGCTCTAGAGAGGAGCTTGTATTGTAACTCTTGTTCAGCAGGAAGGATGCAGCAACGAGATCTAAAGGTGGAGATACACTGAACATGGTTCAAGAAAAATCTGCACACAATGAGCATTCCTAAATTTTGAATAATTACATAAGCCTGTGTTTGTACTTTTCTGAGTGCTCCTGCTCTGGATCAATGCAGGTGACACTCTGATAGTCAGTGCTGACACACTGGTGACAGAATTTCCTGCTAAAAACACCACTACAAGACTTAGACAGGTATTTTTTTCCATGTATCTTTCTTTCCCTTGTCAGGTATATGAAGTTCAGTCTAATTTCACTGCTCAAATTAAGTCTTAATTCACTTGTATGAATGACACTTGTTAATCTGAGGTGGTAACAGGTACCCAACTCTACCAACAGCAGTATTTTGGTGATGTGATAAGATGGCAACAATATCACAGTCAAAATATATCAGGTAAAATGGCATCTAAAAGTGCTGGTGTATGTGTTTGAAGTATTTGCACTCTATCTGAACCCTTGTTTAAGAGCAACTTGTTCAGCCCATAAAGCCCTCTTCATTACTGACAATATCCATAAAAACAGCTCATGTGTTACAGTTTTCTTTGATATTCCTTTGTAAGAAAGGGCTGCAGAGTAATTCCTACCAAATTCTGTATGAACAGCTTTCTCCAAACTAGAACAATTTTTTGTGCAAAACCTGGTATTGCTTAAAGAAGCCTGAGCCACAGACTTATTTCTTCCTTCCTCTGACCTTGAAATTCTTGTGTTCTCTGGAATGAGAGAATTTACATAGGCTAGATTCTTTCTGCCATGTTCTTCTGAGTCATTCAGAAGCTAAGGAAAGCATAATCCAGCTCTGAAAAACCTTTTTTCAGCTTTTAGATCTCTTTGTACCTTGCTTAAAGACAGCATTTTTCCCCCCAGTTTTAGAGGGGGGGCAAATGAAGGCAAGTGACTGATGCAGCAGGGCAGGGGTGCAGCACAGGTCCCCCAAATCCTGCTGTGTGCTCCAGGAGCCCCCATGGTCCTCTGACAGGGCTTGTGTCTGACTGGTTCCCTCCTGCTTCTGTTGCTACCCCTTGCAGTTATAAACAGGAGACACAAGGTGAGGGAAAATTATAAAACAAGTTTATTAAAGTCTAACATAAAACACTTCAGGCTAAATATGTACAACTCCCTCCCTTCCCAGGGGCTTATAAAATTGAGAGTTGAAGTATATACAAATAACAGAGGAAGAATTGTATATACATGACAGATATTTTAAAAATAATTTAACCAAAAGAATCAGTTATTAGTCCTTATCTGAACTTAGTTCTGCAAGGCTTATTGAGCCTCTCTGGGATCACAGCCCTGAAATCCTTCATGTGGGACTTGTCTGTACTTGAAAATTGTTTTGTAGCACATCATTTCAGAAAGGTTGTCATGCTTTGTGCCCACTTAAAGGCACTAATTTAGAAGTAAATGTGATACAAGGAGCTATTCTCACCTAAGTACTTCCAAACAGTCAATTCAGAGATTCAGAGATGCAGATAAGCTATTCAGGCAAAACTTGCACCAATTTCAGTGCAAAATTGACTGAAACAGCAGTGTGACAAAACATGTCATATTCTTTGTATTACTCTTCATAGAATTATTGAAATTCCTTCTTTTCTTTTGCAAGGACACATGCCTAAAAAGATTCCATGCTCTCCCATATTAATCCCTTACAGAAATTAATCCAATACTGTTACAAGCCTTGTACTTCAAAATGAACCCAGAATCCTTAAGCCTAGGACTTACAGGTGCAGCTGACTTCCATGCATCTATTGGCAAAAGGTACAGTCCAGACCTACAGCCTGAACACACCTACATATATATATATATATTTATATATATTTATTTAAAATCTATATTCTAGTAAATGAATACAGTTGGTAGAGATCATACCTCAGCAGCTGAGATATCTTCACGAAAGATGAGGATAAAAATCAAGGTTCTCAGATGGGGACTCAAGAGTGCAGGTCACTAAATTATTGCTCCAAGACAAAACTACAAGCCTGTGTATTCTATTAAGAAAGGTTAAAATTGTTGTCTTGTAAAAAATAATGAATATCTTCTTGTCTATAAAGAAAACTACATGACTAATAAAGCAACTGTTACTGTTATAAGTATCTAAACAAATCCTGTATAAATCTAAGCACTGTATTTTTTAAAAAAGTCTGAAATCTAAGAATACAGTAATAAGCTATAATTTTAGAAATATAAAACCAGTCCAAACAAACACTGCTATGGAATGCACTTTCTATGTAGGAATGTAGTTATTGTTTAGGTTTCTTTCCAGAGCTATTCTCTCTTCTGATCATTTAGCCTGGATATGTTTATCCTGAGCTGCTCTTCCTCAGGTACCAGCAGCATATCATTAGTTTGTCTTCCAAAGCTGTTTAAATATGCAAGTTATCAGTTGTATGGTGTTTTCTTTCTCAGTATTCACGACTAAACCTATGCCTATCCCAAGATTTCTGCTCTACTTTCAGAGAGAGGCAGCAAAGAGGAAGCTTAGTACAAGCTACACACAGTCAAGATCCTGATTTTGGGGTTCTTCAGTCTTAAAAGGCTGAGGAATTCCTCAGGGGCTACACCAACAACAGAAGCTGAAAGAGACAAGAGGGGAGACAAAGGGAAATGCTAAAAAGAAAATACCAGAGAACTTTATCCTTTGACTTTTGCCAGCATTATGAACATCAGCTGTTCATAAGTGTTGTGGGACAGACACGCAGGGAAATTAAAGGCCCTGCAATAATTAGCTCCAGTGGGGACAGAGTGAGAGATTCCTGCATTAGGGATGTTCTGTTGAACATGGCTGTACTCCTGCAGGCCATGGTAGGCTTCATCAGCAAATCTACCATATATTAAAGCATAAAATGTGACCAAGCAGCAGGTTATAGACATGCCCCATACTAAAATGACCAACACAAAGCAGCAAAAGGTCTATTACATTACAAATACAAACATGTAAGAAGAGAAAAAAAATTATAGTCACACTCAGGAGTCAAGGGACCATATTCAGACTCTTTAAATGAAATCCTTCAAGAAATTTTTCACAAGTCTGTTTAATTAAGGTGCAGATTAATTATTACTCCATGTAGAATGGAATCAGTTAAGAGGTATCTTCTATGCTCTTCTATTTATCAGCATCTGGACACAAGGCATCGGTGGAAATAAATGCTAGCACCAAGTAAATAACCAACAAAGGATAGCTTTAAATGCATTGTTGGTACAGTATCATGACTCTTTCATTACTATTTAATGATAACATAAATAATGCTTACAACTGTTAACGGCACAAACTGCCAAAATGGAGTAGAAAAGTACTTCTATTGTCACCTAGTCTTTCGTGACCCTACCAAGACATTAAAATGTTGCTTTCTAAATATGTCTGTTGCTAGTAATAAAGCCTGTCTTTACCTGGGCCTTGCTAGGTACCAGTTTTGTGCAGTTACTGTGGACAAGTGACATGAGAGGTAAAGCAATACAAAAAACTTTAATTAAAACAAATCAGTCAAACTCTACCAAAACCTTGCCTAGAAGAATATCAATCTGCTCTGTTGTATTATTCTTTAATGCCTCCTCATGTAGTGTTCACTCATTATTTTCACAGTGAAGGGTGGGATTTATCTCCTCTTTTGTATCTCCTGTCTAGCACAAGAAGCAGCACTACAGCAAAAAAAAAAAAGGATTATGAAGCTCTGATTCATGCCTCACTAATTAACTCACTGCATCTTTTTGCCTCATCTACAACATGCATGTCCCAGTTCTCCTTTTGTTGCTATTTGTGCCAAACCCAGGGTGTTTTAAGGATGTGAAAAATAAATCTGGGACAAGATACAACAATACTGGACTCACTTCAAACAAACAAACAAACAAACAAAGGCAATTTGTTGGAAAGAAGACCCAGGAGTGTCCATGCCATTAGGATCCTCCCACTTGCCACATTTCAGACAAAAATTAACCCTCCTTTACTTTTCTTGTCAGGAAAATTCACCTAAACCTTTCCCTCTGGTGAGGCTCCACCTGAAGATGGCACTTCTGGCAGCCAGCAGCAAATCTGTGCAAGCTGAGCACTGACCTGCCTTCATCATGGACCATTCTAGCACCTTGGAGTGCAGGCTTACTAATACATCCAAATTATGGTTTTTTCCCTACGCCTCTGGGTTGATCTTCCTAAACTATCAACTATGGCTTAAAATATCTGTTCTCAAATGACATTGTGACACATCAAATCAGCAGGAACATGGGAAGAGAACTCCAAAGTACATTAACAGATGTAACAGAGAATTCTTAAGGCAGGCGTTGCCAGAATCATCTCCTGGAAATCAGTATTAATCACAAATAGAAATTTGATTGTAGATTAGCACAATCCAGCACTGCACAATGGAAATGCCTTACAGGTGTCTTTACACAGAGGAAAACAAAGAACACGTCCAATTCAGAGAGCACAACTGGTGGTTTGATTTTGTTCATCTTACCAAACCTTTCCAAGGTCACTACCAAACTACCTGGATGGCTCTGCACTGCTCTGTCAGTACAACTGCTGCAGGAAAATAAACTGAGGTTCTGAATATCCAGTCACAGCAGATCTCAGTAATGTTTCTGATGAAGGGGACTGGCTCCCTGTCACGGGGAGCAGCATCTGATGGTCTTCAGTCCCAATGGGGAGAGGAAGTGCTAAAGACATCTCAGAGGGTTTCACATCTATGGACTCTGACAAAGGACTTTTCTGACTCTGAATGGATTCTTGTTCGTTGAAAGAATTATCAAGTGCAGTAGAATCGGGGGAAGTTTCAGGTCCTGTGGAAACAACAACAAAAAAACCCAGAAAGAAATGTTCAAAAGCAGATTCTGTAAATTCCCTTTCCAATGACTGTCAGAGCCAACAGCTGGTGTGTCACAGGCTGCCTGGGCAGCTGGGATATTGGTGCTTCCATGTGCTGCAAAGCCAGGCCAGCTGTAAGTACAGTGTAAGCACTGGGAATCACATCTGCTGCTGCTTGTAGCGTGACAACTGGAAGGATGCTGCATTCCAACATGATCTCCACTTGGCATGGTACAGAACATAACAAACCCTTAACATCACAGTGTACAAAGGATCTTTGGAAAAATCTAATCATGAAAGTTTCCTTGAGGTTTTCCACCCCAGAAAGTCTCAGAACCAGAGCCACATCCAAGCATCCTGGTTTAACTGAAACAGCAGTGTACAAAGTATCATTTGTCTGTAAACTTCTTTGGAAGACAACATTTCTTAACTCCATTCCAGCTCAACACATTACAGATTTTGTCCAGTCACTTGAAAAATTACTTTCTATTTTCAACTGAAACCCTGTTAGTGGGCTCCTTGCTGCCTTCCTGCTGGAATGCAGCCAGCCACTGCTCTTGGATGGCTCTGTGACTAAGCCACACCAGGTATCTGACCCTTCCTCTACCAAAGTCTGTTATTGCAGTGCTGAGGCACTCCTGGCTGCCTGCTGTCTCTCCATGAGAGCTGGCCTGCCTTGGCAGCTCTCCCAGATCACCCCTGCAGCTCTGCCAGCCCTCTCCACACTCAGTGCTGCCCTGCCCTCAGCCCTGGCTTCCTGCTGCCCTGGGGCCTTCCTAAATTCCACACTGTCTCTGTGTATGGCTCATTTTCTCACCTCTCCCTCCCAGTCCAGATGTACACAGACACCATTTATTCCCTCTTCCATGTGACAGAGGCAAGGCATTTATGGTCAATACACAAGGATGGACAGAGGACAAGAGTATGGAACCTGTGTTGAACAAGGCTGGATACAGATGCTTTTGGCCCTAAAAACAACTACTATCCAAAATTCCTTTGTTTTCCAATTTTAGGCCTGGACGAGCAAAAATATTTATTCAGCACTGAAGGCAAAAGAGCTGATGTTGTTTCTTAACTTTTCTTTGCACAAGGAACTCACCTGTGTGAACTTTTGTTTTGTGCTTCTTAAGATTTTTTATATCTGTGTAGGAATTCCCACACATTTCACAGATAAATGGTCTTTCACCTGAAAAAAAATTGGTTTGGCAGTGAGAACAGCCTTGATGTTGAAAAAAATACAGTTAGAGACATAGGATATCAGATTTCAATGTTCTAATTTGAAATACAACTTCGTAACTCTTATTTTGTCTGTCTCTATTAGAATAAAATTATTTCCAGAATAATAGTTTAAAACAAAGCAAGAGGACCCAAACATTTTAAGTAAAACCTCGATCATACATCAATACCTACGCTGTGGCATAGACACAATTAAAAAAATTAATGACTATTTCCTTTACATTATGTTAACCCAGAGATATATAAATTAAGAAACTGTTCTACTTTCAAGTACAGACCAATGCAGTGTATTTTAAAGGCAAAATAGTAAAAGTAGATTATAATTTATGGTGCAGGAAGCAGCTTGCCTGAAAACTGACCTGTATGGGACCGAAAATGTTTATTGAGCTCTCCAGAGGAAATAAAACTCTTTTCACAAATGCCACAGATATACGGCTTCTCTCCTAAAGGAAACACAAGCATGTTGTTACTTCGATACATAAACCAGAATACACATTAAGAACGAATCAAAACAAAACAAAGATAACGTCCAGTGGGACAAAGCTCTCCCAAAACCGCAATAAAAGGAAAGAGGAAGGAGCTGGATGCCAACGCCGAGGTGGATTTGCGGCCGTTCCCCTGTGCAGGAGCGCGCAGGGCCGTACCTGTGTGCTTGCGGGAGTGGGTGATGAGCGAGCTGGACACGGCGAAGGCTTTGCCGCAGCTGTCGCACACGTAGGGCTTCTCTCCCGTGTGCCGCCGCACGTGGTACGTCAGCGTGCTGGCCTGGGCAAAGCGCTGCCCGCAGCGGTCGCACACGTACGGCTTCTCCCCGCTGTGCTTCCTGCAACGACACGGCCGCGGCGGCACCGTCAGCAGCCCTGCCCGCAGGAGGGCTCGGCCCTGCCCCGGGTACAGCACAGGAACACCGAGCGGGGGTGCGCTCGCAGGTCCTGCGGAGCAGAGCTCAGGGCCTGTCCCTCTGTGATGGGCACAGCCCTGGTTCCCGTGGCAGCTGACCCGAACCGCTGACCCGAACCACTGACCCAAACCACGGCCCCGCGCAGGTGACACGCACCAGGGAACTCGGCATGCTCTGCACCTTAGGCTACTGAAATATAAGATGATGATTCCCAACATGGGAATATTATTTCTGCTCCTGACGAAATTGCCAAAAGCCCCACGCAGACGGCAGTGAGAACTTCTCTCACTTCCACCACAGAACTCTCTCCTCTCTGGGGCTACAAGTAGTTTAAAAGAAGGATACCAGACTCAGGCTGTACATTTGTCCAGCACAAATCTCCTCCTTAATAAGCAGGTACGTCCATACAATTATTCTGTTAGGCACTGTGAGAGAAGTCCCACAAAAGAATGAGAAATCATGTTCATGTGTAACTCTTACTCACAGGGGATGAATGTTTCTGCTTAAATAAACCCAAGGAAAAGCATTTGCAGGATCTCACTCGTGCCTACCTGGCGTGGATCTTCAGGTTGCTCGAGGTTGCAAACTGCAGGTTGCAGACATCACATTTGTAAGGCTTCTCCTCTCCATGGTGCATCCGGCTGTGGAACACCAGCTGGCACTTCTGGGCAAAGCCTTTGTCACACAATTCACACTTGTATGGCTTCTCCCCTGGGGAAAAACAACACCCTGTGCTCTCTGTATTTACATAAGAAAGCTTTGCAATCCATGACCTGACCAAAGCTCAGGTGTCTGTTCTAATACTTCTTACAAATAACATCTTGGAAAATCCTGTAATCAGTCCACGGAAGTGGAACGTGCTAGAACACAGAGGATAACATGACTATTTTTTAACACATTATGTTTGGGTAAAAAAAGTTTTTAGTAGTGTCAGCTTCTCCACATTATTTTAAGAATGCTGCCACATCCCTTTCAGACTCTTTGCTGGTTATGTCTGTTCATCATTCTGAATATTTAAAATGAACAAATCATCTGCTTTTTCTTGCTTGTCCAACAGCAACAGGTCTTCAACATACAGTCTAGTGCATCCTAATTCCTCATTAGTGTCTGCTGCAGAATGTTACAGGTACTTCTCTGACTATTCCTGTCCTCTTAGTGGTGAACTGTCTCCTGTAAGGGCTTGTGCAACTCTGCAGTCCTAGAACACATAAAAATGCCTTTCTCTGCCACTCTGGCAGTGCACAATCAAAGCTCATTAGTAAACATGTACATAAAAACTTCAAAAGTAAAAATATAAGACATCTAGCATGCCATTGAGCAAACAACACCATGGAATTCTCTCCCCAGTCTTGCAAAAGTTCCCAGGACAATACCCTCAGAGGTACAAAGTACAGCTGGCATTCCTAGCAGCACTGTCCCTCAATTCTGCAATCAAGCTCCATTTTGTGTGTGAATCTTTGGTTAGACCCTGGCTGACAGAATGTGAAATTCTCTCCCTAGGTCACAGGAAGAGCAAGGTGCTCTCCTGCAGCTGTTCCTCAACATCTCCTACATTTTCACAGCTTCCTGGAACCTCTGCTCAGAGCTTTCCAACATACAGAACATATGGAATAACAAGCACAGGATTTCTCCTCTGCATCTTTCCAGGCTCCAGCAATTCGTTGTTCATAATCTTTTTAAGTCAGACATGCTGGATTAAAACATTTAAGTGCTCCTAAGTGATTCCTCTTGGATGCCTGATATGACACAAGCTCCTGGTAATGTTACTGAATGCAGAGATCATAACAGCATCACCCATTTCAGCTGCACATCTATGAAATAAAACCCCAAATGTTGCAGTAATTCAGCCAACTTCCTATCTTTTTTGAAGACCCTTTCAGATAAGTTATAAGACTGAACTTTTTCCCCACTCTTATTCTCAAACATATATTATGTTTTGAAGTTTAAAAAAAAAGCAACAGAAATTCTTGTATCAAGTACAGCTCGCTTTTTAAGCTCTACTGACAGGAGTTTTTGGCCACTCCACCACTCTACAGAGCTAAAAGACAGCCAGCTCTCCTAAGTCTTTCCAGAAATCAAGATGTTCAGATTAATAAAGTCCTCTCTAGCTATTGAAACTGTGATTTAGTACTGAAAAATGCTGAAACATTTCATGTTAATAGGATACTGGGTCTACCCCTGCATGCACAGCAACAGCAGACAAAATTCCAAGAGGAAGAAGTCAGAATCTTTCTAGTCCTGCACTCCCAGGCTGTGTGTGATCCCAGGCCTCCACAGCCCACGAGACAGAGCCAGTGGCTTACCTGTGTGAGTTCTTACATGTGTTTTCAACTGATTGCACTGGGTGAAGGCCTTGCCACAGAGCTGGCACACGTAGGGCTTCACCCCTTTGTGTATCCTCATGTGCCGACGGAGGCTGCTCGCTTCGGAGAACACCTTCCCACAGGTGTTGCACACTGGCTTGGCTTTGGAGAACTTCTGGTCCAGCTCCTCCCCCGAGCTCTCCAGCTGGTAAGTGCTCTTGTCACTGGCTATGTTGGACATGCAGTGCTCCTTCAGGGCACAGCTCTGCTGAGGCTTTCCCCGTTTCTGCTTGGCTGCCATGCTCTGGGCCAGGATATCCTGTGCCGCCAGCGTCTCGCTCTCCACCACCGCTGCCAGCTGCAGCTCCGAGTTATCACCCCCCTGGGCAGCCTGCTCTGTTATGTGGGTGGCCAGCTTATTTGCATCTAAAAACATCTCAAAGGACGTGTTCTCAGCCACCTCGTTCTGATATTGCAGGGATTTATTCTCTGCGCTTTTGGTGGGGCTGAAATTCTTCTTTCGCTTTTTGGGCTGAGGAGATTTCTTTTCTAAAGCTGCTTTCTTTGCCTGTGGCTGAACCAGCTCTGCAGCAGCAACATCTTCCTTCTCCTCCCGATTATTGTAATCTCGGAGAGTCAGGAGGCAGGTCTGCTGGTTCATTTCAACATTCCCAGTGATACTGGATATCTCTGTGGACGAGGGATTAGCAATAAAAGCAAAGTCCTCCATCTTGATCTTGCATTTAGTGACCACTTCTTCTACTTTGAGATAGTCAGCAGCCTGGTGAATCTCTTTAACATTCCAGCTGCAAGGAAAAACAAGACTTGGGTGAAACGTTCTGGACAAAGTAAACATTTGCTCTGCAGCAACTGTATCAGAAAGGGACACAGAGTTGCAGAAGAGTTATACTGTCAGAAAATGTAACTTTGAGAACACACAGCAACATTTAATTACTCAGTGCTCCAGTGCCGCAAGGCTCTGTGTCAATTATTCCTGAACTGCAGGTCTGTGTCTAGTGGGGTCTGCAGACCCTCAAACTGGGGATTTTATTTTAATAACATGCCTCTTGTAGAACTTTAAGTGAAAAGTCAACTTGTAAGGTGGTGAGGCCAGACATGGGCTCGTTGGTCCAAATAGCTCAGAAATAACTGCATGAAGGGATAAAACACTGGAAAATAAAATACATAAAACACCATTTCATAAACCTTCTGGCCAAAGTCTCAGGTAATTCACTAGCAGTGCATTCACCTCAGCACTTCTGTGGCAGGTATTAATCTTGTTTTATAAAATTATTTGCAAACAGTCTTAATTCTGTATCAGCTGCACACAGAAACCAGTGCAACCAAGGAAGTCCTCATTTAAACCACTACACTCTATTTTTCAGTTCCTGCCCCACATGCCTTGATGGTTTGGGAAAAAATTATCTGGAAAAGATGGCAACACATACCATGAGTGCATTTATGGATTTACAGCGCTTTAAAGACAGATTCATGGTAAACAACCTCCTTCTAACAATAAACAGCTTGCCACAATTACTCCCCACATGAGTACAGCTGTTTCAGTATCTTGTACTAGTGAGTGCTGGGTTCAAAGTACCCTCCTGGTGTCACTCCTGCATGTACCACCCCTGAGGACAATAGACTTTGCAGGCAGTTGCATCAGCCCCTGAAGGGTCACAGGACAACATGACAGGCGTCACCTACAGCCAAATAGTTCTGTCTGGGCAAGAATGGTACTTTTACCTTCCTCCTCCTTCAGAGATCCACCTGCTCAGAAAATCCAGAAACTCTGCTGCTGCAGTCCCAGATGGACATCAAGAACCCTTCACAGTTCTGCTCATATGTAACTGGCAAAGCACCAATCACTAACTTCAGCTCTGCTGCTGTTAATGCCTGTAGCTAATTAAAAAACTACCCTACCTCTGTGTACTTAAATTATTGAGTGTGAGTTTCCACACTTCAGTAGACACAAAAAGTTTTTAAGCCTGCATTTGACATCAGACACTGAGAAAGAAGTAAAAATCCTGGACTTGGTACTTCTAAGTAGCCACACTTCCCTCATGAGAGAGAAATCTCTTTTGCTGAGAAAAAGGTACTGCAAAGAAAAAAGCATCCTCACTGTATGTGAAGCAGCACAACAGGCACAAAATCAATACAGTAATGAGGGGAAACACTTTTTCTGTGAGTCCTTTTGGACAATGCAACATAAAATTTTAAGTAACAGATCACGCAAATTCTAACAAATGTGACTTTTAAAACCGTGCCTATCCTCATCCATCCCTCGGACTTAAGTCTCTACCGCATTCACAGTTCCTATGTTTTTGAAAAAAAGGACTACTGTAATTCACCCCCAGACACACACTTGTCCTTCCCTCTCCTGATAATCATGCAGGATGTTTAATCTTCCCCAAAGCAGGCAGAAACAGCAGAAGACTGAAACTATTAATCAGTGAAATATCAGACAACAAACCTTTATTTTGGCACTCACATGTCATGGGGTATTTTAAAGCAAATAGATGAACTACAAGTTGTTAATATTCATCATATCCACTGCCATTTGTTTCTCCAGATCTCATTATAAAAAATCCAATTCTCCCTTACCACAAAGTTTATTTCCCTTTTAACAGTATGTTACCTGTCAAGGTTTAAATTTCCTGTATAAATAAATTCCAGGAGCTTTTGGAATCCATCAGCTTTCACTTGAGTCTGATCCAAAACAACATTGTTGTCAGATGCATCTCTGTAAAAGGCCCCGAAATACTCGCTGAAGGAGGCAAGCACATTCCTGTGTGCTTTGAACTGGAATTCCCCGATGACCACGGTGCAGTCGCAGAGGAACCCGGCCTCTCGCTGCTTGTTCAGCCTCTCCAGCAGGTGCTCACAGTGATGGGAATACTGCATTTTGAGAGCGCTCCAGACACTTTCTGATCTGCGAAAGCGAAAGAAAATAAAACGATTTATATAGCAAGCAAGACTTCACCTTTTTTACCCCGTAACAGAGTTAAGCAGTCAGTGTCCGGGCGTGCCCGCGCTCACTCAGGACAGCAGCGAGGGACAGCGGGATGGTGGCGGCCGCTCGGCCCGGGGGGTGCGGCTGCAGCGGCGGAGCGCGGGGGCGCGGGCAGAGCCCGTGTGCTGCCCCCCCCCGGGATTAGCCCGGCTAAGCCCGGCACTTGTCACCCGTGTCACAGCCGGGCCCCGCGGAGCGGCCCGAGCCTCGCACCGGCCAGCGCTCGGCCCGCGGGGCGGCTGCTCCGGGGCACCGGCACAGGGGGTCCGGAGTGCTCCGCAGTCGGTGCCGGTGCCGGTCCCGGGCCCGGGGTTTGGGCGGCCTCGGCAGCGAACGGGGCGCGGGACCCGCGACCCCGCG
Source organism: Dicaeum eximium (assembly GCA_013396995.1). NCBI lineage: Eukaryota > Metazoa > Chordata > Aves > Passeriformes > Dicaeidae > Dicaeum > Dicaeum eximium. The sequence continues at coordinate 301,942 of VWZP01002299.1, read as the reverse complement.
GCGCCCCCGGCCCGGCCCCGCCGCCGGACGGGACGGAGCCCGCAGCGCCCTCCCCGCCCCNACCCTATCTGTCCCCGCTATCCCACTCTGTCTGTCCCTGCTCTCCCACTCTGTCTAATCCCGCTATCCCATCCTGTCTGTCCCCGCTATCCCATCCTGTCTGTCCCCGCTGTCCCACCCTATCTGTCCCCGCTATCCCACTCTGTCTGTCCCTGCTCTCCCACTCTGTCTAATCCCGCTATCCCATCCTGTCTGTCCCCGCTATCCCATCCTGTCTGTCCCCGCTGTCCCACCCTATCTGTCCCCGCTATCCCACTCTGTCTGTCCCTGCTCTCCCACTCTGTCTAATCCCGCTATCCCATCCTGTCTGTCCCCGCTATCCCATCCTGTCTGTCCCCGCTGTCCCACCCTATCTGTCCCCGCTATCCCACTCTGTCTGTCCCTGCTCTCCCACTCTGTCTAATCCCGCTATCCCATCCTGTCTGTCCCCGCTATCCCATCCTGTCTGTCCCCGCTGTCCCACCCTATCTGTCCCCGCTATCCCACTCTGTCTGTCCCTGCTCTCCCACTCTGTCTAATCCCGCTATCCCATCCTGTCTGTCCCCGCTATCCCATCCTGTCTGTCCCCGCTGTCCCACCCTATCTGTCCCCGCTATCCCACTCTGTCTGTCCCTGCTCTCCCACTCTGTCTAATCCCGCTATCCCATCCTGTCTGTCCCCGCTATCCCATCCCGTCTGTCCCCGCTATCCCACCCTGTCTGTCCCCGCTACCCCACCCTGTCTGTCCCCGCTGTCCCCTCCGCGACCCCTCCTGCCGGGATCTGCACCCCAGGGACCCCCCAAACGCCCCCGGACCCACAGCCTGCCCCTGCCTCCTGTCCCCCCCAGTGCGGGTCTCTCCGGGTGTGCCAGGCTCTTTCCACGCACACCAGCAGTGACAGCTTGGGTGGGAACCAGAAATTTCAAGGAGAAGGGGAATGTTTGGCGCTGCTGGCAGGGCAAGGAGGGATGAACCAGCGGACGGGAGAGCTGGGAGCTGCGCACGGAGCTGTGACACCCGGCAGCGTCTGCTCCGCAGGCCTCTCGCCAGTCCTGGGTCTGGAGAATGGGGAAGTGACTGATCCTCCTGGATTTTCTAGCGCACCAGGAACTGAAATAACAGGAGAAGCTACAGAAGGGAATGTGGTTTTGCCAGTTTTTGCAGAGGGAAAAAAAACTCCAACTGGTGGAAAGATACAACATATAACCTTCTCCAAGAAGCTGAAGTTGCCTGGATCGTGAGCAGGTCAAATGCATTCCCAGTATTTTTTCCAAACAAAACACATAATTGAAGTGCACACATCCCTGATGTCCTTTCCCTGGGACATCCCCAATATACCTCGACCATGGATGTTGGTGAGATGCCAGAGATGCTGGTGTTGCCATGGAGACTGGGGTGGAAAAGTGCTTGTCCAATACTACTGTATTTTTGTTTGATTCCTTTACTTATCCAGAAAAGCGTGGGATAATCACGTCCTGGGGAAATGGCAGGAGCTGCTTGTACAAGGCATTGAAGAAAAATGATATGTGTGCCTCAGGCTAAAGGAAGGGATGACTAAGAACCCCAGCAATGTGGAAAATAACTTTCCACCTTCCATGACATTCTGGTTCAGAATCAAGGGTTTAATTGTTTAATTAATTTTGGCACAGAGTTGGCAAGGATTGGCAAGTTCTGCTCCAAATCTATCATGAATTAATCATCATCATGTTGGCATAAGGACTTCCACTCCAGTCCTTTCTTGTATTTTCTGGCTGCCTCTCCCCTGGAATTAGGCTGAATACATGGTTCCAGGTGTTGAGGTGAAAGTCAGAGTTTCTTTTAAGAAGATTTCAGTTTGGACAGAAGGCTCCTTGCTTCCCTCGGTGACATCCAGCCCGTGCAGATTACTGTGACAGAGCACAGGGAGGCTGAGCACAGCGCACAGAAAATGTTTCTAAAATGGATTTATTTTTATAACGGATTTTCCCTAACTTCCTGGAAAAGAATCCAAAATTACAGCTACCTGGGAGCAAGCAGGGAGAAGCCTGTGTCTGTAGCACAGCACCAGTAAAAATCGTAATACCTAGCACAATTTATTCCTTCTTAGTCCGTGAATGTGTCTTTCTGAGTAGACACAAAATACTTTTTTAAGAGGCTCTTTAATCCCGCACAGCATATGCACAACTGAAGTTGGGAAGACCAAGAGCTCCACACATTTCACACTCTTTGCAGTTGCAAAACGCCTTGCTTTTCCATGGAAATCTCAGGGTGGGAAAGCAAACACACAAAAGCCTCTGTGAGGAACATGAGGCAGCAGAGGGGTCCGAGAATGCTCCAGGGAGCACCGCAGGGAGCATCCGCCTTGCACAAAGAGATGAATAAAAACCATCACCCAACACAGCATGGGAGGGGGAGGAGGGGGCGGTGGGGGTGGCACAGCGTGCTTTGGGGGAACGGTAGGAGAGGACTGGTCTGGTTTCTCATTCAGGGATCCTCGTGTGCACGGGATGGACCTGAACGCAGGCTCAGCCCCTAAGCTGAGCTCACAAGCACCAGGCACCAGCCCCCAAATCTCAGGCACCAGATCCCAAATCCCAGGCACCAGATCTCAAATCTCAGGCACCAGCTCCCAAATCGCAGACACCAGCTCCCAAATCCTGATACCAGCCCTCAAATCCCAGACCCCAGCTCCCAAATCCTGGTACCCGCCCCCAAGCCGCAAGCACCGATTTCCAAACCCCCGGCACCAGCCCCCGAGTCCTGCTGCCAGCCCCAGCAGGCTCCGTGTGGCCGGTCCTGTCCCAGGTCCCGGCCGCCTCTCCCCGATCCCGCCCCGTGGCCGGGCCAGGCGCGCTCCCGGCCAGGCGCGCTCCCGCGAGCACGCGGCGCGTTCCAAACTCCCGCCGCCCGCCGCGCTCCGCCCCATCACCCCGTCTCAGCCAATCGCAGCGGGGGAGGGCGCCCCTCTAACCAATGGGAACGCGGAGGGCGTGGCCGCGGGGTATAAGAGGCCTAGTGCGGGACTTTACGGCCCGTGCCGGGGNCCCGACACCCCCAAACCCCCCCGGGGTGTCCGAGCCGGCCGGGACCCCGAACGGAGCCCCCGAAGCGCCGGTCCCCGCCGAGATTTGTGGTGTGCGGGCGATGGGAGGGATGCGCCCACCGCCGCCGAGATCTTATCTAGCAGAGCCCTGCGGTGATGGAACGTCAGAAATGCTGATTTTTATTCATCGAGCTCAAGAAATGTTGAGTTTTACTCATCCATTTCGGCGGCAAGGAGCTGATTTTGTGGAAAAGTGAGAGACGGAGCGCGGGGAGATGAGGACTAATACTTCGCTGCAGCGTGGAGCAGGGATTGTGAGGGGAAGGTGTTGTGGCTTGTCCTCCCTTAGAAATTCCTCTCCCTGCGCTCAGGCTTTGGCACTGCCTTGAAGAAAAAACTCTTGTGTGTGCCAGGGGCACAGCCTCAAACCTGCCTGCTTTGTGCCAGGGTACAACAGCAAACCTGCCTGGTTTTTTGTGCCGGGGGCACAGCACCGAACCTGCCTGCGGAATGCTGAGTCCCAGCCCTGCCTGCCTGAGGGAGGAATGCCCGTCCTGTGCCATCACCATCACAGGAACTGGCTGCTCACTTACCTCTGCTGTTAGTTTGGACCATAGCTAAACCTTTCTGGTATTTCCGTGCCTGGCATCAGCCACGTACAGAAGGCTCACCAGACCTGCGGGCACACGTGTGGGATGCAGACACAGCCCTACAAACCGGGCTCGGGCATCATCAGCGCTCATTTCCCAACGCTCCGTTAATATCCTGAGCGTTTGGCCAGTGCCATCTTGTGGCCTTCTGGCTTTTCTTCTTTGCACAGAGGGTGGAAGTGAACTTGGGTACTTAATTTTTTGATTCTGTTTGAAAGAAACCTTCCGCGGCCAGAATAAACAGAAACGGGAGAGGCGACCCCACACACACTGGAATCTGAATTTGCTTAATAAATCTGATCCAGCTAAAACTAGTGCTGGCTCTGCTGATCGTAATGTTCTTTCTTAGTTCAAACAATTGTGTTTTCACTGTTTTATCTTGTTTCCAAGCAACAGCTTTCGCTTAGCATCAAATACTTCATTTCAGACTCTCAACTAAACACGCAGAGCCAAGATATTTCGTGTGCTTAGGACACTGTTTTTCAAATTAGACTCTAATTGACTTACAACTGTCTCTCTGAAAAAAATAAAGTCTTGTCTTCTAAATATACCTGGTTTGGTGGCATTTTAAGTGATTTTTTTTTAGCTGCCCCTTAGGAAAAGGGTGAGAAGCTGAAACTGCCAAGTTTCTGTAGTCATAAAAAATGTGCGCTGTGCAGATCCGCATGTCAGAGAGAAAATGCCAAGGAACTCAGAACGCGGTTTACTTTTGTTTCTGTTTCTTTCTGGAAGCAAGGGAAACTGCAACGTGGCATTGTTGCAGAGAGGACAACAAATGGAGCTGTAGGTGCAGCTTGCTGCTGCTTCCGAACAGCTGCCCTCCCTGCCCCAGTGAAACAGGCCAAAAAATGCTAATGAGGCTTTGTAGGAATGCAAACAGAAGCTCTCAGCTCTTTCACTCCCTGTGAAGTGTTTAAAACCATTTGCAAGTGTGTCAAAAGCTTTGTATCCAATGTCTCTCCTCATAGAGGATAGGAAAAAAAAAGCCGTAATTACCTGCCCCAGCAGCAGCTCACTCTTGTACCATCCGGCGTTAAGTAGTTTTCTTCCCCCAGGATGTAAGTGCTCATCTTAATATCTCCAGATTTGTTTAGTTTCAAAATCTTTTCAAGGTCCTGTTTATGTTCGGGAGAAGAGGAGCTCTTATGCTCAGTAGAGTTATGAAAGGGCATTATTGAGGTTCACACCCTGGGCTGCCATTCCCTTAGTTTGGGGTTTGGATTTGCACACCCTGCGTGACTTGTGGAGGGCCAGATGCTCAGGAGTCAGCACCGAGTGGTCAGGAGGTTCCGGAGCAGATGTTTAGGCTGAGCTTTGCAGGACAGCTGGCTCAGGTCTGTTTAAGGTGGGCATTGCTGCCGTTCCAGGTCAGTCACACCACTTGGGGTGTCAGGCTGGGTACAGGGACCCTGCAGTGGCCGAAGGTGACCCAGCCCTGTGTGTCCTCTCAGCAGGATGCAGTGGCCTCGCTGCACTCCTCTGTGCCTGGGGTTGACTTCTTTGTGCACGGTCATCTTCTGCTGTGCTGTTTCTGAACACCCCGGAACTTTCTATCCCTGTGGGAAAACTGATTCCCTTCTGTGGAGAACCCAGGGAAAAAAACTTCGCAGACCATGGATGAAATCCTTTAGGGGATCCCATAGAACCGGTGGGATAGCAGGACGGGCAGCACTACAGCGCTTGTGCAAACAGCTCTGAGGGTGTTTTGGGAGCTGACAGACCTGGGCCCCCGAGGGGACGAGCACACCTCCCCCATTACCGCATTTCCAAGCGCTCATTTCTCTGGATGAGGCTCAGCCGGGCTGGTTCCAGCTGTGGTGCTGTGTGGCGGGCACGGTCCTGAGCTGTGCTCTACCTTGACCTCTGCTTTCAGTCGCCTCTCAATGTCGTTGCCCTTTTTCACTCCCAGTACGTGAAAGCAGCAGGATTTTATCTTACACTGCTTTCATTAATCTGTTCCCAGTGCAGGTTTTAGCTTTCTTGCATTGTTTTAAAAACAATCATGGTTGTTTGGGTGCGATGCGATGTGTCAGTGCCCAACAAACAAACCAAGGAAGATTTAAATCTGTGCAAGAGGTTTTTAAAGACGGACAAGTATAGATTCACAAGCTGGTGTGACTTTGTGTGCAATTTTAAAGTACACTTTGACGTGTATTTGAAATGACCAACAGAAAAGCTGGATTTTTTTTCACTTCCTGAGAATTCTGCTTCCCAAAGTTGTTGGCAGAGGTGACATCACACACAGAGTTTGTGAGAACAGCACGAGCAGAGTTAACGTTGTACTGAGATATTGAGTCTAACAGAACAGTTCAAGTTGACCTTGCTTGTAAGGCAACAAAAAGTGTCTTAAGGAAAAATAATAATAATTATCAGAGAGTAAAGAATGGTTTAATTCAAAGGCTGTTTAACCTCCGACAGGTCTGGCAAACATTAATAGAACCCTACCCTAATTCTGTTTTCAGATTGCCTCAACAAGGGGTACCTTCAAAATGTGGTTGGATGTGGTATCTAAGGATATTTATCAGGAAAAGGAATGGAAGAAGCATATGTCTCAATTATTTCTACATGAGTAATTTAATGGTAAAGTGAAGACATGCAACCAAATCTTTGCAAATGCTAAAAACCATGGACTAAAGATTGTGTAAGAATATAATCACTTTCTGTGCCTTTCTTTGCCCAGTTCTCTGCATTCAGCTCAACACACCCAAGCTGGGAAGTTGTTTTATCCAAAAGAAGTTTGGAAAAACCAACCCCAGGAAGTGCTAAACCTCTGGCACGAGAGCCTGGGAGAGCCAGCTGTGCTCCTGGTCCTGTGCTGGTGACTCTGCCCTGCCCTCGGGTCGGGTCAGGTCCATTTTCCAGCCGGAGCTCTGGGCTGCGTGGCTGTGCTCAGGCACCTGGGGCACGGCTTTTGCCTCCTGCATTTTCACTTTTCAGGCTGCAGAGGCATGCTCGGAACTTGGGCCGAATGGTATTTTAAAATCAAGCTTTATTAGTTAATTTTTAAAAATCTGTGTGTGCTCAACTCTAGCTGCAGTGCTGGGTGAAGCCTTCCAAACCCTCAGATCCGTACAAAATGAAGTTGTCAAAGTTTGGGTTCGTCTTTACTTCCCGGCTGGATCAGACCTAAAAATGACAGTGGCTTAGGAGTAGAAAGGACTTTTTTCTACCTCTCTTCGGTCACTTAAGTTTTGTATTTCACAGATTTCAGTAGGAAGAGCTGATCCTCTGTGGCTGCTGAAGCCTTTGTTCCGCATGTCTTATCTGTGCTGTTATCTCTTGCTGTTGATCCTATTTTTCCGACGGTAGATGGCAACAGCCATTCGTTTGTAAAACACTGAAGTGGAACTCGGTGCATTACACAGTTTAATGTGCTATGAGGGGAATTTAAGTGAAACTATGTGTAAGTAGTTGGTTGTTTTGGGGTGGTTTTTTTTTTGTTGTTGTTGTTTTTTGCCCTTTTTTTTTTAAGTACAGACATACTGCTATTAAATGGAAACGTTTGCAATTTGAATAAATTCTTGTTATGGAATCCAATTCAAAGTAAAAATTTAAAAAATGTTATTTAAGTCTCACGGAAAGGCACTAAAATGAATTGTCATCCCTATGTAAAAAGTATTTAAAAATGCATTTTCCAATGTATATTCTAGATAAACGGAAGTGATTAAGAAATGTTGGATAACACTAGATTTTTATTCCCTTTCAAGTTTCGTGAAAACACTACTAATTTGCAGTTTACCTTTGGTTGAGAAAATAATTAAAACATATCTTTGCACAAATTAAAGAATTTTATTTCCTGTCTATCCTGTTTAGGATTCACCTTGGCAAAGCTTTTTGACAATTTGACCCCACTGAAAACAATGTCAGACACCAGCATTTGCAGGTATCAAATTTTACTTTTGCTTCTAAAAATGCATTGTGTGATTTAAAACTGTGTGTGCAAACGTCAGGCTTTCCAGTGCACAGACTTTCCATGTGTTGTAGGATAAATTGCTTTCCATATTTCTCATTTCTTTAAATAAATTTACTGCTTGCTTTTGTGGAATATACACTTTGTTTCCCAAAAGCGAATGTGGGAGTTGTGTGAGTGAGGAAGGTAATCATCTATAACAAAGTTATAACCAAGTCACAGGACTTTTGGGAATTTTACAGCTGCAAACCCAAGTTCTCGAGCATTATCACAGCGTTCTGGTTTGCCATGATAACGAGTTTAAAGGCTGGAATTTCTCTGCTTTTATTGAAAAGATAATCAGACTTTCGTACATTAATGATGGGATATTGGCAGCTCTGATAATTTCACAGGAAACATTTTCGTGTGGCAATTAGTATTTTAATAAGGTTTTTTTCTTATTACTGTATTTGGTATTATCTGAATCGTACAGTTGGGGACTTCACTGCGCTCCGTGGGGGACAAAACGAGGCAGAAAGGATGAAAACTGACTGAAATGAAGTGCTGAGGGGGGTTTGGTCCCAGGACTGCTGCTGGCTCCAGATGTGCCCTTCCAGATGAGATGCCTGGGTCCGTCCTGGAAGGATCCCGCTGCCCCGGGAGGCTGCGGATGGAAATGCTGAGCTCTGCCCGGGGCAAAAGAGCCATCGAGCCCTATTGCATCCGGAGAGCCCGGCCATAAAACTGTCCTGTAGCTCGCAAACCTCCAGCATCAGCAACATTTACCAAATCACCCCGCTTAAGCATTTTCCTCGCCGGTTCTGAGCCCCCTAAAGAGCAGAGTTCCATCACTTCTTTCATCACTCTAATATTCCTTTAAACATCTGTATCATGGGATCTATTGTACTTAGCTGTAGTGTGTCTACCGTACAGCCCATGTTTTTCATCACAGGAAGCAGCTTGAACTGCTTATAACACATGGAGTAGATATTTGTCTTGTTTTAGAACAGCTTTATATCGTTCAGCTGGCTTTGCAGCCTCTTCTGTGTCTAAAGATAAGTACGTTTAAGGATAATCCTGAAGTTTTTATCTTCTGCATCGCCGGCCCGCACTTTCGTTACCACTCATTTTGCGCTGCTCCAGGCAGCTTTGAACAGCCTTAGCCTGACAATTAAGGGAGTGAACTGGCAAAATGCTAATTTCTCCCCCTTTCCTTTCACTCTTATCTCGTATTCTCTAAGGTACATGTCTTTATCTACGTGTTTCCAAGAAGGTGTTCAATTAATAACTCAGACAAGTCAGAGCTGATAGGATCTTTTCATGTATTAATTTAACTCTTCCTTTCAAACGGAGTGCCAGAAAAATCACTGTTTTCATGTTTTTTCTATTTATTCTGGCTGTATTTTTTAATTGAAGTTGCATGCTGTAGTCCTTTGATCCTGCTCCCAAGAAATTATCAGGGATTACAGGAGTGGCCTTACAGGTAACGGGGGTTCTCACTGATGTCTTGAATAGTGGCTTTCTTCTCTATTAATGTTGATTTTAAATTGTTTTTATTTACAGCAAAAAGATAAACCCACAGATGTAGCAAGGCAGGATATAGAAGTATTAGGTGGTTTGTTACTTTGTTTTTATTTACAGCAAAAAGATAAACCCACAGATGTAGCCAGGCAGGATACAGAAATATTAGGTGGTTTGTTACTCTGTTGTGTTTGGGTTTTTCTCTGATAATAAGAATGCAGCTTAGCTGATGAGTAAAACAAAATGAATTTTCAGTGGACAATCACAAGACTTGTCCAAAGGCAGAGGTTTATTGGTGTGTACATGTGAATGATTTAGCAGTGACAGAGAATGATGTTTAAAATTCTCTGATCTTTCATTAGACATGAAGGACAATATGTTTAGTTTCCACCTGGGTTGGTCTTGCAGCAGGTTTAAACTTGCAGTAAGAGCTAAGCTGATTTGATATTAGGAAAAGAAATCCTTTTGTCTCTTATCTACAGTTTAAATTGATCTTGTCCAGAGAATAAACTCTTGTCCTGTGAGATGCAGAAAAACCACAGCCCCTGGATGGGGGATGGACTGGAGATGAGGATGCCCCACTCCTCAGAGCAGCAGGTTGTTTAGTGAACATGAATTGAATACATTTCCCTGAGAAAACAGGCAACCAACTCACTAAAACACGATCTTCTATGCAGAAAAAAAAATCTTTAAAACCCCTCTCAGGGAACCTTTTTTTCCCCCCTTTCTTTCTTTTTTTTTCTATTGGAATTGAAGATAATGATTCTTTATTGATGTTTTTAATACCAAAATATTATTTATAAAGTATTTTATAGCTTTCTATTCCTATGACTTATAAGTCCATGTTCTAATTGCTTTCAGAGAGAGCAGCCACTGTGAATTTGAAACTAAATTGATGGCAAAGTCTGAAAAATGACAGTAGACTCTCCTGATTTTCCTTGTGAAATCACAGGAACCTTTCCGTGAACAATTTCCCAGAAATAAATGTATAAAATCTATAAGCAGTGTTAGGCAGTACAAAACTTGTTATGCAATACAGGAAAAAAAGATTAACCATTAATAAGCTTTTTGATATAATTAATTTTTCTACCAAGTTGATTTTTCATTCTCCAATCATGAAGACATTCCATAAAGATTTTTTCCTCAGAAATGACATTTTTAATGTAGCAAACTTACACTACCAGGACAAAAAAGGTGGTTTACATCCAGTGAGGATCATACATACAAATTGCTGACTCTGTGATTAATACAGTGGTTTAGTTGTCAATCTATTCTGTGGAAATCTTGTGAGTAGAAAGTTCAAGCTTGAAAGGCTCAGGGGTACAGCAGTTCTGGAATATTTCCAGCATTTTGCTTCTATTTCCAGGTTTATCTTGGTAATACCACCAAAGCAGGTGACACATGAAGCCACAGGTGACTTACTGGCTTGGCAATGTTGCACTTTAAAATTCACTTCATCTTATAATAAAGCCTGTTCACATCCTGTTTTAAGTGGGTTTCTCAACTGCAAGTTCTGGCCAACTGTTTCAGATAGTTCAGGATTTTTCAGCTTAAAGAAAAAAATACACAAGAAGGAACAATATTTTAAAAAGTGTAAGTCTACTTTATCAAAGCCAAGCCTTGCAACATTTTATTTCCCATTTTTAAAAAAAAGTATAGTGAGGGCTTTGCGTGTTTTCCATCTTAAAGTTTGTGCAAGATGAATTATGCATTTTAAATGAGCCCTTTCTAACAATTGAGAGGTATCAACTGAGACAATTGAAAATTTGGGAACCAAATGTGGCAGCCAAAGGAGATATTACTGACCTCTCATGGGTATAAAGGCAGATCATGGGCTGTCCCCAGGTTGCTGCTTGACAAGGAGGGATTTGTACTGACAGTGCTCCTTAAAGGAATGCTCCAAGGACAAAAGGAAAACATTTCCATAGGGTGCAGCCATCAATCAGCAGAGGGATGTTCTTGTACACCAAGTACAACCCAGCAGAGCTTTCCAGTGACCTTAAAGCCCCGGCCAACATAGGAGCTGCTCCAGTAATTACAGATTACATTAAGTAGCCAGTAAAAGCCAACAGCCAACTACCAGGCAAACCTTTTATACATTATTAAAATCATATCCTTCCCAGAAGATTCAAGCTAATAAAATTGAACTTGATAATGCAATCAGTAAAAAGCAGGTTTTTAAAAAAATTCTCCTTTGTTGATAATGTCCCAAGAAATCCTATGTTTTATGTAGTGCCTAATATATGTAAGTGTGGAAATAATCCCTCAGGTATATTAACAGTTTCAGTTGCACATTCCCTGAGACTGCCTTGAATTTTTTATAATTACATTTTATTAAGAAATAATTGTTATATATCAAGCGTGGCTTGCACTTAGATTAAAGATTAAGGGTTGTGGTTACATAATATTTCAGCAATTAAAATATTGAAAAATTTTAAAAGTATGAACTTGGAAGGATTTTTCTCATGTATCAAGAAGCTGGTTCACCTTCCTGAGCAGCTGCCTGGGACAGTTTGTTACAGGCCCTGGAAAAACAGAAATATTAGAGGTTTGACATCAAAAAAGGAAGAAGCAAGAAACACTTTGTAGGTAAGGAGACCAATATTTCCTGCTAACATTTTTAATAAATCACTTGTGAGTGGATATATTCTATGGACTCCTTAAAGGACTCCAGGTGTGCCTGACTCTCAGACCAAAAGTTTCTGAAAACTTGGCATTTTGAGGGATTGACTGAATAAGAAATTTTCTTCTTGTTGGCCAAGGCAGTTTATTTTATTATATAACAGAACCAGGGTCACCTGTGTTTGAGAATTGACACTACACAGCAGCTGCTTTTGTGAGGTTATTGGTCAGACTTTGATTTCATATTACTCTTAAAATGTTAAAACAAGCTATATACTATTCCCTTATATCTTATACAAAGTTTAAGAAAAAGGTTAATATTGAAGAATATTCTATGACTGGATTAGTTTTCTGTTTCTGTGAGCCTGGGTCTGAGACCCAGCTGCAAAACTGTCAGCAAATGAGTTGAGTGTGCACTGAATATCTAGAACGCAGCTTGGTGCTGAATGTGGGCAGATTTTCTGTGTGATTAAAAATAAATATTGCCAGGATAAATCAGTTTCATTATATATTTTACACACAGAACACTGTAGTTGCAAAAATCTCTCCCTTCAGTCATTAGCTGGCATGGTAGAACAAGATCCAGCCATGCCAAGTGAGGACCTACGGGTTTACTGTTTCTTCAGGTCTTCCAAAATGATTAGAAATGTTTCAGTTTTTTGCATTAGACCACAGCTATTACCTAAAGCAAGAAGTACTGCCTGGTCTGTTCCTGGGGAAGGAAATACTGCTTCCAGCAGGAGTTAACTGTGAGTTTGTTGTTCTTCATTTAGGCAGTTTGTTACTCCAGGTCTGGATACAGTCTTAGCTATGGCTTTTGGACAAAAATTGCCCCAATAAAGTATATTTTTGCTTTTTAAAATCAGATTGCTTATTTCAAAACCAGAGTGTGGGTTCCTACTTTTGTAAAAAACCCCAAAGCAAACCCTCTTGCCCCTGGCCTGATTCTTAGTTGTTCAGTGTCTCAGAAAAGTTGTCTGAAGCAGAGATAGACCAAGGAGCAGCAGCTCAGCAGCCCAAAGTCAGCCCTGTGCAGGTCCAGTGCAGCCCTTGGAGCAGAGCCTGCTGAGCCTGGCGCTGAATTTCTTCTCTATCTTCACCGTGTGAGTAGAGATTCTGTTTCAGTTCTTCAGGGGTGCCCAAGAAAACTTTGTAATTGATGTTTTCCACTCATTTTCTTTCTCTGCTGGTTCTGTGTTTTGGTAGAATCGTGTTTCCCCGGCTTTCAGATGTGTGCTTGGACGCTGGAAAAACTCACTCTCATGCATAATGAAAGAGGAAAAGTTACAGAGGAGAAATTTCTTGGCTGGAGTCTCCATTCCTGCTCTGTATCTTGCTCTACAAGCTCCCACAGCAAGTGAGTGGTAGAGCCAAGAATAGAACACCACTTCTCTGACACCCAGTCCCGTGCCTTAACCCCTGTCTCCCGTGAGAAATTTTGTTTCGCTTTTCTGTGCAGTGCAAAGATAAGATCATATTTTATTTTGGTGCCTAAATTGATCTCTAGGGTGAGTGAATAAAGTTGGGAAATAGCCAGAGAATAACACAATGTAAATAGTGAAACGTAAGGAGGTTATATATATAACACTGCAGCTTCTCAGACTGCTGTGTGTCTAGATAGAATTAATTAAAAACTGTATGAAGCATTTGATTTCTTTCAGGGTTGTTTTGAGCACATGAGGACTCCTTCAGTGAGAAAACAGGATTTCTTTTGCTCAGCTGGATTTTGTTTGAGAGCAGCCAGCGGAGAAGTTTTTTGCTGTGTAACATAAAGTGCTTTTCCTCCCTGGTAGCACTTGCTTTTTTGGGATAACTGCAGGTGTTGTGTTGCCTGTTTGCGGATAGCAAAGGAAATTTGGGGAAAAGATAGAGTTAGCATGGGTTGATTAGTTTGTCCTTCAGAAAGATTTGGAGCTCTGGCAGATCAGGGAGGTGTCACCTTGCACTCAGTTTCAGGCAAAGTAAGAGCTGCTCTTTCCCAGCCTTTCCCAAGATGTGAGCAAGAGGCAAGAGCTAAGAGCCAGAGGTGAAACCTGGATCCCACCCCCCTTTTAAAAGCATATGGGTTTGAAGAGCAAATACTTTGCAAAGATTTATTTCCAAAGTCTCTTCATACATCATGAGGGGGTGTGTAAATGCAGGGAAGAGAGATTGGGGTAAAAGGATAGAAAAGGTTGCTGTAGCTTTCTGCCTGTGTTCTTTAGCCGTGTTTGTTGTTTTTATACAGGCATTTGCAACACAAACTGCTGACAAGCACGAGGAAATGGCCCTCCATTATTCCAGGTACCTGGAATTGTGGGTGCACACACAAACTGCTGAGGACAAGATGAAGCGTGACCTTACAGCACCACTGGGACAGGGGCTTCCTTCTCCACTGATGGCAAAATAACACATTTCCTTGCTCACTGGCTAGAAATGATTGGGAATTCTTTGGCAGAGCTTTACACTTGGGAACTCTTTATTTCTCACCACTGAAACATTTTGTGGGAACACGCCAGTTTCAGTGAAACTTCTGTAATAAAATGTTTCTTTTCAGGCTAGGATTTAGAGGGGGGTGGGCTCCAACCCTGATCTGCTTCTCTGAGAAGAAGGATTTAACCCCCAAAGTCTTCACATTCCAAGAGAGTCCTCATTCTTGGTTATGATGATGTTAGAGTGCTTTTCTTTTTTTTTTTT
>VWZP01002299.1:201615-274537 GCA_013396995.1 Dicaeum eximium | reverse complement strand
TTTTCTTTTCTTTTCTTTTCTTTTCTTTTCTTTTCTTTTCTTTTCTTTTCTTTTCTTTTCTTTTCTTTTCTTTTCTTTTCTTTTCTTTTCTTTTCTCCCTCTTTCCCCTTTTTTCCCCTCTCCCCACTTTCTATCCTTCTCTCTTACTCAGGGCCATCAGCCACCCCTGAATTTGGGACCAGCTTTGCCGCCCGGGGCTGAGCCCAGGGCTGAGCTCTGCGGTGCCTCCTGGCTGCTCCTCGGCCACCCCGGGCCGGCCGCGGTGCTGGGCACAGAAAGGACACAAAGGAAAAGGACGGACCGAAAAGCTCGTTATTAATACAGCCCTGCTTGTAAATGAAAAATGTAACCCTTGTTAATTAACGCTGTTTACACGGGGTACAAGAAACTTAAGAAATGTTTCTACAAAGGGGAAGGAACTGTTTACAAAACTCTTTCAAAAGTGTGACATATTGCTGCAGTTCCAGCGCTAAAAAGCCAAACACACTTACACGCCTTTGAAGTTGGCTGGCTGAGGCAACATTATTTGACTGGGATTCAGATATTGCTTGTGGGTATAACTAATGGCTTTTACCTAGTTAGTGGGCTGGGAGGGGCGAGGGCCTGGGCGCCGTGGCCATTGGGTCCCTCTGGAGAGCCGGGGCTGGCTCCCTGCCAGCTCTGTACAATGTCAACATTGAATATTTGAATTCCCAGACTCTATTTAACAACTTTCTAAATAAATAAACTCATTGTGTGTCTGTGTTTAAAATTATTTCACCTCTTTCATGAAAGCTACAGCATCTTATTACACCGGCCTCTTGGGCTGCTTTTCCCCCTTTTCTTTCTAAACAAACACAAACTGAGCTGAGCACTTTTGGTTTTTCGTGGGGTTTTTTTTGGTTTTGTTTTGTTTGTTTTTCACTGTCTCCTATCTCTCCCTCTCTCCCCTTCTCACTTTCTGTCTGTCTTCTCACAAAGCACGACTGGCAGCTGCTCGGGCATCCCACCACGTCCTCAGTGGGACAGCTCTGCACCCTGTTATCTAATCATAACTAAAACCAAAGCCAGGTTCACCAAGTGGGTTAAATATTAATCATTTCTAAAAGGAGGCCCAAGTGAGTGCCATTGCTGCAGCAGTGCCCTGTACATACTCAATCATTTTGGCTGCCCTACCCTCGGCGGGCTCCAGGGACAGCTTTCATTGTTGTTTGCCATAAATGGCTATTAGTGTTCATATTCACCTATTCACCTACTTATTTAAGTGCATGTGAGTGTGGATGTGGCTGTGCTTATGGAGATGTGTGCACACATGTGTGTTCAGAACATACCTTTCTGCTTATGCCGCTGAGATATATTTATTTATGTGCATAATAGCTGTGTCTGTGTGTGCACATACAGAGAAAAAAAAGCAGGTAAATCCACTTGATATTTGTAATTGTAATTAATATAAGTACAGTGTATAGTTTAGAGAGAGGTTGTGGTATGCACTGGCTCCTGGGGTGCTTATAGTCCTGACACCAATATCTGTACACCCACAAAGGCTCTGAAATGTTCTGGATGTTTGTAGGGAACACAGTACTGACATGCAGGAGCCTGGGTGCTGTTCCCTGGGATGCTTCCCAAATACGCTAATTGTGAGCTCCTGTGGCAGGAATAGCCATTGTAAAATATTTATTGCCTTCCCATGGAAGTAAAGGTGGCTGGTCAGAGAGGGTATTTCTGCCTGTCCTGGGGAGCACAGCTCCCTGATAAAGCTGTCTGAGCTGCTGAAGAAGAAATGGGGATGAATTTTCTGCCAGGACAGGTATGTGGTGGAAGAAAGAAAGTGTTGGTGGTTGCTCCAGCCCCAGGTGGATGAGGAAAGGGCAGTGGGGAAGCAGATGGGGTTTTATAAATCTCAGCTAATGAAACCTTGTCCACAGAAATTGCCTTGCTTTGCAGTAAACCACTTTTTAAACAAATGTACTTTAGCTTTGGAAGGGCTTGTTCAGACACTTAGGTTTCCAACCAAGAATTCATAATATTTGTTTATTTAAAATTTAACTAGGTTTGCTGTCATTTTTGGAGCAAGTCGGTGTTCTTTTGCTGTAATTTAATACAATCAGTTTTACATAATTTCAGTTTTGTTAGGCAAGAAGTGCCTTATGAAGAGCAGAAGGAGGTTTAATCCCACACGGTTTTCAAACTAGCAGATGCAAGTGTCATGTTATTCAGTAGACAGAGCTAGAACTGGACAAATGCAGATTAGAAAAGAAGTTTATATTTCCAGTAGTGAAGGTATTTAACCAGTTAAACTATTTGCTGAGAGCTGGGTGGGTTTCAACATCAGTGGAATTCCTTTGTCTTAATTAAGGTTGGCTGTTTTTCTAAAAAGATATGAGCTAATCCAAACAGGAATTAATTTAGGGAATTCCTGTAGTCTGTGTTATATAGGGGTAGCAGACCAGACCACTCTTCCTGGTTTTATAATCTATGCACCCAGTTAAAGCAGTGCAGTTTCGTATGGAGACATAAGCTCAAGGCTGGGATCCCAGGAATGCACTTAAAAACGAAATGGTCATTAAAAAACCCAGGTTCAGCTCCGACAAGGCACAACCAACATCTGGCTCAAAGTGTTTTCCACCCTCAGCACTGCTTACCTGCACCACAGGCACCTCAGAAGTGCCCGTCCCCAGGTCTGAGGGCAAAGGCAGTGATGGGTTTTCCAAGGATGGGAAGGAGGAATGGGGTGTAGGAGCTGAGTTTGGATACAGAGAGCAGGGTCTGGGGTCAGTGATGATCACTGTTTGATCACTGCTCTGATGGATTTCCCTGGGGTCCTGTTCCTGTGCAGCAGGTGACTGCTGCAGTTCTTAACACCCAGACAAGGCCAGTAGAGATCAAGACATAGAACAGTAAGCATCAGGAAGCACCTCCAGGACCCCTGTGCTGCAGGAGCTGCTGGAGGGAGGTGTTTGCTGGCAGAGAAACAGCAAGGTGGGGAAGGGGATGGAGAAGCTAAGGAGCAGTGGGCACTGTTGTCCCCAGGACTCTGTCTCTTTGCGCTGCCATTTTAAATAAAAAAAAAATCAAAATTCTCAGGGTATAAAGAAACCCTGTCTGATCACTCATTGACTTTATGTTCTCTCCCTTTTGTTTGCATTTCCAGGCTATGCCGAGGCATTGCCTTCTCCAGTGCTGCTGGAAGAAAGGGCAGCCACGGATACGTGTGGGAGGAGGGAAGCTAGCCTGCAATGAATATTGTATTTGGTGCTAAATATGTAACAAAGAGAAAGAAATGTGAGTTAATCCGGCAGTAAGAGTTGGGGAGTGAAACACAATTTGTTTTATTTCACTGGTCTGTTTCAGTGAAGCATTATCTTTTAAACTGGGATATACACAACGACATAACCCTCACTACCTTGAGGGAATGTCAGAGTTTGATCTCTGAATAAAGGAAATTCAGAGTTAAGGCTGAAATGTACCACATGGCCTCCAAGTCCCAGGAACAACAGGAGGCAAGGAAGTAGCTAAAGCTATGGGCTGCACTTTAAAATGAATCCAGCGACTACCAAGCCGCCAGCGCTCGTTGCAGATCCACAGCACGGCTTGAGCTGGGATTTGTACTGGCTAGAGAGAGATCTGTGATGATCTCGAGTCTTTTTGGAAATCTTGGCTGATCTGTGATGAGCATGAAAGTTTTATGGTGGAAGGATTACGGTTCTGGGCTTAATTTATGCAACAGAAGCACTCTTGTCTCCTTTGACACCGATAGCTTTTGTTTAGAAAAATCTTATACTGGAACAAAATTTTGGTTCGGAAAAGAGATATACCCGAGTTACAGCTTTATTCCTTTTCTGAATAATTGCTTTTATGTCTGAATGGGTGCACTACATTTTAGCCCTGTTTAAACTCCAAACTAAATTTAAATTGCCTGTAAAATAATCCACAGAATGGAAACTGCCACAGAATCGTAGCCCTTGCTCCCTGACCCAAACCCATATTCCATTGCAAAGCCGTGCGCTGCTCTGTTCCGTGATTACAGTAAGTTAGAAACCAGAAGAGCAAGACTTCTATGAATAGGTTATTTTTGGCAATTGCATCACCAATTATGTATAAAATTTCAAAAAATATGGGTTCTGCCAGTTTGATCTCTGAGAAGGATACAGAAAATGAAAGCTTTGAGACTGCTGTAACATCATACTATTTTGTCTATTAGATATCATTAGATTACCAGAATACTGAGACCTTCATATCAACCAGCCTAACAAAAATTTCCCAGGTGGTTTAAATTAAAAAATTAGCCATAAATATATTTTGTATAATGTAATTTATTATGGATGTTTATTGTGTGCAGTGGGAAAATGTTTGGTTTCGGATGATCTTACCATGTGCCCTACTGAAACTGTTTATACTGAGGCAGCCTGGAAAAGTCCCAGTTTAATTCTGAGACCGGCTGGGCTACATGCTCTGAAAGCCACAGGAAGGCAGAGCCCTTCCTCTGGAAAGCCAAAGGGGCAACAGCATCTTGTGTGGGACATATGAAACATAAAACTAGGTGGTGGGGAAAGAGCTGAGTGGCAGAGAAAGATCAAGGATGGCTCAGGGCAGTGTTGTTTTATAGGGAAAATGGGATAAAAATGATACCAGCTTGCAGCAGGTCCTGTTATACTGGGATGGGAGGCTCACCAGTGTCTGAGGCATATTTTTCTCCCACATCCCATGTTTTATCAGGTCTCCTTTTGTTTCAGCTGGGTGTGGTGAGCGGGGCTCTGTACTGATGCCCACCCATGACTCCAGATTTGCCCTTGTGCAGCACAGAGAGGGGATTAAGCTGGCCTTAGGGACCCAGGGGTTCCTGTGATGGACACATCCACCCTCTGCTGGGATGCTGCAGCAGGGAGCTGATGGCCTCAGGAAAAAAATCTCCCATCTCCTCTCCTGCTCTTTTGCACAAAGTCCACACGCTGGCAAGGGTGAAATCATTCCTCAGCTTAAAAAAAAAACAACAAACCCTCAAAAACTTCCTCCCCTGCCCCAAGCTCCTTCACACATGTATTAACACCAAACTGGCAGAGCCAATGGAAAAGGATTTTGCGTTTTGGCAGCAGAGCTGGCTCAGAGCTCACTGTGGGCCTTATCCCAAACCCACTGGAGCTGAAGGAGCTTGTGCCGACTTCAACGGGCTTTGGACTGGGCCGGGCTGGGGGGGATCTGCTCCCCTCATCCTTGGGGCTGGGGGGGTTATCAGCAGCTCTTGCCCTGTGGTGAGCCCCAACATGTGATGCTGTAACAGATACCTGGATTTACATCAGGCTAAGTGAATTAGGTTGGCCCTATAATCTGGCCTCATTTAAGAGTCATTTCAGCCATTAGGGTGAAATATGAACGCTGCTGATGGGGGGGCTGTGGTGACTCTGAATCCTTGTTTCCCACTGTGCCCCTTCTCTCCCATGGGCTGAGGACCCCTGAGGGCTGTGGTGGTCACTTGGGGGGTGTGGGAGGGGTCCAGCAGCCCTGGCTTGCATTGCAGGGCTCTCCATTCCAAGGACTGTGGTACTCCAAATAGCCTGAATTTGTACCTTCTGAACAAATAGCTCTGCTGCTGAAAGTACCTGGTTCCTCCAGTAAGTGCTCCATTTATTGCCTCCCAATTTCATCTCAGACAAGCAGAAGGCATGCCAGAGACAAGCACCGACTGCTGGAAAAAAATCACCCCAAACATGTCTAAAGCACAGCTTGAGTCACTGGTGGTGCCTATATTTTTGATTTAAAAACCATTTAACATTTCCAACGTTTGACAGAAATGATTCACCTTCCCCTCTTGAAAACTCTTTGCAATTTGAACTTACCGTGGCACGTTTTATTTACTTGCACCTTGGTGAGGAATTAAGCAATGCTTTTGGTGAGTTTTAATCTTTCCCATTCTCTTTGTGGCCCTGTATAAAGGAAAAAAAGGAAATATGTTGTTTGAAATAATTTTGAAGTGATGTTTCTATTTTACTTTTTTTAGGCACTTGATGTATTTTTGGCTACAGGGACTGGCATGGTGCATTGGTCTAAGAATATACAACACTGAAAAGCAAAGTGATATCAGCTGTATGTGAGCTAACTGCACTGCTTTATAGTTTTGCTGTTTCATTGTTACTGTGCCATGATAATGATGATTTACAGCAATAATGAAGACTTCTTAATTGTAAAATATAAACAGCATGAGATATTTGTCCTGATTCTTTTAGTTCATATAGAAAATAATACTTCTGCAGTCACTGTCTGCCTGTGAAAATGCTACTAAGCAGCTGTGCTCTGCCTGAATAATTACTGTCCAGGAGTTTGTGCTTCCTAATAAAGCCAAGGTAACTGAGAAATGAAGAAATGATGCACTAGGTCACCCCAGATGATGCAGATCAGAGTGATCTGAGTGAGCAAACCTGTGCAGTGTCTTTAACATCAGTGACCAGCCTCAGAATGAGAGAAAAGGTGAAAAATTATCTGTACTGTTCCAATGCCCTGAGTGAAAACTGAGCTGAGACTGAGCCAGAAGGGGTGGTGCAGAGTCAGACCCAAGACAGGATGCACAAACCTTCCCAGCTGGGGCTTCTACCATGCACCAAGCTGAAGGATCAGTCATGGACCAAACACAGAAAATTTATTTCCAACCTGACATTATTATTTATTATGACCTGAATTAAAACAGCAACCACAGAATGCAGCCAGGACTGGATGCCTGTTGTACTGAGCTCTGTGCAAACATGGGCAGCCCGCACAGAGCTTAGGCCCCGAGAAATGCAGATTAAACTTGGGGCCTGCTGCCCTACACGTGCAATTACAGCATCACTGGAGGCAGTAATAAAACCCTGAGGAGAAATGGATGCTTTAAGGAAAATCCACGGAGTCAGGACTCCATGGCTTGCACACAGGTGGACGTGCTTCAGCTTTAATCACATCAGCCCTTTCCCCCTACCCAAATGGCCCCCCTGGCTCTGTTTTAGCTGACCCTATTAGTTTTGGCCGTGCCCATAATCTTGGGTGATCAAGCTGCATTAAACTATGAGTGTCCTTGCAGCATCACCTGCTTGCTTTCAAAGAAAACAGCTCTGAGATTCGTGGGGAAGGAAGAAGGCAACGCCGGCAGGTAATCCAGCCCTATAAAATCCCTGGATTGTGGTTCCAGCCCGCTTTCCATGAGGGCGCTCCGAGAGGGACCTGAGCAGTGTGGCTGGCAAGAGCCAGCAACCAGAAAGTCCCTCAAGCCTATAAGGTTTATTAAGGTTCTTTTTAAGTCCCTGCCAATAAAAAGGGTCCACACAACCTCTGAGTGAGGCTCCATAAGCTCGGTTTTATGTTCGGATAATTTGGAGCCAAACCGTCACGGAGTTCACATAGCGAAATACCCCATGGAGCATCGCAAACTGCGAAGAAAATATATCGAGGAAAGAGAGGACTGATAATTTTATGGTTTTCCTTGAAGTTAAGCAGTAAAATGGGCTTTATTTAGCAATTTGCGGACTTCTGATTGCAATTTTGTTACCAGCGTAACGGTTTTCGATATAATGTTTTGTAAATAGGGAGAAGTGCTAGAAGCCAAGGTGCTCCAGTGCTTGTATCTGCTGTGGGAAGCAGTGCCACACGCTCCAAAATGGATCAGACCTGGACTGACTTTTGGATCAGACCACTGGGCAGGACATGGCAACAGCACTCAGCTCTGCTGTGAAAGGCTGGAGGCTGAGCCCGGCGTGGCTGGGTGGCCCTTGGAAGGGACAGTCCTTTAAAGAAACAGGAATAGCTTGACCCAGGTCCAGGGATGAGCAACACATACTTATTTTTGGAGGGTGAAGCATTTCTGATTTGAAATACATTTAAGAGCCCTGGTTTTTACAGGTGAGGTGATCATCACAATCTCCAGGTTCATTTTCTAGACCAGGCTATTAAAACCACTTGTCTCTCAGCCTTTTGGCTATGTGTAAACCTAGGTCCAGAATTCACAAGATAAACCTCCACTATGTTTGCTCCTCACACAATAACTATTTTACACTTGGCATGGCTCATCTTTTAAAAATCTATTTTACAGTGTAATAATTCACACCCACTTCTCTTTGGGAAGTCATTTATAGAAGGGAAATTAAACATGGTTGGGCACTGGAGGGAGTGCTGCTGATATATGCAACAGCTCAAAATGTTGAGGGAAGTGGTTCTGGATATGGGAGAAGATGCCATCTTGACCTTGGTGGTTTGTTTATTAGACACTAAATCAAAGACATTTCTTCCTCCAGTTCTAACTGGTCCAAGGACTCAGCTATAACCTTAAAAGCCCTTTCTGGGGTTTTAAACAGAATTTAGACCTCATCATTGCTCAGTACTATTTATGCGGCTTGAATGAAACAAGGGAATGCAGAGACCACCATGGGAAAGAAAAAAGGTGAAGAAACTAGAGAAAAAAAAAGGAATATTCATTTCAATGACTGTATTTCCTTTTCATTTCCTGGTGCCACGGAGTAGAGAGAATAAGAAAATATTTGATGTCTTTTTACCCCTTGGTTTATGCACCTTGTACATATGACAGCAAGTAACCATCAAACTCATCCTGGCAGTGTTCCTAGAAAGAAGGGCTGTGTCTCACTGTCAGCAGCAGAGGTAG
Source organism: Dicaeum eximium (assembly GCA_013396995.1). Lineage (NCBI taxonomy): Eukaryota > Metazoa > Chordata > Aves > Passeriformes > Dicaeidae > Dicaeum > Dicaeum eximium. Next base: position 265,938 of record VWZP01002299.1, on the reverse strand, counting down.
CTCTGGAAATAAGGTGGAGGTGACCAGAAAGCAGGCAGGGATGGTGGGGGGAAGAGGACTGGGAAATGGGACAGGTCTGATGGATTGCTGTCAGACCCCTGAGTAGAAGGAGGCAAACAAATCGGCTCTGCTGGCACCTTTCTGCACAGGAATAATGTGGGACATCTGTTTTAAGAGATGATTGGTGCTTTTTATATACTAAATAGTTCCTGAATATGGTGTTCTCCTGCTTTCCTCTCCTTCCCCACTGCTATACCTGTTATATACAAATATATAAAAATAAATTTATACAGGATCTCAGCAAGCTAACATAGCTAAATCACCTCTGTGCATCTTGATCTCCTGCTTAATCTCCTGTTTCAGAGGCTGGGTGTAAATTAAGGTGCTGGGCTTACTCTTCAGGTCCATATATTCCCTCTGTGCTCCTGCTGCAGAAATAGCTGTGCTCCATGGGTTGGTGAGGATCCAGCTGAAGCCTGCGAGGGCTGGAGGGAGCAGTGTTGCTTTAGGCTCCCTGCCTGAGGAGTGACATATCAGAAGTAATAAGTCTGAGCCTGAGCTGATGTCTAACAGCATTGGAGAGCGGGCTGGAAGGCTGAACTCCTGCAAAAATGAAAGCAAGGAATTTAACAGCAGTAAAAAAGAGGTTAAGGAAAGAACAAAAAAGGAAAGGAAATAACAGTGATACGAATGGCTAAAAAAACAGCTACAACCAAATATTAACCTCTACCGCTGTGTTTTGACACTGGGCTGAGTTAATAGAAGTACATGGCTAATACACATTAAGTTGGAAGAAGGTACTTAATTTCAGAAAATAGCTGGATCAACTTAACGTGAAAATGTATTAGCAAAAGATATTTTATGTATATCCAAATCTGCCAATAGCTTGAAGACATATTCTGCAGGAGGCTAGCAAGATAAAATATGTTTTACTGGTGGGGTTTTCAGCCAAACTCTCGTTCTTGAGGCTTCTTTTCCCTTTCTTCTCCATGACACCTTTTCCTCGACCATCAGAGGAGCAGGAGCAGACAGACCTTTTCCCCAGCCTGTACCTTCTGTCAGCTGCAGGAGCCTCACAGACAGCGCTGGCTCAAAGGGTTTTTTCCTCTTAGAATGTTAAAGGAGCAGCCCCAGAGCACAGGAGCTAAACTGGTGTAAAACTGGTGAGAGAGCAGAGCTCCCTTTGGCAGGGGATGGACTCAGTGCTGGCTGTTCCTCCTGGGATCCATCCAGAGCTGGAGAAAGCAGATACAGGGCAATCTTCACTCTGTCAAAGTCTTCAGTGTCTAACACTTAGAAGTGGAAAATAATTTCAGTTCTTTAAAATAAGGATTTTTCTCTCCTTTTTGTATTTTGGTGTGTCCTTGGGGCTTGCATTCTTCCACAGGTATCATTTATTTCACAGCAAAGAATCATGGTGAGGCAGCCCGGGCTTTAATTTCTGGGAATATCTTTATAGGCTTGTATATAGCCTATATAACAATGTTATGTTATCTATCCATCTCTCATTCCACTTCCTGATATACAGAATTATCAGGACTACCCATCAGTCACTGTTGCATTTTCTAGTCCTCAGTGCTATGTCAGTTTTTAGGATATTTTTCCAGTACTACAGCTACACTGATCTTTGTGATTATTAAAAAATTATATAATATCTTTAAAAATTCTGTTGAGATGTGCAGCACCATCTGAGGAAAAGTAAATTTTAGACTGGAGTTATATAATTTCTGGTTTCCTGAATGTTCGAGTGAAGAAAGGCAGTTAACTAAGGTACAATATTTTTCAAGGGGGGAAAAAAAATCAAAAAGCAATATAGAAGAGCAGGACATCTGCTTTTGTAATTATGTCCTAACGAGCTGGGACTGTGCCCCACCTGATGTCGTCCTCTACAGCCTTTCAAGTACCCAGGCTGTCCAGCTGATTTCTTTCTGTGATTGCAACAAGATTTCTCAGGTTTTCAGAAGCTCCCACAGTGTGTTTGTGCATCTGACAGGTCAGATGGCCTGAGAGGGGATGGGACATAGGGGTGGTGGGAGATACAGGGGTGAAGGTCACTCAGTGCAAAGAGAAAAGAAAGATTTAAGGGTGGTTGTGCCTCTCCTGAGCTTCATCTGCACACAGCTGTGCAGGGACCTGCTCAGCTGTGCCACATCAAGGTGAAATTGGTTCCTCTATTTTAGGCTTGTTTGCAAGGTGGTTAAGGAGCAGAAAGGTCAGCTCTGTGCTGGGCAGAAGACAGTGTGTTCTCTTCCAAGTGTTTTGCTGTTTGTCCTGTAGGACACCTGGAATGTGTTTTGCACCCTGCTCCAGGTGAAGCTGTGTGTGGAGTCATGATCTCAGGTACTGCTCGTGTAGTGGTGGGTTTGGGCCAGGGGGTGATTTTGGGCTTTGGCAAAGTGTGCTGCTACTTTTTGCTGCCTGGAGCCAAAATTGGGGGTGTTTCTATCTCCTAGGTGTAAGTACGTGCTGTAACAGGGGTCTCAAGGTGTCATCCCAGACCTGGTGTCAAAATGTTATTTCCCCTGTGATTTAGGTAGAGGGTACAAGAAATGGTTTGATGATTCCTTGAGAAATAATAACTTTTTTTTTTTTTTTAATTTGCAAAGTTCTCACTTGTTTAGTACTGTTTCTACTGCAATGATTTTCTTTTCAGTGTTGGTTACAAAATCCCAAAGCAATGGGAGGAAGAGGTTTTTTCCCTCCCCTGTGTGCTTTTTCAGATCATATTGGAGATTAGCTCAGGGCAATGACAAACCCCTCTGTTCCCAGCAGAGTTTCCCCATCCATAGCTAAAATGTTGTGGGAATTGCTGTTGGATGCCACATCTAGTTTCACTTTGTGTTGCAGCCTTTAATGCCAGCATTTCTGCTGTTTCTTCTTCCAGCTCTGTCATTCTGCCATGTTGTCTGTATTTTCCTTGATGTATAGACACACTTATAAAAAAGGGAAAAATCAATTAATTTCTGGCTGCAGGTTCAGGAGACCATCAGGCAGCAGCAGAATCCATTGTGTTTCTTAGTTTCCTGCTGCCCTGGTCAGCTGTGTGTGAGAAGGGAAATGGTTTTAAGGGTGCTCAGGGCCTGTCTTCTCTTGAACACTCACAGTGTGCTGTGAGAGCTTTGCCTGTTGCATTTGCAGTGGTGGAGGTGATTGAATAGCACCACCTCACTCTGGTTTTGGTTAATAAGTAGGAAAAGGTGTGCTAATCCTATAAGGGTGTCTGATAAAACCAGCAGAGCTGTCCCACAGAGGCTTTGCTGACCACAGCAAGGGTGAGGGGTGTGTTGGAGGCTGTTGCTGATAAGAAGCATCCTCTGGAGAGGGCAGGAATTGCTGAAAGGGCTCTCCAGCTTCTTGTGCTGCCCTCAGTGCTGGGCTGGTGGGATTTCCCGTGTTGGTGCTGGTGTTTCCCACATTTATGGGAACCACAGCCTTCCCAAAGCCAGCAGCCACCTCTGCTCTGAGCAATACCAGAAGCAGGAACCTGCTGATCTGTGCTAGAGCTGCAGAGTGGGGGGTGAAAACTTCTGTTCCTGATGCTTTGAAGATTTGAGTTTCTTTTTTTCATTTAGGAGGTGACTTGTGTGTCTGATGCCCCAGGTGAAAAATCCAGCTATGTTAGAGGCTGGTGTGTGTACGTGGGTGAAAATGTGTGTCTGGCACCTCTTAGCTGGCTTATCCATGGCTGAGGTTCAGTGTGTGGGACCTGATTGCTGGACCTGTGAAGTCTGTAAAAAACCTGTAAATTAATTTCTGACCAGACTGAGGCATCATTTGCCGTTTAAAAACTGTAAATCTGTGTTTATCCAACGTTAACAGACGTAACATAAATGAGTTCCTGTGCTGTCTGCTAATGGCACTTGTTTGTAAGTGCTTTATGTTAACAGCTATTTGATGGTGCCCATTAGTTTTTCCTAGGTTAATGTTATATAATAAAGTGAATGCTGGCCAAAAGCAATAGTAATACGATAAACAAAAAATCCAAAAGCTGGGTGAGAAATGTAATGGAGCGAGGGCTGAACTCTGGTGGGAGTTTGGTTTAATCTAAAGGTTAAAAAATGTTATAATTTGGGTTTAAGTAAATTGGCTCTTTAGTCCCAGAGGTCTTGCTCTTGTACTTCTTGTGCTTCCAAAGCTCCCACTAATGCCGATGGGAGTCTTGGGCGCACAAGAAAAGCGGGTTCAGGTACTAAAGTTACAGATTGGCTTGGACCAAAACCCCTAATCCAAATACCTCCGGCTTTTGAAATCATTTGCCAATTGGATTTGAATCTGGACACAAACATTGTGGCTTGAGCTCATCTGAGCTCACTTACATCTGTGTAAATCTGTAGTATGGCCCTGCTCCAGCAAAGCACGTAAATATGTGCTTAATTTGACTTCAAGGGGACTATTGTGCGCTTAAAGCTAAGCATGTGTTTAAGTGCTTTGCTGGACTCAAGTCCAAATACATGGGAGTCAATGAAATGACACCAAATAGTGCAGTGTAAGTGAGATCTGAAATGAACCAAAATGTTTGCGTTCCTACCTGGAAATGAACACCCTGTTCATATCCTACGTATCCCGCATGCACTTTGTGTTTTCATCCATCTGCACGTAATGTATTCTTTTTCAGTAACCTGTCCATTCAGTACAGTAAAGAAAGAAATATACTTTGAATTTTCCTGCTCTATTACTCATATTTCATGAAATGTGTTCTTATGCCAAGTGTCTGTTTATATATATTTATGCATGTTGTTTCTTTATTGATATTGGCAAGATACAAGAAGAAAAGAAATATTTTACAGTTAAAAACTTGTAAACAGTTTTATCCCTCATTTAAAACCTTTTCTAAAAGAGTTTACCTGACGTGGTCAAATTACTTTAACTTGTTTTTGGTTTTGCCAGTCTGACCAATATGAAAAGTATTTGTTAAACACATAGGTTTGTTTTTAGCTGAAAATGCACATTTTAAGCATGTTTACAATTAACTGGCACGTGAACATTCCCTTACGCTCAAGTACTAAACACCACTTTTGTACTTTAAATCCTACCTTTTAGTGATTGCCACGCTACATAAAGCTGTCAATGAATATTTTCATATGAATACATTAATACTGTTAAAAGATCATGTATTGCTTGTGAGCTGCTGCAGCTCACTGCAAAGAGAACACAAAAGGGTTAATTGAGCTCAGCCCTCCAAAGGTGGCAGAGGCATAGACTAGAACTGGGAATTAAACCCAAAACAAATACAACAAGATATAGCCCTTGTGCCTCGGTATGACAACCACAATGCAGACATAAAGAAGTGTAAGCTGCAAATGTCTGTAGGTTATTAATGAGGTAATAGAAGCAAAATTAGGTATCAGCAGGGTTTGGCTCTGTTTGAATAAAACTGAGATCTTTTATCTCAGAATATGCTAGGAAAGACTCATAAGCTGTGATTTGGTGGTCTAGGCTGTGCCCTTCTTGGTTGTGGGAGTTGACTCATGCCATTTAAACTCACCAGTGTTTTCCACTCAGGGCAAACAGATGTGGGATCAGACACAGAGAAGGGCTGGCGGGGAAAAGGTTTGCATGGCAGTTTATGAGAAAAAATGCTTTTGTGTGCTTACTTTTGAATCAAAAGGATATTTTGCACTTCAGCTTTGTGTGTCTGGTGAGAGGATACTATTTTCTTGCAAAGCCAGCGTGGAGAAAGCACAAAATGGCAGTGCTAAAACACCTCTGTGTCCAGCTGACCACTGCCTGACCACTGCCCAGGATAAGACTGGTTCTCTGCTGATTTCAGCAGCTTCCCTCAGGATTTACTTCAGCCTGGATGAGGGCAAAGTATAGCCACAGACTCCTGATCAAGTCCCAGTGTTTTTGCCCTGTAAGAATAAACTTTTCTCCAAAATGGCAAAATGCTCCTTTCCTGACTCTTGGAGAAGCTGACAGGCAGAGATGCAGCTGATGCATTGTGTGGAGTGATCTGCTCTGCCCCTATCCCTGCTCAGCCCCAATGTCACTGAAGTAAGTGGCAAAACTCCCATTAACTTTAATGATGCAGAATCGACCCTAAATGGATAAGGTTTGTCTTTAAGAAAAATCACTGAGGGATTCAATTGCATCATAAATGTATTCAGTGGTTGTGAAGTGATGCTGGTGTATGTAGAGCCAAACCCTGAATTCCTTCTCAAGTAAGTGTCTGGGTGAGGATTGATTACAAATCCCGCTTTGAGTTACACCCGTACAACTCCCCCGGAGCTGATGGCATTCCTCCCTGTTTCCCTTGCATGGACAGTGCAGAGGCTGAGCTGCACAGAGCCTAACACATCCTGCTTCTGCTCCCCTTGGATGGGTCTGGGAGGGATGGAGCCTGTCCCTATGGATCTGCACAACTCCTCATGACCTGGAGCGGCACCTGCAGGGTGGTACAGGCTGCACCAAGGGCGGTTTTGGCCCCTGAGCCTTTGAAGAGCTCTGGCATGATGTAATCCCAACCCTGTAAGCTGCTGTGGGACCCTGGGGTCGAGAGATGCCCTATAAATCTCCGTCGCTGGGTTTTGTTACCTGCCCGCTCTGTTACATGACTAATGACTTCAGGTAAAGAATGGGCAGTGCAGAAACAGGTAATTAACAAAAACATCCTTCTGTGTTTTCTGCTCAGCTTCCGTGACTGGTGTTTTCAAAAGCTGGGCAGATATGATTTCTAGCCTCCCTCTCTCACCAGCGCAGAAGCAGGGCTGGTTTGAAACCTGGCAATCCCTGAATGCTTCCCCAGTTTCCTGCCCTTGCATTTGATGCAGCCAGAGAGTCGCTGGTATCCGCCTTGATGTGACGTTTTTGTGCTGTGGTTAAGTTGTTTTTTTCTTTTTTTCTTTTCCCTGCAGCATTGGTTGCTGTGAGAGTGGCCTGGTGCAAGTGCATTAGCAAAGTGAGCCTGCTGTAAAATATTGCTGCATCCAGCTGCCCTGTCAATAGGTCAAGCTATTTGTCCGATCCAGACAGGGTGTCTAGCTCTCCTGGCAGCATCCCTTGCTTTGCCATGGGAAAACCTGTTTTGTTTAGCACTAGGGAAACAATATGTATAAATAGTAATGCTTGAACCTAAACACTCCTGTTGTCTTTATGCATGGGGTGCTGTGGTACTGGTTATTTTATGATAGATTTCTTTCCCCCCCCTCCCCTCCGAAGGACTTGAGTCCCAGCCTGCAGAATAGCTGCCGTTGAGTGGAAACATTCCTGCTATTTTCCCCTCAATTCAGAGGAAGCAATGCACTTGTTGTGTTACCTTGGTGAATCGAAAGTGGTTTTCACTTCCCTTAATTAAGCCTGCTCTGGTGCTGGCCCCTCCAAGATGGAGAGCACAGCGCACTCAGGAGCGCTGCCGCTGATTTGAATTCCTAAATTCCTCTCCTTGCAAACTTCAAAGGCAAGTATATTGCTCTGTCTAAGAGGCACCAATTATGTAAACCCTGGGCTATTCAGAATGTTCCATAATTATTTATTTTCACCAAAAGAGGTTTTAACCCAAACTAGACAGAAAACTGGCATTTCTCCAGTTATTAGATTCTATTGAAAAAGGTATTAAACAATGGACAGGGTAACATGGTAGATTAGTGTCCCTTCATCTTCCTGACCTGGGCATGTGTCAAAGCTGTACTGAGCTGACCAAAATTACTTTGATTCGATGGCCATTAAAGGTCAGGAGCAGAATGGGATCAGATGCCTCGGTTGAGGCTGAAGTACACAACATTATATATTGATAGTAATTAAGTTGTTTCATTTAATAAGCACCATCAGATTTAAAGGCATTGTTACAGTATCGGGGCTGTGAGAAGGAGAGAGGCAGCCAGGATATGGGCTGGGGGAAAGAGGGAGAGAGAAAGGGTTCTGGAATGAGTGAAATGTGTCCCTGGAGTAATTTTTTATTTTATAAACTGAATGCAAACCTGATGGAGAACTATGGAAATGAGCAGTCATGCTGGATACATGCACACACTCTCTCAATATTCCTATACTGTGGGTAATGAAAAGTGCCTTCAGGGATGGGGTGGCCTTACCATTCATCAGTGCCATAGCCTTAAGTGGGTAATAACTAAGAGCTCCCATATCTAGTGTGTATATAAATTCTAGCTCCTCAGTATATTTGCTTCAGACTGTATTTAATTTATACAAGTCCTTAGCTTTAAAGCTGTCAATTGATAACATTCAATCTGTGAGCCTGACTGATAAAAGGGAAGGGAAGAAGTACTCTCTAGTGACTAGAGCAGGGGAAGGGTGTGGGGGCCAAAGATGCAAGTGGTGCTTCTTCTAGGCTTTGCTCCAAGGCCAAATGACACCCCCTGTCCTCCCTCCCAAGTTATTTTTTTTCTTTACCCTCTTGGGACACCAGCTGGCCCCTCTGCTTGGCAGGTGTTGGTTGTACCTACAGCAGGCAGCCACCTGCCATGAGAATGAAGGTCTCTCACCTGCAACAGTGATGAGAATGTGCCTCTGACCCTTGTGAATCTGGGAGATGTTGGCAGTGGTGGCTTCTCTGCCATCCATATTCCGGAGATGCCTGCAGGGTTAATCACTGTGTTTGGGGGTGTTGGTGATAGAGCCAGCTGGCTTTTGGAAGGAGCAAGGTAGTAGAGAAGCCTGCAGCACAGCAAAATAAAAGGGGACTGATAACTGAGGGCTCAGCAGGAATTAATTGTCCTGTGGATGCACAGGTAGAGGTTGAACTTGGGCAGCATGTGCTCATGCAAGAGTTGGCTCTGCCCTCGGACACAGCAGAGATGGGGGATGTGAGTATCCATGATGGAATGTGTCAGTCACTTAAACACTATAAAGAGAGCCAAGCTCTCATACTACAATAAATTTGGGAAGTTGAAGGGAAAATGGCCAGGCAGTTTGGAATTCAGCTTGTGAACCCAATATTGCGCGTTTTTCACTGCACGAGACAAACTGTTATTAACAGGACTCTTTGTTCTTGACCCATATTTCAAGTGCCCCTGTGTCAGGAAGGGACTGGTCCAGAGCTTGGCTCAGTTTCCCTTCATTGTAAGATGTTCTGGTTCCTCCTGACCCCAAGCTGCTGCTGGGCTGCAAAGACTTCCCAGCACCTGGCTGTCCCACAGGTGGCATTTCTTGTGGCACAGTGACAACTCCTGCACGGGTGGCTGCTGAGACTCGGAGGTGAAACTCTGCAGACACTGGTGATTCCCACTGGGCATCTTGGTGCTGGTCCTGGTATGAGGCACACAGGGCTTTGCACCCTGGTTTGGGCTTTCTGGTCTGGAGGCAGTGAAATCACATGGTGCTGCTGGGGGCTTTGGCCAAGGCATTGGCCAGAGATGTCCTTTGGGATCACAGGGGAAGGGTGCAGCAGCAGGTGCTGGTCAGGGCAGATCTTGAGGAGAGCTGGTGCCCGTTTCCCTGGTATAGGGTTACACATCTTGCTGATAGAGGGACCAGGAGGTTAACCTGGCTTTCAGGGTAATTTCTTCCACTATACTGGACTTTGAGAAATGTCATGTCTTGCCTGTGGAAGCTTTTAAAAAGTAATTTAATATATTGATTGGAAAGGAACAGTAATGAGAGTGGACTGGTTGGGCACTTTGTAGATGAGGCATGCAGAGATTTGTTGTTACAGAAGAGTCATGGTGGGTGCTGGTGTGGACTTGTGTGTTTGCTGGTTTGTGTGAGAGGAAATCCCAGTTCCCATGGTGGTCAGTCAGTTCACTGAAGACTATGCAACCTGGTTTCCAGGATTCATCTGAAACTCCAATAGTGCCTTGAAACACAACTTGATAAGATTCTCTTTAATTCTGAACTGCTCCCCTAGAAGCCACTCGATGCTCAGGCTGTAGTGCAGTAATTTGAGTAAAAGGAAGAGGAGTAACTTACTAGTAGTGCCTGTGAGAGCAGCACAAATAATCTTACGATTGTGTAGGATGGTCTGAACCCAGATGGTGTTTTATAAGTTCAGCTGTAGTTTTAAAAGGCTGGAACTTTGATGTTACTGTCGACGGGGGCTGAGGAGCACAGCTCCCACAAAGTTTGCTGGCTTCAGGCAGCCCAGAGTGGAAATGATTGCGTGAACTGGGAGGTGCTGGATCCGGCCGAGAGCAGTGTGGGACGAGCAGGAAGCGTGGCGTGGGGCAGGCGTCCAGGAAGAGGACGCGAGGAGGAGGAGTGGGCACCGCATTCCTGGAAAGCTGGGCCTGAGGAAGAGCTCCTGGCCGTGGGTGGACACGGGTGTCGAGGCAGGGTGCTCGTTTTGAGGTGCACATCTGAGCAGAAATGTGCTGGCCGGGCTGGATTTGGGTTTGCTTTGGGCTCCGATTCAGGAGTTAAATTGGTTTTTGGCTTAGTAATGCCCCATCCGTGCTCCTCGCTGGAGACATTGTGTTTCTTTGTGAAATGGAGAAGTTGGCTCTTGTATCTGCTGCCTACTTCTACAAAGCTCTCATTGCTCCCTGCATCCGTGACCCAGCCTCTCCAACAGTCCATTGTTCAGTCACGACTGAGCACGTTATTTGAGCAAAATAAGCCCACTAGAAGAGGGTTCCAGCACAATCAATAAAATATTAAGTAGAGATAAATAAACTTGAAACAGGCATCATAATTAACTGTCTGAGGTGGAGAGCAAAATAATTTAGCAACGTTTGAACATTTGGCGAAGAGGTTTTCAGCTGGCACCTGCTTGGCCCAAACTCTTTGGATGGGAGAAAAATCTCCTAAAAAAAGTTACTCGAAATGCCCCAAATGGCATTTCAGAGCTTTTAATTGCCCAAGATAGGAAACCAAAAGAGGCAAGGTTTGCCAAAGAAGGGCTGCAACGTCTTGGAGAGCCGCGATGGAAATAAACCTGTTGAAAGCTAAACAAAACCACGTATCCCCAGTACAAAAGAAGGAAGGAAGGTGATCACAGCTAAACTGGTGCGCTGTGAAACCCCTCTCCCCTTCTAAGAATACCCTTTCAGTATATGGGTCAGGAAGCAGCTCGGCTTCAGCCTGGATGCCTGGCGAAAAACAAAGCGATTGTTCGCTGGTATGTTAATGTAGCAGGTGCAGTTTTATTTAAACAAGAGGTGGCTATTGTTTTCTGGAAGTGTGGTGATTTACAGGCTCATAGCTTATCCTGGAGGATCAGGGTGTTAAGTCATGTGCTGTATGTGTGCTTTAGCCCAGGGTGGCCCTTCTCCCACCCGGCACCTCTGCATCCTGAGCCAGGAGGAACTTTAAAGGAACAGCACCTGTAAAGTCAGGGGTGTAAAGCCAGGAGAGATGGGGGTGGAATAGGTAAATTACTGGATGTGGGGACCCGGATTTTGGAATGAGAAGTGCGGTGTCCAGTGCATGTGATGGTCTGGGGGGCTTGTGTAACACCACAGCTGATCTCAGTGGGATTTGTGTGAGGATTTGTGAAAAGAACCTGGCCTTGTAAACACTGCTTTGCCTAACAAGCCATGGGAGAGAACAGGAATTAACGAATATCTTCATTCTTGGCAATTATTTCAATGTTTTACCTCTACAGCTGAGGACAGAATTGTTAAAGGTGCAGTATGCGATCTGGCATCTCCCCTCTTCCTGTCCTTATTGATTTTGCTTTTGTTGAGCTTCATCCAGAGCAGACAGAGAATAGGAGAAGCCCCTTGCCCCATAGCAGAGACACTGAGCTAGGAGGGTTGGAGAATGGTCCAGCTGCAGCAGGAGAGCCCAGCTGGTTTCCCTTCCATGGGGCTTTAACACCATGGCCAGAGGCTTTTGCTGGTGCTTGTTGTTGGCATGGTTCTATACATTTAATCTGATTTGTGAGCTCTAATAGGTCAAAAGGCTGATGTGAAGCCTATCTTTAATTGCAATGTGTTTGTGGGGTTTTGTTTTGGGTTTTTTTGGGAGGGGGAATAAGACAACCCCAGTGCTCTGGGCTGGTGGGGGGCCAGTCCTGCTTAAGTCCACAGCAGGGTTTTAATCTCAGCTGTACCTTGTATAAATCTGACTGCCTTTGTGCAGAGGGCAGGTATGGATGCAGCCAAGCTCTTCTGCAGCTGGTGGTTATTTATGTCTGTTTGTTTTCCCTCTTCTGCCTCAAGAGCATCTTTCCAGAATGGTTAGGTTGTTCTGTTCTTAGTCCAAAAAGTTTAGAGACTGTACAAAATAGTGTGCTCCAGCCCTGAAAAACCAACCTGCTGTATTACTCTAAACAGAGGAGAAGGGTGTTCTTTTTTTTTTTCCTTAGCTGGAGAAGGTCTGGGTTTGATTTTTAAATTTTACTCTGCTCTAGAGTGAGAATAACTTCATTGGCTACATACAGTTGTACCAAAGTGGGAGTATTTTAGAGAAACATTTAAATTAAGCCAAAAATTGTGGTTGATCTGCTTACACAGATTATCTCGGAGGATATTGATGTTCTGGAGCAAAAAACATCTTGTTTGCTCTTCCTTTCTTCCTTTTAGCATCGGGGTTGAACATGGTGCAATGGGATGTTGATAACACCAGACTTGCCCAGCAGTAGGATCTGCCCTGAGCAAGCCATGGCCAAACCCTTGTGAAAATCCTGGCCAGGCTGTCGTTGGGTTATTTTGGGATGCTTTGGAGGTCAGGGGGGATCTCAGCTCCATGTGTCCTGTTGGGCTGATCCCCTGGACCTCCCTCCCTGCCCTGTTCCTCACTTGGCTCGGACCCAGAGGCTTTGGAACGGCAGCTGGGTGCTGCACTTTCACTCGTGGTGATTAATATTGCTCTAATATTTGTCTGATGTAGCTCCCACCGCCGGGCAGGGCAGTGCCCTGTGGAGCTGCTCATTGTATGAGCTGCAGTAAATGACTGTCCCTTCCTCCGTGAGATCACGGGCTAAAATTAATTGTGATTTTGTCATGCAGGGTACTTTCTGACTAAGGGCTGTTGTTATTATTTTAAATTTTTTTTTCCATAGAAACAGAACATTTTATGACTTTTGCTGAAGAAATCCATGTTATCAGTTTCCTTTCATGCAACAAAACACCCTCCCAGTCTTTAATAAACATTAAACCCTTGAAGATTGTTCTGTGCTTTGCATGTAGAAAACACTGCAGAAATGCCAAGTATCCTTCTTATTTTTTCCTCATGGAGCTTCCAATTCACTGAATTCAGCGAGCCAAGATAACACCATCTTGGAGGGCCAGTGCTGCAACAAATTTAGTCTGGGAGCTTCTATCTTTCCAGGCAATTGTCTTCAAACAGAGTGCTGTGTGTTGGAGTCTCAGAGCTGGAGTTTCTTCTGAGAAATGGCCGAGTCTGCCACCACTGAACCCCTGAGTGACAGCAAGTGCTTTTCGGCTTCTGTTGTGATTTTTTTTTTTTTTTCCTTAAGGAGGGTTGGCAGCCTGAGCTATTCTCAAGGATTTGGAAAAGAGCCACAAACAGGAATTATTGAACAATTGCTCTGTGAAACTTAAGATAACAGTTTGTTCCACCACAGTGGAATTGCTTTGTAGTAGAAGGAAATTATCTTTTTAGCTCTTGATTAACATTATGTGAGAAAAATAAAATTAAAGCCTGATTGTATCTGTGGTTGAATGGAATGCGTGTTCGTGCGAGGGGAAGAGGGGACAGATGTTTGTGGGTGACACATACGGAGATGAATGTTTGTGACACCTCAGATTGTAGGTGATTCACAGATTAGGAATGTTTTTAATGTTTGGAAAATTCCTTATTGCTTCTTTATTGTCAGACTAATGCTCACCCTGTGCTCAATGTGAGAGTAAATACTAGATCATTAATGACACTAAGCACATGCCATAATTTGGGAATTGGAAAGCCTGTTTTCTTTTGGTGCAAATTAATCTTCTTGCTGTTATGAGTTTTGGTGCTTTTGGTTGGTTCACAGAAGCAAACAATTACTTGCATCTCCATAGTGACTCCATAAAATAGTACACTTGGCCATGAGTTTATCACGCATGCTTATTAAAAGTAAATAATATTACTGGGAGCCCAAGTACATTTTTAACATACCAGCTCAATCTGGCTGCCTTGGAAGTCAGTGGGAGATTTTCTCCTGTTGGGGAAGCAGATGCTGAGGAGAAGGCATCAGGAGCAGGTTTGGGGCATTGATGGCAGAGGCTGCACCTGTAGAGCAACCTCATTATGTGAGTGCAGGATTTTGGTTCAGCAAGCTCAGTGTTGCATCTCTCACACATTCAACTGGGAGAAATGCATTGAGGGCTCCTCCGAAATGGCCATATTCAGGTTTTTTCATTAAAACCCCATGGGCATGGGTAGGAGTTGCCCTTTTATGTTGAGGGAATGGGTGCTCTGAAGGAGGGAAGCCCAGGGATGATGTGCAGGAAGGTGATTTGGTCAGTGCTTGTGGGGTTTTGAAGGAGCTGTGGCTCTCGAAGCCGCAGAGCTCAGCTCTGCAGCCCCATCTGCCTGGCTTCCTCCCACCCCAGGAGCTCCCTGCTCCCCACTGCGGCAGCTCTGACACCCTGCGATTCAGAGGGAAGCTCTGAGGATGCTGAGTTCCAAACATGAACTTTCTGAGCAGGCCAAATTTCTGCTCTGATCTCTCAGCTCAGTGCCTGTGCTTATCTGTGTTTGCAAGACACGCTGGGAGATCAAAATATGCCCCTTTTGAGGCGATAGGAAAGAGACAAGATGCTTCTTTAATCATGTCTGATACATTCTCACTTGTAATGAGAGCCCTAATTAAGGGAAATTACCTATTGGAAAAGAGTTAAAAGGGGCCCCGTACTCCTTCCAGCAAACTTAAAGACAAAAGGAAGTTTCTAACAATGGGTCACTGGAGATGCATTTCCGCCCAGCTTTAAAAAACAAGGTACTGTCTAGCTGATGAGCGGTGAAGGCGAGCAACGAGGCTTTGATGAGCCTTCTCCTGCTTCCTGATATTGTGACCCTCTTAACAAACACTGCAGACGAAAATCAGCATGCCTTCGGTATGCTGTAAGTGCAGGCAGGCTATCTGAAGAGATGCCTCACTCGCAGGATATGGTTTAAATCCTGTTTTGAATAAGGTTTACATCCTTGTCACTGAAATAATATTTTTGTACCGTAAAAATCAATGTGAAGAGACGGGCAGATAGGTCCCCTAATATGTAAACAACCTATCTTTGATGTCACTTCTTACTGACTTTTTTCTTGTCCCAAGGAATACCCAAGAGTTTAGCTGTTTAATTTTACTTTTATGTATCTGTTTATGATGCCAGAAGGTGTGCGCTGTTCTTGATTCCAAAACCCCAGCATGGGAGGTGCATGATCTGGGTTCTGTTTTGCCCTTATTGCTCTGAAATCAGCACTTTTGCTTCCACTTGGGTGGTTAGGGAAAGTTCTGGTTTTCCAGTCAGCTCTGTGATTAGAATAAAAACAAGAGAGATTCTCTCTGGGTGCGGGGGGGGAAAAAAAGAAATAAGAGTCTGTAGGTCCAAGAGTTTTGGTCACTGTGATCATCTGGAATGAGCTTTCTATGTATCATTAATTTCTCCTCGATGGCGCACGCTGGAG
Organism: Dicaeum eximium; assembly: GCA_013396995.1. Classification (NCBI taxonomy): domain Eukaryota; kingdom Metazoa; phylum Chordata; class Aves; order Passeriformes; family Dicaeidae; genus Dicaeum; species Dicaeum eximium. The sequence continues at coordinate 250,482 of VWZP01002299.1, read as the reverse complement.
TGAGCTGAATGTGGTGCTCCAGACATACTTTACATACTGATCTCTCCTTGGGCTGCTTTGCAGGCTGATCTTAGCGTGTCTTGCAGGGAGCATCAGTGAGAAGCAACGTATCTACTCTCCTTTTAGTGCACAGATTTCAAATCCTGTTTGCAGTAAAGCAACACCAAGCTGAAGGTGCAATAAAAATATGAGGGTTTGCTTGTGAATACAGCGAGCCGCAGTTCCAGTATCAGATGTTGGCACCTGGAGTGGATGAACATGAGCTGTTTGCAATCCTTCTGTCAGAACTGCTGCATTCAGCATGCAGAGCTCTATGTTCCATCTCTGAGACCTGAAAACATTTGAATTGACATCCAAATATTTCAGCCTGCATCGGTTATTAATATAAAGAGCATCATCAATCAAACTGCAACTTTGTTCAGTGTTATACTGTACTTGTTTATTTTTTCTTTCTGTGAAGCAAATCATCAGCAATTTTCCCCATCAGTAAGATTTTTTTGTTTCACAAAACCACAACCACAACCAGCAGTGGCTTGAGTCATGTTATTTCTTTATTGTTAGGCATTTGTAATGTTTTTTTATTGCTTGTGATATGAATGTGGCTTAGGTGTGTTTAACCACCTCATTCACTTCCCAACACCTCTGTGGGATGGGTGTTGCTATTAGCTCTTGTGAAATAAGAGTAAATTGGCTAGCATGTAAATGAAACTATTTTCCTAGAGATGATGGAGGAACACGGGGGGCTGAAATGGGGATACAGAATGTGGTTTGGCCAGTCCTTGTCTTAACCACGAGCTCCTCTGAGCTCTCTGGAGTGAAACACGTGGAGGGGTTGGAGCCGTGGGGAGGGATGGGGCACGGGCACTGCTCCAGCTTGGAGCTCCTCAAGTGGTTTGCATTGGCATGCCAGGAGCTTTGGAAGGACACTGGCCTTTCAAATTAATAGCACATTTGAGGATTTTCCAGGTAGTGCTAGAAAATTACGTGAGCACACTCCCAAACATAAAACCAGATGTGCTGGGTCAGACCACAGGTCCCTCTGGCCCAGCAGCTCGTCTCCTGCAGTGGGTGGCCAGAGCAGGGCATAAGGTCAGGAGATGTGAGTCATGGGATGTCCCAGAAAACTTTCCTGGGTTTGGCACTGACACCTCCCTGGTGGGGAGGTGATAACTGCACACACTGACTTGTCACCAGGAAACTGCTCCGCAGCCTTGGATGTTTATGCAGCTCCAGGAGCGGCTCAGCTGAGTTCCAGATACCTTTTGAAAACATTTACCTGTTTCATGATTTGTTGGCATTGGGGTCTAGGTTGTAGTTGAAGCGTGGAGGAGCTGGGTGGAGTGCTGGCCGTGTTTGTGGGCTGGAAGAAGGTGAGCTTTGCTGACACAGAGCCTTGCTTCTGGTGGGTATATGTGACACCTCACCTGCTGAGCTGTATCTGAATTACCCCTGGGGTTGTCCCAGATCAAAAATAATCCCCTTAAACATGCTATTGAAATAATTCTTGTGAAATTTAGTTGTTGGTGACACTGGCAAACCCCGTGAGCACAAGCTGATGGTGTCACAATGTTCTAATTTCATTTAATGTAATCCAACCAGGGGCTGTCTGGGGTGCAGTCCTGATAGCATCCTGGGCAGGCTTATTTCTAATGGCCTGGAAATCCATTGCCTCCCAGCAGGCAGAGCTGAGGGGCAGCAAAGTCTGCTGCCACCCTGGTGGCACCTGTGCCTTTGGAGATCACCTGGTCTCTGCCTTCTGGCCCCTGGAGTGTGATGGTGCTTGTGATGGTCCCATTTCACTGATTGTTAAAATGGGAGAAGTGTCACAGACAGGTACGAGTCCCTGCTCTGCTTTAATTTAATAATAATAAAAATTAAAAGCCTTAAATCCTTTGTTCTTTCAGAGCTACTCTCTGAGCAGTGGAGGAGTCTGCTGCATACATGGAAATGTGGGATGTGTGAGAGTGTGTGAGCAATGTGTGTATTTAGATGGACTTTTGGTCTAATTTGAAAATTGGTTTGTTTTATACTGGCTTCAGTTGTAAAAAGGAATGATTAACCCCAACAGGAGCACTCGCGTTCCTCACCTTTAATTATGTTTGCAATACATCATGGCAGTATGGGGGAGCAGAAAGCCTTGCTGCATCCAGCACATTTGCCTCGTAGCATATGGTCCTGTGGAAACAGTTTTGATTCAGAGCCCCCAGTAGCATATGGTGAAAAATCTGCCCCTGAAGTCAAATTGAAAGTGGAGGCTGGTCCCAGGCCCCAGAGGACCCCGTGTCTCCTGCCAGCCGGCAGGACTGGAGTTGGAGTATGTGTCACTGTTTCACTCATCATGAAGATTTTATATTTGGTTTGGGATGCTGGTGCATGAGGTTCTGGATGTAAAAGTCAGAAGAGATATGGTTCCTGTAATGTCTGCAGAGATCCTTGTGTCGATAAGGTCAGCAGCAAGTTAATAGATTTTTATCTTCTCATCACATGAACTTAATATAGTGCAACTGTTAGAGGGGAGGGGAGAAACCTTCCTGCCATTATTTTCTGATGTGTTTCAGGGGGTTTAAAAAGACAGTGTGTGCCTTAAAAGCCTCTCTTTGCTTAAAATGAAAATCAGTATTTCAGAATTATGAGTAAAAATATTTAAATATGAACTGAAGGCTAAACACTGTGTAGTAACACAGCTAAAACTAATTAGAGCTGGGTGAAGAGTGATGTGTTTCTCCATGGCAGTGTTGGAATTGATGAGAAGGGGGATGGAGATTTCCTATTCCGTGCTCCCAACAGCATCAGACTGAGTTTACTTAAACAATGCCAAAGCAACACTCAGCTCTGTGCTCCTGCCACATAGTGACGCAGAAGCAGAACCAGGGACTTTATAGTATAAAAATAACCATAAATGCTACTCCACGTTGTTCCTAAATCAAAGCACCTATGGGAATGAAGACCCTGATTGAGCCCTGGAGTACTCACAAAAGCTTTGATAAAGGGGGTGAACAGTGCTGATAAATGTGGGTGCTGCAGCCAAGCTGCAGTGAAGAGGAATCAGAAGGAGAGGTAGAAAGATGCTCCATGACCATAAATATGTCATCACCAAAATACGGTGTTGCTCATGTTGCAGCCACTGTGGTGGCTGGGGAGGGAGCTGCTCCTGCACCAGCAGTGGAAACCCGGGGCTGAGATACGGCATCTCTGTCAGGGGCAGGATCCATGGAGGGACACCGCCGGGTCACGCTGACTAGTAGGGCTCAGCGATCAAACGTGTCACACCTGTCTTGGCCACGGGTGCAGGTGTTCTAGGTCAGCTCTCGCTGTGGTTATCAATCGCTGACAGTTGACAGTTTAATTTTACACCACAAGTACCTCATTACTTGTGTAGGCACTTGAAGAACATGTGGGCACTGGGTTGGATCAGTGATCAATGACAAAGGTTGCGCAGGGTGCAAGTGGTAGCAGTAAAAGTGAAGGTCTCCGTGCATGAGTTGGCAGTGGTGGGGATACATGACAAGGGGAGTTTAGCTGACAAACAGTCTGTCAGGGCTGGAAGAATGGAGGCTCGCCGGAGAGCTGGCGCTCCATTATAAAATACAGCTCGCCATTTAAAAGAGGAGGAGGGGGGAGAAAAAAGAGAGATAAAAAAAGGCTCTTGCTTTGAAAAACTGTTTAAACAAATTTAATGCATGTGAGGGACTGTAAATTTTTACTCTACGAGCATTTGTTTCATGACATGGAAGCATCCAGGTGTTCAGGAATTTTGTATTAAAGGAAAGTGGAGGTGCTGCTTTCATAGATGTACACACAGGTGGTGGTGCTGCTGGTTTAGGTTGCGCAACGGGTGCAGATTTGAGATGTTCAATGCGTTAACCAAACCTTTCCCCGTGAGATTCCTCCTCTGTGTGCATTGATAGGACGATTTATGACTAAATCTGTTGTGACGGATTTCTTCTGCCACAGTAGGGAAAAATTTGTTTCAACACACTTAAAAGTGTTCCTTTAATCAATCCCATCCAACTTTCTCTTTTGCCGCTTGTTGGCGTTTCCAACATTCTTTTCCATGTTGAATCTACGCAGCGGATTTTGTCACTGGGGCGATGACGGAAAGAAAGACATATGGCACTGGTTTGGTAGGGCTGTGGATCTTGCACGAGGATGTAAATCTTGTTTGCTTGAGAGACTGCACTGAAAGACACTTTGCTCGAGGTATAACGCAGCTGTGTTATTGAGTGCACCTTATAATAATTGATACGGCGGGAACGCTATTAATGGAAATAATGGGAATTTCACCCAAACCGTAGTTAATAAGGAAAAGACTAATAGTCTTTGCCCTCCGCTGAATTGAACACGTCTTAAAAAAAGATTCTTGATTATGTTTCGCGCGCTGATTAGGTGCGGGCTAGCTTTGATCACATCACCTACGGTTCCCACCGAAAGGACACGTGTGGCGCGAGTCGCGGTTTTAGAAATTGTTAAAATGATTGAATAAGCAGCTCGGAGAACACACGGCTCTAAAAAATGAGATGCACGCTCCGTGGTGGTGTTTTGTATTGATTTAGTAACAGTGCTGGGGAGCCCTTGTGGTGCTCGGTGTGCAGGCAAAGAGGTCCCTCTCCCACCACTCCCCTGCAAAGCCAAGACACCATCATCTTTGCTTTTTTTTTTGTTCCAAGGTATGTCCAGCCTTTAGTAAATGACAGTGGAAATGAATCAACCTCGTGTTAATGATGGAAAAAACTTATTTATAAATCATAACAAAGGATCCAAAGGTCAAAACTGGGATTCAGATACCCCATAAATATTAATTAACTTTCAAACCAAATCTGGACTTCTGCTGAGTCTGGTAGTATTATGGTCTTTTTTCTTATTCTGTGTCCTCTAAGATTTATTTTAACTTTATTCTAGATGGTAGAGGGAGAAGTTTTGGAGATATGTTGTTAATATATGTAGTGATGAAATGAACTGCATCAAATACTAGTGGTATATTCTGTCACAGCCATCAGAATGGTGATCCTGATTTCAGCTCTGAATTAGTTGTCAGTGTTCAAATAGGCAATTAAGATTATTTTAATTATTTTTTCTATTACTGTGCACAAGTTAACATTAGAAATTGCCTTGCCACATCCATTTTCTTTTTAGTGGGAATAACCTCCTGTAAAATTTGGAAGAGGGCCATCCCTGATAAAAGATCACATCTGATGGATAAATATAGTACATTTTTGGTGGCCTTGTAGGTATAGTAATTATCAATAATGAGATGTCTTGTTGGGACTAGACTGACTTTGAATTTGGTTACTTGAAAAGATGTATTCAAGGGGACATGAAAGCAAGTCTCTGGCTTATGAACCAAAAATGCTGTGCTGGGTCCTGATGTTGACTTGAACAGTCCCACCAACTGTAGTGGGATGAAGAATTGCCCACAGGGCTGTCTTCATCTGGTAACTTGCCAAACACACTTTAAATTGTCTTGAAATCAATAGATCCATGAACCCTCTTGCTGTATATAGATCTATATTATCTAACCAGCCACATGCTGGAGCAGGAGAGGAACAAGCCAATTGTGGGTGTGTTGAACCATTTAAATGCTGTGGTGCCACAGATGTGAGAGTGAGAAGGAAATGTGGTAGTATTATGGTCAACAAGGGCAGCTGGGAGGAGAAAGGAGGTGGGAGAGATGAGCAGCCTTTTCTGTCTCTGCTTAAAGGATAATATTTCAAGGATCTGATGGAATACAAAGGCCTGGAAGGGTTGTGATTGGCAAATGAAAGAAAAAGTACCTTGAGAGATGGAGGAAATTCTGGGCTGTGAGGAGCAGTAATTTGGGTCACCATTAGGCCAAGTTAGAGAAAATGAACTCTGGAGCTGTAGTGGAGAGGAGCACACACTCCAACAGAGAGGGAAGAAGCAAAGAAACGGGAACCAACTGAATTCAAATAGTTTTGATATAGTACAAAGGTATTTTCTTGCAAGATTTGGAAAACCAAGAGTTTTCTGACTTGTGGGTCCACCTTGCACCGAGTAAGTGTCAAGGGAGCATCCAGCAAGATTGCTGTTGTGTAAAGGAAAGGCAAACTTTGTCAGAAATATCCAGTATCAGAAAATATCTAGCAGAAAAGAAATCACCAGAACCTGTGGTGATCTCCGGTCTGTGCAATGCCATTGCCTTCACTGAAGTTTCAGAGTCAGTGGAGTCAGGGAAAACAACCACCTTGCATTTTTAAGGAATTGTTGGGCCATGTGTTTCCCCTGGTGACACTGGTGCAAATCCAGGGCAATCCCACCAGAGCTGGAGGTTGCTCTGGCTTTCTGCCGGGTACAGACGCCTGGGTTTGGCCAACAGAGGTCACTTACACAAGTGTGACCTCACTGCAGTTGGTGCTGCTCTACCCTTGAGGTGATTGAGTGAAGAAGTTGGCTCAGTTGCTGCTGAGGAAACACAGTGTTCGTGTTTCTAAGTGTTACTTTAAATACAGGGGATTTTCTTTTTACATTTGTTATTCAGAGCTAAAAAGGGGCTGGTCTTTTCTAGCTAAATCAAAATGTTACGCTGGGAGGAGAAATTTTTTTTTATTTTTATTTTTTTTTTTTGTACCTCCTTTCTCCATTACCACAAACCATCTACTTCTACATTTCCTAAAAGCTTTTTGGATTTAACAGGAATAAATTCAGTGCTCTCCTGCACTGAATTAGTTTTAGTTTTAGCTTTGTTGCCCATTAAGCAGCAATGCCTGTTGTCACCAGTCGAGACATGGGTCCAGAGCATTCAAATTTCATATAACACATGATAGGGAGGGACGAATGGGCGCCCTTCATCCCCCCATCTGCTTGGTGGCTTCTTCTCTTTTGGTTTCTTTTCTGCTGGCTCTCACTCTGTCTCACTGCTGGGTGAGGTGTGACCTGTCACCTGTGTCACACTGCTCTTAAGAGGGAGAGATTTAAAATTTTTCAACCACTAATTTTTTTAAGGAAAGGTCTTGAAATGAAGAGTTTTCAGCAGCATTGATAGGGCAAACCTCATCCCCTTTGTCCATGAGCTTCCCTTGCTGAAGGAGAACTGGGCAGAGTGCTTGGGTTATTTAAAAAAAATTCCCAATGTTTTTAGGGCAAAATGCATTCATCTTTGCATAGGACTAAATCATTGGGGATGAGGGCTGTTGCTGTGTTGCAGCAGGGATGGTGGGAGTGTCTGCCCCTGCTCAGGGCTCATCCCTCTTGCTGGGTCCTGGAACCAGAGGCTGGGGAAGCTGGGGAGCATGGGTTGTCAAAGGGAGGAGAGATGGGACACAAATCAAGGCACATGTAAGGCTGTCCTCTGCCCTTATTTGGATTATTTGCAGCTTTTTTTTGCTGCTTTGCGTGAAAGCAGAGTTGTGACTTTATTAAACACTGTTACAATGGCTTCAGGGCAGCTCAGGAACATCATCGGTGCCATCTCTTCCTTGCAAGGCCCTGTAGGGAGGGGGTGGCAGTGTGAGAATGACAAATGGGATCAGGATGCTTTTCATATGAGTGGAGAGTACAGACAGGATGCTCTGGGGAGCCTCGGGGGGGGCACAGGCAGGAAAATGTGGGATTAGGTGCCATGCAAAGCAAACCCTGCCTAATTTGAAAGATGGAGAGGATGTGTTGTGATTTTACCAGTGGGAAAGAATGAGCAGGTGGGAGAAGAATTATCAAACACTTTGATTCTGGACCACTGTGGTGATTGGGCACGAGGAGTTTGCTGTTTGTTCTTGCCTTGCTGTCAGATCACGAGCGCTTTATGTGAGGGGGAGCTGCAAAGATTGCACCCTGCTAAAGACCTGTGAGTCCTCCAAAGACAAGATTAAGTATGCTATCTATCCCAAAATATAAAGAAAGGATGATGCTGGAAAGCCAGGCAGGATTGGGCATGGGGCAGGTGAGGAGGTGGCAGCTCAGCCCCAGGTCAGGATGCTGCAATGGGAGCTGCAGATCATCACCCTCTTTGCTAGCACATTAACACTGCTAACATTCAACCAGACTGCAGAAAAATGTTTTAAAAATGCATTTTATTTTCTTTTGTGGGTAAAGGAGCCACAAGTCCCTGTGGGAGAGGCAGAGTGCACTGCCCCAGGATGCTTGGCTCTCTGCAGGGCTGGGCTGGGATGGAAGGAAGCGCCGGGCGATGCTCTGGCCCACACCAGGAGCGCATCCGCCCCGGCGCTGCTCCGGTGCTCCCCATATTTGGTGGTCTTTAATTTGGCATTACATACTCGGGGCTTGTCTGCAGCTCGTATGATTCAAAGTTCTCCATGGGGTCTAATGTACAAGGCCTGGCCTGTTTTCATTAGGTTTCCTGAGCTCTCCTCCCTTCTCCCCAGTGTTGCCGCACAAAGACACTTTTGTCAGGCGATGTTGGACTCTCCTCAAAATCCAAGCACTTTCAGGAAAGGACTTGGAAGTCTATCTTCTCAGTTTCCATATCCCTTTGCCCTCTGCTCTGGCATTTGGTTTGATTGGTTGTAGAGTTGTCCTTTTTTTCCCCCCCTACCTCTTTTTGTTGATCTGTCTGTGCTGGAGTCTATCTTGCAAAGCAAAGAGTGTATTGCAAATCGTGCAAGCCAGCTCTCTGAATTATTGCACATTGTAAAGTATTAACTCCTTCAGTCCTCAGCTGGTTTAAGTGCTAGGACCAAAATCATGATAGGAATGTTAAAGGAGTATCATTATATTTTACGTTCGTGCCACAAGTTTAGTAAGAAATTTAATCCCCCCCCATCTCTTGCTCACACTCTCTCTCTTTCTGTGCCTCTTGAGGGAAAAAAAAAAAAGAAAGAAAGGAGGAAAACTGGCACCAAACTTCCATTTGACTTGGCAACTTTTTCACTAATGTGATTTGATATGCTTTACTAGAAAGGGTAACATGCTAATGTTTCAGAAGAAGCCGATATTCTATTAGTGAAAGTATGGTATATAAAAGATCAGGCATTGCTATTAAACTCTTCAATCAATGAATTTATAGCCTATTCTAAGTGGTAATGATATAATGGAATGCAATAATTTAATACTGAAAAATATGTTTGGTTTGACGTTTTGGGGATTCCAGGAAATACTGCTATTTATGTAGCTGCATCTGTGCAAAAATTAAAAACAGGGAGAAAAGAGGATTATAAAAGGAAACCCAGCCAAATTGTTTGAAATCAATCTATCCAAGATGCTTTCATAACATATTACATGAAAAGAGCAAATGTGATTTTTATGTATGTTTCCTCAGACCATGATTTTATCATGATTTATGCACCTAAGTACTGATACTGTGAATAGAGTGGTGAATTTGTTTCACACACTTCTAAGCCAGTTTGTAGATTACTTTTTCAGGGGCAAAGGTGGAAATAGTATTTCTGCCTATGGGATATAATTATATTACAATTCCTACAGAAGAGGGCTAAGTACAGCCCCAGTGTTTCAATTAATAATGCACTGTCAGCTCTGAGGGATGATATGAAACTGTATTGGATCAAAGATTACCAGCATCAGACAGAGTTGCTGCTCTCTCTGCTTTTCTTTTTCCTTTTCATTTTTAAAATGTGCCTGATTGACTCTCTGCAGTTTTTGAAGAATAATATTTTGCTTAAAAGTAAAATATTACATTCTTGCAAGCCTGATTAGGTTACTTTTAGGGGTGGGAGTTGGTTCCTTGCTGTATATGAGCAGATGTTAAGCTCCTTCAATTATATTTTAACATCCAACATCTTGCATATACCTTTTAATTGTTAATGTGGTCAGGCAATAAATTCACTGTCTATGGGGAACTAAGAATAATTTTCCAAATTTCATTCTCTCTAGCCAGTTGCTAGGAAATGAAGTGCTTTGGTTAATAATGCATTTAAGATATTTGCAAGATCTCAGTTTAATATTTGTTCTGTATTTACATGAAATTTTGACCAAAAGAGAGAGTAATTAAAATATATTTAGCTTTTTGTAGCATTTAGCACTGGCTGAAAAGTACTACTAAAAATTAAGAAATCATTTTGCACATGAATAGGGAAATATTCTTTGAAATCTGACAAGGTTTATTTGAAATAATGCTTACTTTAAAAAATAACTCCTTTTAGGTCTTACAATTCTACACTTCTTACTGAAAAATGGTTTCCCAGTAGCATACATATCCTATATCAATGTAACTAAATTTATATTGTTATAAATTTTTGAGGTTGGATTCTTGAGTTTTGAAATTAAATAACCACAGTTAACTGTATTAAATGTAGACTTGAATTTGATCGAAAATAAGTAAAGCACTTATGACAACCTCTGTAAATGCTTAAATACTTTAGTTGTGTTTGTGAGCATTAAATTGTATTATAAGGAGCCAACACTGAGTATACAAGGCTCCTGTGGGACATCTTGGACTTTTGGGAGATTAAAAAATCGTGCATTAATGAAATTCTGCAAGTTTTTTATTTAATAGATAATGCTTTTCAGGGTATGCAAAATAATTGGTAGCAGGACGCTATATGCATCTTTACACTCACACCACATAACGTATATAATTACTTGGAGAGACTGCTTAACTTTAATGGGGCGTTTCTTGATCATATAATAGAAAAACTAACAGCTTTAATTAAGATTTATGAAGCAGAGAGGTAATATATTCTGCTAAATTAGGTAACTATTGGTGGGCAGTGTATTTTCAAGCAATTAAAGGCCTGATCCTGCAGCTCTTTTGCTGTGTAAGCTGTTGCCAGCCCATGCAAGGAGTCCTGCTGCCACGCGAGGGAGGCTGCAGGATCTTGTGTTTTACAGCCCCTAAGGTATGGCAGAAAAGAGCTGTGGGTATAGGCCGGGTTTATTCCTGGTTTTAGGCCTGGCTTTGAGTAGTTTTTCCTACTCCCAAGTGCTTGGCAGGTAGCAATCTCCAGAAGGAAGCAGCTGGCATCGCCTTGGTGGCTGGTGCGGGTGGATCAGCTCCAAGGAGGGCTCAGCACGGGAGGGAAGTGAGAACAAGGCTGTCGGGGGATAAGCTGGAGCGAGGGGCAAGCAGGGAATTGTTTCCATCTGGAAAACTACCCATCAGAAGAGAGGTGCAAGGGGCTGTTGGAAGGGCTGGGATTTGTGGTGGGGCAGCATGTGGGTTGCCACGTGCTGGAAAACCCCACAAGTGTGTGCAGAATATGGGGTTGGACCAGGATATTTTGAATTTTCATGGTGCAGACTTCCATTCTGGTTTTTTTGTTTGTTTGTTTTTTTTTCTTGTGTTGTATGATGAATCTGAGGTTTTTTCCTCATTAAATAACAGGTGAGTGTCTCAGGTCTGATCATGGCCCATCTCTGCATTTCTGCTGTGCCCTTGCATGTCTGTAAAACTAGAGGAAGAATGCCAGCCATACATAGTCCTTTATTTAAATAAATGATCCCAATTTTAAACCACACCTGTACACAACCAATCTTCTCTAAATGGTTAATTTCCACCCAAGCACACCTGAATAGAAATCACTGCTTTTCTGAAGTACAAGCACCTGATCGAGAGAGATCCTGTGAACTAAATATGAGGAACACCTGAATTAGTGGGGGGTTGATTTATTCTTTAAAAGTGGGCCATATACTTTCATGCAGTTTAATGCCTGGTAGAAATTAAAAGTTCTACACCACAGATTTCTTTAGAAGTCTTCTTTATAATTGCAAAATGGGGAAACTTGACGAAGACCATTGATTGGCCACTTTTTCTGCTGGGCTGTGAACTCTTTCTTGGTTTTTCTTATGCAACTGCCCTTTGAATCCAATGTTAGCCATGTTACTTGGAAGTTACATGGACTACCAAGAATAAATTTGTTTTATGGTTGGGTTTAGTTTGTTTTGTTTTCCCTGTGCTCAGGCTAGTTCCCCATTTAAACTGGAGGAACTTGCACTATCTGAACAGAGTAGAAGCAGAACTGCTAAGGAAATGAATGGTCCTTGAGCTCTAGGATGTGGTAGGAATTGAATACATTCAGTATCCCTCAAATATATTCAGTTCCTCTGTGTTGCTGCCCTGTATTTTGCCCCACTTCCTCAGCTCAGTTCTTGTTGTTTCCCTGGTGCTCATTGTGCCTCTCTGATGAAAGGAAGAAACCTCCCAAATTTTCATGTAGGCTACAAGTGTCAGCTGGTGACACCTCCCAATTCAATCCTTTAGAGGGAAAGCAAAAGGGGCAACCCCAATTTTCATTTAAAATACAGTGAGTTTCCAGCACCACTTGTGGAAAAGCAGTGCTTGGAAACATTGCCTGGAGTACCAAGGCCAATATCTCATTAAACAAAAACTATCTCAGGATTTTCAGGTCCCCCTTCCCCAGATTCATGACTTTTGCATCCTGCATGTTGGCAGTGTGCAGTTTTGGGGTCAGTCACAGACACCGGCCCCAAACTCGGCCCATTGGTGCCCGTGCTTGCTCTGCATGCCACGTTTGAAAGCTCACAAATCATCCAGGCCATAATTCTAATGAATCTGGCTTGGGAAAAATATGAGCACTAAACAGAAGAGTAGGGCCGTGGGAAGTACATTTTAAAAAGTACGCCCAACCAGATAAATAGACTTTTTAAACCCAAAATAAACAGATAGAGAAAACTCACTTAGGCAAAGGATGCATAAATTATCTTTACCCTGAGGATGCAGTAAGTTATTCCCTCTTTACATTCAAAACCTCTGTTTTCCAAGTCTGTATTTCATGTCTAATCACCAAGAATGCCCTCTTTGACTTCACCCGTGCCTGCAATCATGCCCTTTCCTGAGAAGGGCCCATTTGTCATGTGGGGAAAGAGGGTTTAATTAAGTAGGGAAAATGTACCTAAGGTGGAAACTGAGCTCTGGCCATGTTTCCATAGAAAATACATGAAAAAGCCTGTGTAGATGAGCCTAACCTTTTTTTTTTTCTTGATGAAAAGACATTTTTTTGTTCCCCACTTGACTCTTCAAAACCTGAAGAGTTTCTGGATGAGACAGATCAAAGTCCTATATAAAAAAACAAGGGTGGAATGTGCATTTATCCCCCCCACCAAAAAAACATTTTTCAAATTCACCTTTTTTTTCTCCATTTCCCTTTTCCCTCTGGGAATCCAGCAAATGTCTCTGTTGTGCACTCCAAAGAGAGTCAAGGTTTTAACAGGGAGGGGTCAAGAAAAAAAGACAACTTGCAGATCTCATGCTAAAATTCCAAGTATTCCTTTAAAACAAAAATATTGATAGAAACAAAGAAGAAAACTATCAAGGAAAGCATTTAAATTACTGGAAGGCAAGGGAAACCTTTATTTTCATGCCAGCAAAAAGGTTACATGGGTTTTATATCTGAGCTTTACTTACTGTTGTGCTTAATTGCATATGATCACTTACTATGAAAACTGCAGAACCTGTACCTTGTCCTTAAGTTGCAAGACATGCAAAAAGGATCTACCTGCAGTTTTTCCTAAATTTTCAGGACAATCGGGGTGTTTTTCAAGCAAATCCATGGTCACAGTTCAGCTTCAGGCTGTAACTCTGGATCCTCAGCAGCCCAGTGGGTCTCTCTGTTCCCACTTGTTTGTTTTCCATGTGACTCTTTACATCCTTAGGCCATTGTGACAATCTTTTGGATTTCTTTAGGGTGGTATTCAGTTAAACTTTTGCCAGGCAAAGACAAACAGTTGCTCTGATGGGCCAGTACAGCTGGGTACTGAAAGACAGGCTGGTACTTGGCCAGTCCTTGAATTTCCACGCTGTCACCTTGTTCCCATTGACAAAACATGCCCCAGAGTGACTTTGCAGGTGCTTGTGCACTGAGATAGTGCTTTGAAAGAGACACATTGTAAAGGACTGATTTTGCTTCTGTCAAAGTTGTGGCAAAACTTACGAACTGGTGAAAAAAGAGAACTGAGCTCGTGTTATCCCAGGCATGGTTACAGTCCAGGCTTTTCTTATGGAACTGTTTTCTAGGAAATCTGGGTTTATCTTCTGAAGCCATGAATTATTCTTCTCCAAGCTGAAATAAGATGCTGTGGGGACAAAAGGACAAGGGGTAGCAGAGTGACAGAAATGGCAGGTCCTCTCACAGAGCTATGGAAATGTGTCGACACTTTTGCAGAAGGGATGAGAGAAGCCTTCTTTCTCTTTACATGAAAAGCACAGGGAGGAAAGGAAAAGGGCTGCTGCATTTCTATCATCTATAATCCTCCACTTAACCTATGAATTAGCCCTTGTGTGAGCAAAAAGGAAAGTTGGTGGCTAAACCATAACCCGCCCCCCCAAGTGGGTACAAGTCTTCCTTTTCCCGTCCTGAGCACTATATATAATGGGCCCCTTGAATTTAGGAGATATATTAAAAAGAGTCCTGGCTGGCTTGCTCCATTTTCTTCCTGGCTGTGCATATATTTATGTAATGTCCAATACCCCAGGACCAACCTCTTCAGAGCTGGTGTCAAGGTGTAAGGTGCAATTTTAACCTAGTAATTCCATACCTGCTTTAAACTGCTGGCACGAATGTTGGCAGGAGTGGATGCCTAATTACTCGTTTATACCCAAACTGCAAATTAGGTTTAGCTTCAGTGTGCACTGTGGTTCACAGGGAGGGTGAAAATATGTGCAGAGTTACCTATAAGGGAGCCTGAGCCAGCAAAAACAAAGACAGAGTTCAGAAAGTAGAAAATCCCACAGTGAGCTGTACAGTTTGGCCAAGGACCCTCGCTCTGCCATAGCTGATACCACGTACTTGAATGGAAAATATGAGAGCTTTTGAAACAGAAAGGATGAGAGGACTTCTCTGTAGGTTGCCACAGAGGGAGAGATTCATCTGAGCTAGCCTGAGCTGTGTGAATGTTTGGCTCCACCTTGATGTGGCACTCAAAGCCCTCTCAGTGGGTGAGAGTGAGAAGACCACGGCCAGTCCATCCCCCTGGGGTATGGCCTCCAATCTTCTTCCACTGACTGCAGCAAGAGCCTGGGTGCCCACTTGATCAGAAAGGCTTTCCCTAAAGCTAGGTGATGTGCTTTCTGATCATGGAGTTTGATAGCTGTAGACACTAAAATGCCAGAGTTTGTGGTTATTGTTTATTTTTTGTGAAGCTGGCACCCAGAGGAACCTTCACCATCAGCCAGGTCCCCTTCCTACCTGGGGGTGAGGTGGGATCCTGAGTTACTTGTGTGTTGGAATGCTCTTGTTCCAAGGCTGGGTTGCATCCACAGAGCTTGTGGGAGGGTTAGGAGCAAAGCAGCTCAGTCTGGCTAAAGGGGATTTATCAGTGAATCCATTAATGAAGACAAAAATGTGGACTCTGATTTCTGGTCTCTTGCTATTTCTGCCAATCTGTGTCTAATGTGTGAACCATTGATGGCAGCTGCTTGGGGCAGGAGGCAGGAATATGTCAGTGACAGTAGATGTGTTTGTTTATGCAGGCAACAAGATGATGAAATGGGAAGTGTGTCTGTTCCAAGGGAAGCTGTGTGTCCACTGAACCGAGTGGATCTGTGTTGTGGACCAACTCCCCATCAAAAGCCTGCTCTATCTCTGAGCAACACCACCAACAAACCATTGTACCATCCTTGCTGAATATCCCCTTTACCTGAGTCCAGGAATGCCTTTGTCCTGAAGGAGCAGCAGGCATTTAGCATCAGTAGCCTCTGTGTCTGGCTGGTGCCAGCCCGCAGCCCGACTGGCCACGGCGAGCGACGTGCCATTTTTTATTATGTAGAAGGAAATTTTGCAAATATGCCCAAGGGTGAGGCAACATCAATAAGCAGGGAATGAACGCTCTATTACATTCATTTGGTTTCGTAACTTCTGTCGGGTCACAGGGGAGCTGCTAAAGAAAACAAAACAAAATCTCTTGTATGCCGGCTATATTTAGTCGTACGGAGCTTTGCGTTTGTTCTGGGGCTGAAGAACAGCATGTCCAAACCTGGAGCTTGAGGTTGAGTGTGTACTTAAGCCCTGGTCCTGCAAAGGCTTATGCATGTTCCTAACTTTGCACATTTTGAGTACAAATGAGCTTTGGTCTGATGAGCCCGCTCGTGGGATGTAACGGGAAATGTCTGTGACCCGTGTGGATTATTCCTTCTGCACGTCCATAATGCTCACACATGCATGGGAGTATACCATGTGTTTGTGCTTGTGTGGGGTACCTAGACATCCTTGAACTGAAGGGAAAAAATGCTGACCTTTGCCTTTCAATTGCTTATCCAAATGTGGCTAAAATAGTATCTTATATAAAATAACTTGATTGCGTGTTTCGACATCAAACAAAACTCCCAGCAGTGGCCCTTTCTAGGCCACGTGGGCTCTAAAACCAAACAATATGAACCCTTTTCCACCAGAGCACGTGAATACAGCCTCATCATACCTCTGTTTTTCCCTTCATTTTAGCCCACAGATTGTGGGCTGTTATTGGAGGGGGGAATCAAAATAATTTTTATATATATATCTCTGTTAGAGAAAGTTGGGATCTGTATGGACCTGTTGTCAAAAAACTCTGGTCAGGATGAATTAAAATCAATTAGAGTAGTTTATGACAGGAGTTTTCACAGTAATTGTAACAGATTTTCCAGTTCTTGACAATCAAAACTCATGAATTAGGTGCCTTGGAAGCATGGAAGTTAGAGCATGTGGATTTCTTTAGTTTTTTTTTTCCCCCAAGGTTTTGAGTTTCTTAAAGTAGCTTGGGTGAGAATTTCAGGCCATCTTCTGTCATGGTGTAAGCTGCTGCTTCGAACAGTTAAAATCCTCATATATTTGCATGACTCCAAGAGCTGAGGCTTAAAGAAAACCTCAAATTTTTGGTACTGATGCTAAAATTGGAAGAGTCAGTGGTACATCCATTTCTGCTATGAATATGGCATGGTTCATGGGCTTTCAGGGTATTTCTGTTGTTGTCATTGCAGTGTGTTACATATTCTAAGTCAACTACCCAGGTGGTCAGATTCATGATGTACCTATTCAGTTGAAGGAAGAATTCAAACTTTGATAGTGGCAAATGACCTGTGGAGATGTCTCCAAAATGCCTTTCTGTGATGAATCTGGGAGGTTCCCAGCCCACAAGAGAGTCCCACAGCAGGGACTAAAGGAAAGGCACAGCCTTGCAACAGGCATCACTCTTTGTAGCTGATTAAAGAAAAAAAAAGGTGAAAACAATACATAAGCTTTTTTGATTATTTGAAAGTTGCAGCAGATACTCATGCTCCTGCTTGCCTCCCCATTACTTTACATAAAATTGTTATGCATTCTAAGTAGTAGCAGCCTGGGCCTCTTGACCTCACAAGAAGAGCTGTTACTATACATTTAACAAAAACAAGGTATTATGTATTAGCCTACACATTTTGCAATAGCTCCAGCAATCTAGTAACTACAGTCCAATTTAAACCGTGCCTGGAGGCAACAAAAATTGCACAAAATGGCAGCTAATTTATAGAAGGGAGAGAGGAAATATTTGGGGGTCTACTCCTTCAAGCCATCTGATTCGTATTATTGACTCATTTAGAAAACAGAAAGTGAGCAGAGACAAGTTTTTAAGGAGTTTGGTTTCACACAAATGACTTGCAATTGCAGCCCATTATTTTTATACCAAGACTTCAGTAGTCATATCCCCGTCAAACCTGTGAGCAGTGTCAAATGTTTTCAGAAAACACACCAGGACAGGTATGGAACTCATCAGCTCGTGGCAAAGGTCGCTCTCATTAAGGAGTCAAAAATGAAAACTTTCAGTGTCTCTAACACATTGCACAGACGTTCCTGCCCCCACTTCTGAAACGTGGGGCTGAGCGAGCACCTCCTGCTCCCCAGACATTCAAATAAGATCAAGATGACAGGGCAAGAAAATGAATAGGATTCTTAACTGGCTGTACTTTATAATATGGCACTGATTGGAAACAACCAGAAAGTTGTTTGCCATGTCTATAGTACCATTTCCTGAGGTTAAACATAACATCTGAAATGAAGCAATTAAGTCTCCTTAAAGCAAGGGGGGAAAAAAAAGAAAGAAATCAAAAAAGAGAAAGATGGGGTGGGGGGAAAGAAGGAGAAAAGGGGAAGATGTGGGTCTGCGTGGTGCTGACTCGGCACGCCAGCCATGCTCCGATGAGCAAAAGAAATGTCTGTGCAAACTTCTCCCCACCTGGGAGGTTGGAGGGGAGACAGGAGAGCTGTGACACCGGAGTTGTTCGGGGCTGGCTCTCAAGCTGTGCCGTGACAGATGTGTTTTGAGGAATTTTGAGGCGCGGAGATAAGAATAACAAAAAGCCATTCACTGAAGCACAGTTACACAGGCTTAGCACAAAGGGGTGAAGAGAAAATGTGTCAATACGCTCCTTATTTGTGCAAGGTTGGCCGTGTTTCTGCAGCACGCTGCAGTCGGGTCTGGGGGCTGTTGCTAACAGCAGCAAGGGTTGCTGTCTTGCCCCTTAAAAGTTTTTCAGTGTCCTGGCAATGAAAGAGGATTCCCTTTAGCTGCTTCATTCTGGGACACAGCAAAGTCCTTCTGATGTAGAAAATGTTTGTCTCACAGAGGCTTTGCCTATTTAAAAATAGTGTCCATGGGGCTTCATGTAAGATGGCAGAAATACCTTTAGGAAGTTTTTTGTTTTTTAACTGCTCAGCTCATGTAGATTTTAATTTGCATGTTATGCTCTGAATATGTCCTTGGGCAGCCAGGGATGGGGTCTCCAAAATGCCTTGGCCTTGGCTTTTTCAGTCTTCCCCAGCAGATTACAACAGCCTTTGGTTATGGGTATAATCTTCGCTGTGTTCCCTGTCAAATGGGGGCAAAAAACCTGATTTCTGTGGGCTAGTCAATATTTGCAACATCAGTCTGTGAAGATTTAAGTTCTGTAGTGATTACTTGAAGGAAATAGTTGAAGTTGCAGATTATTTTGTATGTAGGAAGGTGCATGTATGGATAGCTTAATAATTATTTAGAAATTTCAGTGTCTTATCCCATGCACCAGTGCAGTGTACTCATTCACACTTGACTGTATTTGCCTCTCCCGCTTCCTTGCCTGTTCAAGCCATGTGTTCTTGAAATGCTGAAGTGTTTCAATCCCCTCCAGCCTGACAGCTGGAGGCACAAATCTTGGAAAAGCAGGGAAAATGCCAGTGCTGTTGGGCGGGTTGTGGCCACCCTGCTCTCATGTGGCTTCCTGGTAGCTCACCAGTGGAGAGGTGACTGAAACTGCAGGTTGTTTCTTAAGCATGGAAAATGGAGGTGATGTGATACACAAATAGGTTATAATTGTCTTTGACTGTCATTATTGGAGCGTGCATGGGGTGAGCAGACTCCCTGAGCTGGCTCCTGTCTCCTTTGGTTGTGTGTAGTTCACTGGGAGGTCATGAGGAGGAGGAAGGCCAAAATTTGAGTTCAATCATTCTACTGCTGTGGTCTCAGGCAAGTCTGATTCTCAGTTGCTTGGCTCCCCTCTCTGTAAAGCAAGATGAGTTTGACCCTCTTTGTGAGTGTTGGGAACTCTCCTGGGTGGAGCTGCTGGTGAGCAGAGTGTCTAACAGGGGTGAGCTGAGAAATGCCAATGCTCATCACTGATAAGCAACCCTTTGGCTAGACCCACTTAATAAAAAGAGATTTCTGACACATATTACCTATCCTGGGCTCACACCACGGAGTTTATCCCCCTTTCCCAAGTACCAGACACATGGGGTTATGAACCTCCTTCTGCTGAGCAAGTGTGTTTGTCTGCAGAAATCAGGGCTGGGCTTTACTGGGGTGTCCATGCCCTCACCTGCCAGCCCCAGGTCAGCCCCTGAGCAGAGGCACATCCTGAGTGCCAGCCCTGTGATTGATGCACTTGGCCGAGAACTTCCCTCCTGCCCACTCAGGAAAC
Organism: Dicaeum eximium; assembly: GCA_013396995.1. Classification (NCBI taxonomy): domain Eukaryota; kingdom Metazoa; phylum Chordata; class Aves; order Passeriformes; family Dicaeidae; genus Dicaeum; species Dicaeum eximium. The sequence goes on along the minus strand of VWZP01002299.1, from coordinate 230,699 downwards.
AGGAGGGCTGGGGAGATAGCGCTCGCCTTTCTTTCACGGCCCCTGCTTCCGAACCCTAATCACCTTCTGCTGTGGGAAAAGAGATGAGATGCTGCCTAAAAAACAGATCATTGTCCGCCTCCTAGATTAATGCAGAGAAAGCAGTATTGTCTGCTGAATGGATAAACCTTCCTCCTGTCACTCAAAACCTAAATTCAACGCTACTTCATTTCTAAGAGGCTTATCTTCCTTGAATAGACCCTTGCAGCTCAAGTAAGAGGCGATGTAATGAAGCGTGTTTTTTTCTTAAGTGAGAAACCTGCTGCAAAGAAGGGGTGAAGCCTGTGCAGCTGTTCTAAAGGGCCTTTGCAGACTCTCGAAATACTTGTCATTTATCTGGTCTTGCCTGACAGCAAATGAGAGAAGATCAAGTTCAAAATCTGCCGGCACGGCTTTCAGGGCTTCTTCATCTGTTAATTAAATAATGGTCATTAGTGCACAATGCCCCCCGATAAGGGCGGATATGATGCCGAGATGGAAATACGGGGTTGGGGGTTATGAATAAGCAGATGGTCCCCAGGAATTTTGCTGCTTTGACCCCCCCACAGCGATGCCTCGGTATGTGGCTGGAGGGGCTGGCAGTGAAACAGGTGGCATCAGGCGGAAAAATAAATTCGTAGAAGCGTGCTGAAATCATTGTGGAATCCACTCCTTTTATGTGGGGCAGCGATTAATTCAGTGATTTCCCACAAACCAGCCTGTTTTTGGAAAATCACCCACACCACCGTTGCCACAAATGATGTCCTGTTTGCTTTCCTGGAGCCTGCTGTACTAAAGACTTACACTTTTAATGTATTTTGGGAAATGTACTCTCTAAATTAAGATAGGTTGCTTAACATCAGAGGGCCAAATCTTGAGGTGTTTACTCAACTTCTGCTCGGTCAAAACTTACACTGATATCAAAGAGCAGCTCTGAGGGTTGCTGAGATGGGATGTAAGATCTGTCTCTGAAAAACTACAGGTGATACAGGAATTTATTGCAGATGTGAGATGCTAGTTCTTCTTTTTATGGTCAACATATGTTTACTTTTCACATGTTTGAATTCAAGTTTTACCTAAAAGCACTGATGTTGTGAATACCTCTTTCTTTCATCACCAATAGCATGACTTTTCCAGTCTCACCATCACTGTGTGGACTGTGGGCATCCAGCTTGTGCTTCTGCAGTTACAGGCCATGTCCTAAAAATCCTTCCTTCCTTGGCCTTTTCAGACACTGAGGTGGATGCGGTTTTATTTCAGCAGTGACCATGTAGGAATTACGTGACACTGAGTTACCCAGGATTATATCTGATTTTTCCTGTGAGTTGCTGGTTTTCTTCCTGGGGTTATTGGATAGGATAAGAGGAAATTCAGCATGGTGCACACAGGGAGGGCAATGCAGGCTTTGCTTGTGCCAGAGCTAAATGTGCCTAAATGTCCAGTCTGGCTTGGAGAGGAAAATAGGAAGCTTTAAGAAAGTACTTGAGGAGATTGGCCATCGGCAGGGTGGTGGTCAGCTTGGGGGGGGGGGTTTGGCAGGCCCCTGTGCTGAGCAGAAGTGTAAAGCCATTGGATGGTGATTTAAAGGGGTTTTTGAGCAGTGTGGAGGAAAACTCAAAGCTTGGAGTGCAGATCCCTGTCATGGGATGGGGCATTTCTAATGCTGAAATGAGTGCTTAAAATCCCATAGGGCAGCTGGTGTTCCCAGGATGGGTCCCTGGATGTCATGGCATGGCCTGGGACCAGTGTGGACACCAAGAAAGTCAAGGAAAAGTGGAGAGTGGCTGGGAAAAACATGAACTGTACAATAAATATGCTCATGCAACAAATCTGTGTTAAAGCAAACATTACGCTTGTGACAGAAAACAATAAAAGTAAGGAAATTTGCAGTTAATGGTAAAACATACCACATGTCCACAAATGCCTAGGCACACCAGGGCACCCCTGTAACTGCTTTCTTGATGTCAAGGTGTTGAAGGCCAGATGGCAGGTTTCACCCCAAATTACAGTTTCTCAGACTGCTGCTATGTATTTCTGTCCTTGGTTGCCTTTCCCACCATGTGCTGAGGTGAATGTTTCTGAAATGGACATGACCTGCAGTTCTGCTTGGCAAATGTTGTTTTTCAGGTACTTTGGAGTGGGAGAACCTTGCTGATAGTGCCCTGAGTAGATCAGTCAACACTGTTGCTAGATGTGCTGTAACACTAAAATATGGCACCTGGTCTGGTGGAGAAAACGTTGACATCACAAATCACAGGTTATTCCTCGAGCCCTACATCTGGAGATGCTCTTCACCAATATAATGCTATATTTCCTGGATCAATAGGCATCGATAGCCAAATTCCCTGGACTATGAAAAATTAACAGCTGCTTTCATCTCTACTTTCACTACAGGGATTATTTATGGGGATGTTTTGGTAGTAGGTGCTGTTGTTAACTGTTTAGGGAGCTGGCTGGAGGTTTCGTGTGTGCAGATACTGACCTTTTGCAGATTTTTTTTTTGCCTTAGCTGATGTCTTCGTCAGTAAGGAGACACCTGCATCCGTGCAAGCGCGGCGAGCAGAGCAACACAGCACTTCAGTATTTCCCCTCCTTCGCCAGCTGGATAGGACCCCCGATACAAAACCTGAGACATGTGCCAAAAGCCTTCAAAGTTCAGGCCAGAGGTGTTTGTGCAAGACAAAAATGGGACAATATAGCATCCCTGGACAACTCATCTGTTTACACATGACACTCCTTGTGGTCTCTGATTAGCTTGTTAGTGAGGAGGCAGGAAGAAGTGCAATCAAGTTTTTATGATTCATCATTTCTGTTCCCTGTTTGGGAGACAATGTCAGTGCTCTTTGCCAATCATAGAAGGTGGCTTTTGAGTGCCTTAGGGAGATGCTTTTTTTAAAGATGCTCTCTGTGTTTCTGAAGGCTGAGCCACATTTCTAAATAATAGGGAAGTCCTGGAGTTTGTTTTGTGTTGTGCCTTTTTTTTTTCTAATTGTATCTACTAACAATGCTTTTATGCTTGCTGCACGTAAGCTAAAAGAAAACATGCTGCCAGTTTGTCTGTAATCCTGTTTTCACTCAGAAGAATTTGTGCAGAAATAAATTAGAAATGGTACCTGGAATATTTTCCACAATACAAAAGGCAAATGTAAGTTTTATTAAGTTGAAAAGGATACATTCTCTTCTCCTGACCTTGATTTTTTAGCTATATTCTCTATACCCTTGCTTTAGAAGTATTATTCTTCATCCCATCCAATTACCATTTCTATCAGCTCTTCTGAAAGATTATGCTTTTTGGGTGTTCTTCTGTAGATGTCTTTCCAGTGGCTTCACTTGATGAATGTGACAAGTTTTGTGTTTTCTCCCTCCCCTCATTGAATTGAAAAGTTTTTTGATAAATACAGGCCAATAAGTGCCCAAAGGCAGTGTTTCAATGGCTGCTAAATCTTTCAAGGTTAGGACTTAACCTCCGTTCTCCCTAATTCAACTGCAACCTTCAGTCTGGAGCCAATCAAGAATATCAGATGATACTTAAACAATGAAGGATTTCTGATATTCAGGTACAGCCTCTGTTCAATAGGATTGCAAATTCTTTGTGTGAAGAAAGTCGGTTTTGCTCTAAAGTACTGTCACAAAAAGTGAAATTACCATTTGCTTGGAATGATGCCATTCATCATTGTCAGAATACTAAGCATTGTAAGTAGCTAGGCCTCTCCAAATTAATGCCTTGTTTTGCATTGGCTAAATTTCCCAAATCCTCGAGGATGGGTCATACAAAACTCATCTCACCGTTTTAATTTATCAATCCAATACGAGTGCGGTGAAAGGGAGCTTCATTCGGTCTTAGCTCTTTTATTTACAGTCTAATTCTAAAAGAAAAGGAAATAAGATATGAAAATAAGTTGGAAAATAAGATAAATCTCTCAGTGAAATCACAAGATCTACTCAGTCCTGTGGCAAACCCTCTATAATTCATTTGTAGGTCAGCTCAAGGGATTAGCCATGACGTATTTGGAAATTCATTTATTTTTATTTTATTTTGCTGTTTCTTATGCATAAGGGTAATGCTGTCCCCAAGGCTTTTCAGGTAGCCCTCAAATCTTGACAACATTTGCTGTCTCTAAGGCCTAAGCCAAAATTAATTTTCAAATAAACAGCATAAAAATGTATGGAGTTGTATAAATTTGAATACAAAATGCATTTGTTTTGCTTGCTCCCATCCACACATACATACTGTTGGCTCAGCCAAAAATCATAACATGACATGGAAATTAACGGCCATATGTACATCATGAAAGTCAAAAAAGTTTCTTAGTTTATTAGAAACATTGTAGTGTGGTGGTTTTTATTCTTTTTTCACCCACTTTCTCCCTGATATGCTCTGCTGGGGAAGCACTGCATGTTAATTGTGCTTTTCTCTCTCTGGCTGCCTCTGAGCCTGTGGCTCTGCTCCTGAACCATTGGCTGCCTCCTGAATCCCACTTGGGATTTTGAAGGTGTGACACCTCGAGAAGTATCGAGATGTTTTTGAAAATGAAATTAAAAGGGACTCGGTATCTCTTGCAATTTGTTTTTTCAGAGAAACAGTGAAAGTGAGAAAGGTGCTGGGACAGCCTGCAGCAGCAGCACAATCTTGGAAGTGCTTCTGGTCCTGCAGCAAGCAGAGGGTTGGACTGGAAAGAGGGCTTGAAGCAAAATCCTCAATTTTGGGCTGAACCAAAACAGAAAACCCAACCAGAAGCCCATGTGAGGGGTTGTAGAGAAGCCATACAAACGTTTTGCTGGTGTTTAAATATGATATGGAGTTGAGTCTTCCATCCAGTGCATCTCGAGGTGTGCCAGGAGTTGCTCCTGCCCCAGGAGCCTGTGGCACCTGCGGGATCAGCCCCGCAGCAGCTAAAAATAACTCGGTGCTCTTAAATTAAAACAATGCCTCTTTTCGGTCTCGTTCCACAAGGGGGCTGCAGGCACGCTGGAAATTTAGCAGTTGGCAGGCTGTGGAGTACCTGGGAGAAAGGATGCCCGATCCCACAGGAAGGTGCCCAAGCATGGGCCAAATCCAGCGGGAGGTGGTCCCTGAGTCAGAGCAGAGACCATGTACGGCTTTTTCTGAAGGTGTGACCAGGGGCTCACTGACAAGGTCAGCTGGGGATGGTGGAAAGCAGGAGGAAAAGCCTGCAGGGGTGAGTTGGGATGCAGAGCTGCGTCATTGCACTCCTGCTGCTCCTACCCCAAGGTCCTCCAAATTAATTGGGTTAACCAAAGTATCCTTCCAGTTGTGCTTAATTAATAGAAATACGGCCATGTGAGATCTCACTGGTGCATTGCCTGAAACTTTGTATCTGGGGCAGCATCAGCTGACCAATAAATAGTTGGTTAATTATTAATTTGCTGAAGATTGTTTGGAAGGGTAGATCACCTTGAAATGTTACTTTCTATTATCTTTCCCAGCCAGGCAATGAAAGATTTCAATTTAATGTGACACGGCAAACTACAAACAAGTGTGTTTTAGGCAGGTGAGGACGCTGGGGTCTGAAGGGGAGCTGCCAGGGGCTGCTTTTCCACACCATGCCTACCCAGGATCAGATGTCAGCCTCCTGACAGGCATGTTTGGGTTGTGTACAGATCCTCTGTTTAGCAAATAATTTATGTCCTGGGTCATCATGGAGTAACTTCAGTACCGAGTGATCATGCACATTTCAGTATTTTGAAGCTTTTCTTTTCAGCCATAGCAGCTCACCCTGCTGTGCACAGTACAGAGCCTTCTGTCCCAAAAAGAGATCAAAGTGTGCTTTATGGATTATTTTCCAACTTCATTTAACCCTCCCCTGAAATGCTGTTATGCTGGACTTTGGGGTAAAACACACATGGACAAGTTCTCAGCCTGCCCCTGCCCGCTCCAGGAGCGCTGCCTTTCCCAGCCTGCAGCGTGTCCTTGATGTGCATGGTGCAGCTCAGACCTTCCCAGCTGCTGTTTGCAGGCATGAATTTTCCCTCCAGGCTGAGAGAAAAAGCTGAGGCCAGTTGCTAAATGGATAAGTTCTTCCCATCCAGCCTGGAAGAGCTGCCCAGTGGCCCTGGCTGTGGAGCAGCTGTGGGCTCTGAGCCAAGCTCGGCCTTGGCTGGAGATGGAGCATCTACTTCAGCTTTTGGTCTCCTTCCAGAATCTCCTGGGGTTTGCTCGCCCTCCATCACCCGGCAGATTTTGCAAACCAGGCTGCAAGAAATGCAGGTGGAGAATTGCTCACCTGAGCTCAGCCCTGGGCTAACTGGGAGTGGGAAGGGGGAGCATGGACAGCAGTGGGGAGCTGCTGCCATCCCTTGCAGGGGTGTTCACCGGGACCTGCTCTTACCAGCCCAAATCTGCTTTCATGGTTGCAGGTCAGAAAGAAAGATGAACAGAGGGAGAAAGACAGCTTTACTTGCGAGTAAAAGATAACTTTAAAAACTGTGGCAGTCAGCACGCCTTAAGACTGGAAGGTGGATTTTAAAAATGAATAATCCCCCAAATATTGAAGATAAAAAGGAGTTTGGTTTGTATGTGTTTCTAAAAGTGAAAAACAGAGATAGGATCATTGAGCCACATGTCACTTTTCTTCTCCATTTAGTGTATCTTTTTTTGACAAAAGATCAGAGGTTTTCTTTTTTTTTTTTTTGGTTTTACATACTTGGAATCTCCTCAAGTCAAAATCCCAGAGGAACACAATGCCTTGCTCTTAATATACACTAAATACAAATTGTCTTTTAATTCATAACACTTCCTAATTACTATTTTAGGCAGTGTTTGTAGCAGAGCAGAGTACTGTGCTTCTGATTGAAAGTATGTTCTTGCCATGTGAACTGTGTGCCTTGCTGGCCTGAAACTCTGTCAAACCTGACACATCAATAATATGTTTAGCCCTGTAAATGTCTTTCCATTGTGCTCATCACCCTGTTATGGCAATTACTTCTTAGGTGACTTTCATTCCTTGCCAAAGCGTAAAACACCCCATGATGCATGAAATGTGGGATTTGCATTCCCATTTGAAGCCTCAGATTCAAAAGTGTGTTGGTGACTGGTTCCTTGAGGGCTTGTGTGCGTCAGTGCAGGGTTCTGCAAGGCTTGGCAGAGTGGTGTGGGGGGTAGTGGCAATGTTGATCATGTGGAAGAGTGGAGAAACAGTGGATTTTAGTTTATCTTAGAAGAAAGTGGCAATTGGTTTCCCTGGGCTGGGTGGCTGAGTGCTTGCAGCAGCACCAGCTCTGCTTTAGCGAAGCAGGGCACATGGTTAAATTAGTTCTTCCCTCCCAGCTCCCTCCCTTTTGCACTCCTGGAGAGCAAAACCCTTTGCCTCGTGTCCCTGCTGATGTGCCACTGAGGGGACGTGGCTTTGGCACTATTCCTGTGTCCCTGTGCTGAGGCTGGTACCTCCCCTGTGCTCCTGTTCTCCCCAGGCTAAGCCAGGAAGTCTCCTCTGTTGGCTTCAGCAAGGTGCATAATTTTCTCTCCTTTTCTCCAACTCCTCTACAGCCCTTTTACTCTGTAGTATTTATATTTCATGTAGATAAAGGAAAAGGGTTGTGTAGTCGTATACCTGTATCTTAAGTAGCTGCACACGTTTCATTATACTTTTGGGAAATGAGAAAAGTTTCAGGTCTTTGGCTTAATCCTTTATTTGGACTCCTACACAAAGTTTTCTGTAAACTCTTCCTGTTTATACCAGGTGAGGATCTGGCTCCTTTTTTTGCTTTCAGTTTGGCACTGCTATTAACTCTAAACTCCATTTGCTGTTTCTGCTAGGAAGAGCAACAGAGGGGGAAGGAAACTTTGAGCAAAAACTCCAACTTCTACATTTATGAGAGTGATTTTAATAACTTTGGGTTACCCATGCTAATCCTTTAACAGGAAGGGGGTTTGAGAACTGACCCAACCTCTTTTCCTTTCATTCGATCCCAAAACACCTGCAACTCTCAGCAGAGTAATCTATGAATCACTCTGTCTGTCGTCTACTTATTGTCTTGTCTAGTGCACTCCACGGTGGAACTAATCAACAGCCCTGAATGAAGCACTGCTCCTGAGCTGAATTTCTTAAAGCTCCTGAAGTATTCAGCAAGGAGGAGAAATCTTTTAGTATTATTTGCTCCACATTCCAAATTCATTTATAGAAAGAGAATAGATGATTAACAACGGGTCGAGAGACACAGATTTAGCACTGCTTTGCCCTGACCTGCCCTGAGTTACTCCTTCCACTTCCCAGGCTGCTCTAATAAGATGGGTTCAAGGACTGGGATGGCAAAAGCTGCTTGAATCCCCTGCACCCAGCCGTCCTAATTTGGTTTATTTGCCTTAATGAAGAAATCTGGTTCCTTAATCACAGGTGAACGGAAAAGGTCACTTGCCACTCTGACAAATGGGTTTACCCTGAGCTGTTTGTGTGGGGCTCTCAGATAGTGTGTCCTCCCCCTTTTCTCCCCTGCCACGAAATGCCAATGTCTCCGCGGCACCTCCCGTTGTGGCCATTACCTGTGGTGCCTGGGCTGCCTGCCAAGGAGCACCCTCGGTAGCAACAAAAGCATAATCATTTCCAGTTGGAAAAGGCTGAGCTGTAGTAATTTTCCTCTTTGAAAGCTGCAGCAGCCAGGCTTGGGTGTTAAGCAGGAGGACGCTCGGTCCTGGGACACAGCACAATGGGGGAATGAAATTTGTCTGCAGCAGCCATTTGGGGAGACTCTTTGGGAGATGCCCAAACATGTTCTTCATCCTCACCTGGTAGTGTCCAGCTGACCTTGCCAGTGAGGTGCTCAGGGGGATGTTTGCATCTTGCAAACACCTCTCTTTTGGCCAGGTATGGGTGGGAAATGCTAACAAAATGGGTGCAAAAGAAGGGATTAACATTTCCTGAGTGAACAGCTGATCTGCAGAGGAGTTTGGAAAAGTGAGAGGTGTAAGAAGGACATCTGCATCTCTCAGGACTGGGCAGCAGCACACTTCGAGGGTGTGCTGCAGGCCCTTCCCCAAGCAGTGCAAGCCTTGGGCTCGCTGGCCCTTGCTGTTGACTTTGGTAACAAACTATAGCAATAAAGCCATTCCTTTATCCCAGTGGACCTCCTGGAAAAAGGCAGCTGAGCGGTCTCACGCAGCCCTGGTTAGTGGCTTACTCCAGGAAATCCTTCTGCAGCTGGTACAAAAGGGAAACCATTCCAGAAAGCAGCTCAGGAGCTGTGTAGGAAAAGAATTGTTTTTTTCAGGTAGAGCTGAAAACCTCTTGATAGGTGTGGAAAACAGAGAGCACTTGGAGCACGTTCATGGTTGTCACCACGTGTGGGCTGTGGAAAATAAAACTTTTGAGGAATGGCCAGGAGCTTTGCAGAAATGTTGCTCGTGTGGAGTGATGTTCAATGTCAGCTGAAGATGAAGCTCCTCTCCAGGTTCTGGGTGCTCACAGGCAGCCTCACTGGCAGCCTGCTCAGGTCACATAAAAAATGAGATGGGTCAAACCCCAGATGTGCTGACTGAGTGTTGAGATGCACCGATGTTCACTCTGCTGGAAAAAGTGATGTCTCTTTTACTTCACACTTCTGTTTTGAACCAAAAAGCGAGGTGGGAGTTGGTCCAGAACAGAGCTTTCCAATTTGATTTGGCATTTCAGTTCTGCTATTTTTGAGTAATAGTCAGAAAGATAAAGCTCTGTCTTGCAGGAACGTCCTTGGATGTGAAAAAATAAAGCAGACAGGTGACTGGCAGGAAGTGAGAGCGGCTGCTACCACACAGATGCCGACGACTAAATAAGTCTTGAGATCATCGTTCCTGTTCAGGTCTTTTCCTTTGATTCTTCAGATTATTTTTATGTCAGAGGCAAATAAGAAACAAAGACAAATATGCAAAATGATGAGCTGGAGCTTATCGGAGCAGGAAAATAAACCATTCACACACTTCCTGGTTTGCCATGAAAGGCAAAATCATTCACAGTGGTGAATCATGGCAGCTCGAGCTGCCTGAAATTACTGTTTTCTGGAGTTAAACTGCTGCTGGCATGCATGGACTAAACAAAGATGTTAGTTCAGTTCATTTAAAAGAGCAAGTTTTCTTTAGCTTTGATTTCACATGTGCTTTTGTAGTGCCAATGGATGGTCTGATTTTCTTACAGATGACATTTAAGAGAATTTTTGTGTTTCCTTTGGGGAGCTGTGTAGTTTTAAAGAAAAAAACCCATCAGAGATGATAAAGTGCACTCACTCCTATCTCCCAAAGACAAAATCACAGGAAGATATGTGTTGTATCTCTTCAACAACCAAAACTGATGCAGGGGAAAGTGCCTGATTCTTCTTGCTGATACAAACGTGGATTTTGAAAAGGAATCTGCTCCTTCTGCCTTCTGAGTGAAGGCATTAATTAATCCAAGTTTCCTATGAGAATCTCTTGTGCATGGACTTTCAGAGTCAGCCAGGTACCTGTAACTTTTAGAGATATTAAAGATGCTGAATGTTACTTCTCAAGAATGTATTTTTTGGAAGGTCTTGGAAGGAAAGTTTTGGAAGGTTCCTTCCCAGGTGCTGGTGACAGGAGATGGGTGCTTTATTGCAACAAAAATATAGCTGCTGAAATTAGGCTGTTTTGAGTGATCTAGGTGGGAGGAAACCTTTTGGAGCCCAAATATAATAGCAAATAGGTGCTTCTCCAGTGTGGCAGCTCCGGCCCTTCTGGCTCCTCCTAGTCATTGCTTGGAGTTTCATACCTTTCTCTGGCTGCCAGGGAGCAGAACTTGTTCCCTGTAACCCAAACAGAATTTTCTCACTTTGTTCTACCAGATTTAACCTGCATGTACACGGGCAAAACATTTGACAAGGCCATCTGCTGTGATGTGTCCTCGTGCCAGAGCTTTCCATCCCTTCAGTTCACAGACAGTCGAGGTGGATTTGCCTGCTGTAGGTGTCTCTGAGCACTCCCACCTCTGAGCAGATGGTTCACATGTCCTTTGTGCTTGCCAGACAGCTTGTAGGATGGCATTTCACCCCAAACTGTGCATTAAATAGAATTCCTCTAAGAGTCTCTCCCAGGGCGTTTCTGCAGGCTCTGTGAAGCTGGTGTGGGTGACATAAAAGCCCAGACTTGGTGGTGTGGTGGATCCTGGCGTAGGATGTGTGCAGACAGCAGAGGGTGCTGGAGTTTTTTCCCTTTCAATCCACCTCCAAGGTTGCAAGGGATCATTGTAAACTAAAATCAATTGGCTCTTACTCTGATTGCTGAACACACAGAAGCCAGGCAGGTACAGCAAGAGAGGAGGTACTGAGCTTGAATTAAATGGACACTGTCACCTTCAAATCACACCTCTGCCAGAACTCCTCTACCTATCCAACCAGTAAGTGAAAACTGAGATTATTGTGATACAAATCAACAGATTTTAATTTTTAATGACTTTTAAACTAATATTTTCCTCTCTTAAACATTTTTATAACTTTTCCCCCCATGAAATTGAAAACAAAAGCCTCTATGGTCCTTTATTTCAGAGCCCAGAAAATTTTCTTCTGTCAAAAGTACAACTTGCTGACATGATCAACATCCAGCAAGTTGCCAATATAGACTTTTATAGAGTAGCCATGCTGTCAGCTGGCACCTTACAGCAACATCCAGATCTGTATAACTAAAGAGCTTCACCCAGGACTGCCAGTCCCATGGGCCAGGGCTGTAGGAAGGGTTCCCCTGTAAATGTCAGTAGTAAGCCTTTAAAAAGCAAGATTTAAAAGAAACAAGGGTAGCAAACCAGGCTTGCCAGGCTGTAAGACTGGAATAACTCCCTTAAGCTCAATAGAACTTAAGCCACTTAAAATTCTCAGAGCCAAGTTTTCCCCATCAGGACATGGATGTACATGGTTGCAGAATAAGCCTGAAATTCAGACTTGCTCCTCAGCTGTGGGTGAGGAGCTTGAGGGTGGTGTCATGTGTGCTGTGGCTGGTGGTGCTGCTCATGGCAGGGAATGGAAGCAGGTGTAGGTCAGTGGCTGCTTCACCTTCCTGTTAATGCATCCTTACATCCATCCCTGCTTAAAAGTGCAAATTTCACATCGCGGGTTCCAACTCCAACTGATGTCATAGCCAGGATTAAAACTTGGGAGTGACTGGCTCCTGGCCTGTTTATTAATCCATTAAATCACACAGTCTCTTTCCTGCTAACTCTCGCTGGTTACTGGGATTGCTTGGCAGCAGCAAGCCCAACCCAATGTCCATTGCTGGCTGTGTTACCACTCCGGCTTGGTTGCCAGCTCAAGGGCATCCAGTCAATAAAAGCCTTATTTTTGGATTCTCCCATTCTCCTGAGACCATTGCAATGAGGAATGACCTCCCTTACCTCAGTCACCTTGTTTGCTGGTCCCAGCCCAGAGCGGGCTGTGGCCATTGCATGAGTCAATCATCCCGTGGAGGAGAGGAGGAGAGGTCTCACTGTGATGTTTTCCTGAGCATTTGAACCAGAGCTGTGGCTGGCATCCACAGGACAGTCCAAAAGAACACAGATAAGTCTATACTTTAGTCATGTTAAAGCTATGGCTAAGCTAACAAAAGTCAGGAAATCCAAGCTGCAGATGGACAGGATGTCCCTGGATAGCCCTGCTGATTGTGGGCATGGGATGGCAGCAGCCCTGGGATGGGGCACTGCAGTCCACAGGCAGGTGCTTCACTGCACAGTGTGCTGAGGGTGGAAGAGCAGCTACAAACTGTTAGACTGATGATGGGTCCGTTTCTCTTCTTTTTAAGCAGTTAATTTTTTTTTGTTTGCAAAAAAGTCATTGTGCAAAGGTACGTGGCTTCCTTGCATTGAAGTGCAAGTCTGGTTTTTGCATGTGAACATCAGGGTGGTTTCTCCACCTCTGCAGGGTATGTCCATGGCTGGCTGTGGGTCATGGGTCTTTTTGCACTGCAACACACAGAAACCCCTTCCCTGTTTGAATGTGCCGTTTCCCAATTGTCTTTTTCTGTAGCCAACATAATTTCTCAGTTTTGATATTTTTTTATTAACTTTTTTCCCTCTTATGTGTTTAAAAATGAGAGCCATCTTTAGGAAATGCACTATGGGAATCCAAAATCTTCCAGCTTGCCTGCAACACAAAGGTTATGAAAAGTAATAAGAGCTCACAGATTCTTATGCTAAACTATGTTTTTTTAAATGGGTAACTGGAAAGCCTCATCTATGTTTCTTATTAAACTGATAAATTATTCAGATCAAGTTAATTTTCATAAGTAAAAGTTTCTGGTTCTGCTCCACAATTTAATTCTTTAAAAACTTCTTGCTTCTCCCATTATCAATATAAACGTGTCCTTTTAATTGTATAGATTAAATTTCGTTGTTGCAATATTCAGTGTTTATAGCTTCTACTGAGCAGGTTCACCCAACTTTTGTGTGGAATGGCTGGGCTATTTGAAGCAAAAAAGAATGCCATTTAAGCAGAGGATGGGATTTTGCAGCCCGATAAGCAGCAGCAGCAATCCCAACCCGAGTATTCCCGGCTCTCCTCGGGGCTGGCCGCTATCTCTCGGGGCGGCTGGGAGCTGCAGTCGCCCTGCGACTTCCTCCTCCCTCCTTGCGAGGAGAGGATGGGAATTTGCTGGAGGCTTTTATCAGCAATGTGCATCTGCCCCCATTCTCACTCACAGCTCTGCCAACCAGTGGGAAAAGTCGGGCCAAGGCCGTATCTGCTCCCAGCTTGCTTCCTGCTGCCGTGCCCCAGGGATGGAGGAAGCAGACAAGTGGCCCTGCGTGCTCTCTCCTTGCCAGGCCCAAAAGTTCAAGAGGCTCAGGGTGACAGAAGAGAGTTTCTTGCTCTCTTTTTTGGGAATATTGCATATTTAATGCTGGAATATAGCGAAAGGCTGTGAAGATGAGACAAAACCCAGATGAGCCTTATGGCATCGAGCTCTTTGGACACCTGTTGAGTGAATTTTGGCCACTCACTTTGTATAGTCTAATGTGATGTTAAGGTGCCATCTGAAGAGTTCTCCAGTTAGATGAGGTGTCATCTTCAGGTTTCAGTTTGCACTCCTGCTCCATCTGCAGTTTGAGTGCACCTGGGCCCACCATTTGATTTATTTCTTAGCCTGTTCAAAAAAGCTTTTGCATCAAGAATTCCTCTTGTGTCTACAAAATTTTGATGAAGTGTGAGGTGGAAGGGATTTTTCTGCTGCTGTTGCATGTAATTTAAGTAAGTTTGGTAGGAGCTTCTGGATAAGAAAGACAGATGGATAAGGGCAGAGGGTGAGCACAGGGAGCGTGCTGGGGTCTGAACGAAACATGCTGGAAACCAGCAGCAAAATGCAGAGCAGAAACTGTGCAAAGCACCATGAGTCCTCCAGACACAGACAAAAGCAGCATTTTCACTGTTTGCCTGCAGACCCTGGTGCAGCAGGGTCTTTACCCCCAAATAAAGCCATGGGGTGAGACCCTGGTAAAAACAGGAGGAACATGTTCTCCCACCTTTGCTGGTGTAGGAGTGGGAGAAAACCCTGCTTGAGCCAGAAAAGCCATTTTTGCTCAGAACTGGACGTTTGAACTAGAACTAGACATTTGTCTCTCGGTTTCTTGAAATATTTTTTTCTTCTCTAAACAATGTAATTGGTGAAAGTCTTGTATCCATTTAAATCACAGGAGTTTTGTCATGAACTTTTATGGTGCCAGGATTTCCCACTATGTATTTTTTAGCACCTGAGTTTAGGTAGGGTTCAGGAGAACACATCTGCCATTAGAAGGTTGCTCCCAGCCTTCCTGTGTTCTATCAAGGTCTGGAGTTAACAGGGCAGTCTCAAAGCGTGGCACATAATGCATTTCTGCACTAAATACACCCACATTATCTTACATCCCGAGCAGCCCAGATTGTCAGTAGACAATTATGGGTTTTGCTGGGTTTATTTTGATTGGCCTGCTCTCAGTTTTCCATAGTGGTACTCTATTTGTAAAAACAGATCATTAATGATAACAACAGATGACATGTGTCTGAAATATGGGGTGGACGAGGGGAGTTAGTTTTTCTTCCCATTTTTTTTTTCCTGAGTGTCTGCACTTTGACAGCACATTTGCCAGGCTGTCACTTGCCTGAGAGATCCACAAGATTAGGACCTCATTGTGTGAATGTTTTCACAGCACTTGTTGCTATAAAGAATCTTCACACTTTGGTGGATGAAATCTGGACTCCTAGCCACAAACTGTTAAGAAGCAATCATAACAATTAGCTAATGTGTCAACAATTAGCACTTTCCATCAACTGGCATTGAGTGGAACCTTCTTCTTATCCATAGCAGACAAAAATGCAATGATGTAGTAAAGAAAAGCAGTGAAGTTGGCTGCTCTTGTCCCTTGCTGTAGCCAGCAAGCTCCCATGGGCATTGTTTACAATGATTATTCTTCCATTATGATGTTATTGCACAGGTCAGGGGTGGTAGCTAGACTGAAAATAAGCTTCCCCCCCGCCCCCTTTTTTTTTCCTTAAACTTTTGGCTGCTTTTACAAAAGTACAACAGAAACGACTGCTGTGAAAAGGTCAGCCAGTAACAGTACTTCAGTGTTTAACTGGTAAATATTTCAAAATAGTATTTCTAATATTTTACCATTTGGAAGATTTTCAATGCATCTCCAGCCCAGTGCGACTCAATCATTGTAAGATTTCCACAGTCTCCACTGGGAATTCTTTACAATGGGTACATTATAATCTGTTACTGTATCTACCACCAGTTGGTCAGAATTTGTTTTAATATCTTTTTATATGGCATGTTACTGGCAGTAATATAAAAAGAACTGTTTTCTCAAGTATTTTACATATCTCCATATGTAAGCACTGAAGAGAACTGAAGGCAGGTCTTCCTCTTAACCACAGAGTAGCTTCTGAGGGGACAATACATGTGACTGCAGAGAAGATCAATGCCTTCTCCAAGGAAATGTCTTTTGGGAATGCTTCCTGTAACATGTGGCTTTTGTATCAGGCTACTGTGAGACAAACACAAAATACTGCAGCATCAGTGAGGGTTTCTCTGCTTAATTGTGCAGCTGGAGCCGAAGTGAAATCATGTTTAAAAAGTTCTAAAAGTAACACTCTGCTTGACTGCGAGCCAGAGGGACTGATTTGAAACAGGGCAGGGTGCTGGAGCACAGCCTCATCTGGTGCAGCCCTGGGAGCCACGGCTCAGACCATGTGTGCACCTTTAGCAATGCTTTGACAGCTCCAAAAAGAAGGTGTGTTAATCTGAACAAAGAGGGGTACTAATGATGCAGATAAAACCAGCAGTAATCAAAGTTTACTGATTTCTCTAAGTTCAGCTTGTGCTGTAACAAGGGAAAAGGACAAGTCTGTGTTTAGGGGAAGATGCAGCATCTGCCCAGCACTTCCCAAATCTCCCTGAGGCTTGTCTTTGGGTGCAAACCTAAGACCTGAACATACCTTGCCTGCCTCCTTTTAATCCCAGTTCTCCCCTGTGCCCTCTTCCCAGCCTGGGACATTGTGACACTAAACAAATGTTTGAGATTTTTGGAGTGGCAGGAGTGAGGGGGGGTGGGTATAGTTACACTGAGGGTTATTAATATGGGAAATATGGTCAATAAATGTGAGAGGGGTTGAGTAATGCAGGAACATTCTTTACAAATTCTTTAGCAGCGGAGCAGGCAGAGTGCCACAGACAAAGAAAATCCTGTGAATTGCAAGTGTGTTCTTGTGGCTTTTGCCAAGACGGTGACAAAACCCCTTCTTTCTTCCCGCATTAGGACTCCTATTCAACGATACACTTAAGCATGTTTTTAAATTCCGCTGACATTTGAAAGCACTGTTGACTTTAATAGGACTTAAGCACCTGTTCATGGTTAATTGTGTACTCTCAGGACTTTTCTCGAAGAAAAAAAAAAGATGGATAGACTTAGGCATGTGCTTAAAGTTAAGCAGGTGCTTAAGTGCTTTGTGAAGCTGAGGCCTTAGAACTGAGTCAAATCCTCCCTGAAGTCTGGGGATGGCCTGGGTGCCTGGTGCAGAGAAACAAGTTGCTTAAGTGATGAAAGGAAGGCATGAGAAATATCTAAAAGAATATTTTTTCAACAGCACCCAGTGATGGCTGTCAGCTGCTGACACCTGAATTATAAATTGAATTTATAACCAGACTAAATGTACTGTACCAAAACCTCTTCCAAAATAATTTACAGCTATGGGTGCAGATAATTTTACTGGGTAACTCTAATTATACTCTAAAAAAGCTTGTTTTTTTCATTAATGCAAGAGTTTTTCCCAGCCAAGGAGATCCCCAGAGTGAAGCAGAGCTTGATCCCCAGAGTGAAGCAGGATTGACTGCCCTTGGATAAGATGGGAGAGTGAAAGTATTTTTTTTCTCTGAGGAAGGACTGTTTTGGTGTAGGCAGGGATTGATGGTTTAGAAAAAACAGTGCCAGATGTGTCTTTCCTTCTCTTACCCTGGAATTAGGCAAATAGCTTTTGGGTGATGGTGGGATTACACTGAGATTCTTGAGAGCTGCCCTGGATGTTTTTTCATTTCCACTCCTTATCTGGGAGGAGAAGACAAAGCTTCTGTTCTTTCCTTCTCTTGGTTCGTATCATGAATTCCAACACATCAGGGGCTGTCCTGCTGGAAGGTGGTGAGTAATTCTCAGTGATGCACCACACCAGGGCAAATCTGAAAACCCCAGTGCCTTGGGGAGTGAGCAGGTCCTCCAGCAGCACCTTGACCGCGAGTCTGGCCAGATTTGGTGGTTTTCTCAAAGCCCCATTTCCTTCAGTACTGTGAGTAAGTGACAATGTCTTCTGTTAAAAAAAACCCAAACAAACAACAAAACAAAAAAAAAATAGAAGTTTCCAGCCTTTGTGGTGGCAGAGATAAGCACGAAGGAGAGAGCCAACACCATTCCCAAATAAGAAGGCAAATAATTGAAATCCAGCATGCATTTGTAACAGCAACAAAACACCTCTAACCCAAAATAAACCCAAAATTCAGCTGTATTTCTTCCTGAGTGAGTTTGGATGGTGGAGGTCAGCAGCACTGTCTTACAGGGGGTGAGGGATGCCCAGAGCAGGTTGCCCTGCCCGTGAGTCTTGTTAGATTTAACCCCTTCACCATAAAACTGACAGAATTAAATGCAGTTGAAGTGGTTCACAGGGAATTCTAGGGCTGTGGCTGGAAGGATGAATTCCTTGCCTGGATGTAAGGGTTTCTGGAGAGGATGTACACACAGAAGCTGGGCAGGAGGAGTTTTATCCTCACTCAGGAATCTGGTAACCAGATCAGAGTGTTTCACATGAGAGCTGCCAATTCCTGTCCACAGTGTATCACAGATGAATAGGAAAATAAAAACCTTGAAAATTCTCTTTTTTTTTTCTTATTCAGCTTATTTACAAAACGTTCATATGGGAGAATGGCAAGCAGTCCTCACCACTGCAGACAGCAGAGCAAAAAGAAGGAGAGCCAGGTGCTCCAAATAAGAAAATGTCAGGAAGGCTCTACATCTCCACTGAGCAGTCTGAGCTATAAATTTTGGCAATGCCACCACTGTGACCTGGAGCCTGGGGGAAGAGAATAGTATAAAAATGATAAATCACAGCCAGAGTTCCAGATCTTAATCAGACAAAGAAAGCTGGTTCCATTATCAGACAGATTTATATAATCGCTTACTAATAACGCTGTCTTCTTCCTCCGGTTTCTTTTAGTGAGACCCCAGATAACAATCCTGAGGTCACATCCATCCTGGTGTTGGAAGGGACTTTTCCAGCCTGGCATTCTGTGTCCTGCAGGCAGTGTTTCCTTGCATTAATACCTGCTTGAACCAGAGCAGCTCTCAGGGCTGCAGTGAATCCGGGTGCTGAGTGAGCACAGGGTCGGGGGAACTTCCCTAACAATTATTTTTATTTGTATTCCTCATTGCAGTGTCCAAATACTCCCAGCCACTGCTCTCACTGTGCATCCATTTACTTCAGCTCCAGAGATTTCCATGGTCAGACCACCAGGGTCTTCTTTCCCCTTACTCTCCCAACAAGCTAAGAGGCTCTTCCCCTCGCTTTTTGGTACAAAGGCTTTTGGATTTTTATTGCTCCTCTCTTCCTTTGAATCCTCTCTAACATTTCACACACTTTCTCGAGGTGGAGGTGCCAGACTTCATGGCAGTTTTCCAGGAGTATTTCCACTGGTACCTCCACGGTGGTACCACAGCTGAGCTGTGTCTCACTGCCCACCTTTTAGGGGATTCTGACCCCTCTGCTGCCTTGGCGCTTTCCCTACTCGCAGCTCCTCAATTTTTGCATCTTCTGGATATTTGTCAGCTGTGCCTTCCTTGTCATCAATTAATAACTGTGATAGTGCCAGAAAGTCACTCTTGTGGGAGTCCTGGGAAATTATAGATGCTTGATAATGAGTTCTTTTTGCAGCTGCAGATTTAAATTTGTCTTTTAGTTGTGTGTTACTGTCATTCTGTTTCATTCTGTTATCAGAGAAAATATATTCATTTACTAGTAGTCTTTGCCTTATTTCAGTCTCTAAAATATCATCCAAGGATTTATACTGTAATATAAATTAACAATATTATCCAGCCAAATATTTTGAATAGTTTAAGAATATTATGTGACCAGAACTACTTTTGCCAAATAAATTGAAACAAAAAAACCCTATTTACTTTCATAGGGACTATTATCTGTACATGCATGTTTATTAGCATTAACTCCAAATGCATTAATTTCTAAGGAAGAAAACCTTGGTCAGGAAATAACATCAATATAATCTGCTTGCTCTTGTAGAGATTAAATTTGACTCTACCTGGCTGTTCCCTCTGCCTCATCTCAGATTCCAAAACAAGGCTGGGGCTCCTTCAGTCCTCTGAAACTGGCATTTCTCACAAATCCACAGTCACAGGTCAGGGGATGTCTCCTTCAGCTGCTGTAAAACTCTTGCATGCCAATTTTTTTGATAAATTAATAGAAAAGAAATAGTCTGACTTTCCTAGGTGAAATTCAATCTCCTTCTGTGTTATTTTGTGATCAGGTCACTGTTGAGTGTGCTTGTGCTATGACATTTTCCCCCAAATATTTTGCAGAAGAATCTGTTTGAGCACTTCTTGCATTTGTACTTTATTTTTGACAATTAGCCATAGTATCATAATTCAGATCGTTTTTGTTCCTACTGAACTGGAGTTTTTCTTGTGTCATTATTTTCCTTTGGCAAATGTCTGTAATTTATAGCTTGAAATTAACATTTATGGCTCTTAGCTTCCCTCTTTTCTGTTATATTTATATCAGCTCCCACTTCCCCTCTAAGTGACACTGTTTTATACGTTTTTCTCTTTGTTTGGGTTTTTTTATTTTTTACTTTTGTGGCAACTTAGTTTCCCAGCTACAGAATAAAGCCTTGTAAACATCTTGTAAAACGTTAACTGATCCCAAGTATCACTCCTATACTTCAATTTAATTTGCCCCTTTCCACTGAATGCTCTGATAATTGCTTTCAGCTTAGTAAAACCATCCCTTAGAGCAGTAAGTGTGTTAACTGGTGGGACTTTTATTCTTATTACACATAATGAGCGTAATTAATGTGATTTCACGAGGACTGGGTGTCATCAGCAAACTGCTGTAATCCAGGTCATTGCAGTGCGTGAATCCCAGCTGAAATTAGATTTTCCCAAACCCCTCTATTCCTTTCTAATTAAATCTGGGAATTCTCTGGTTGCGCGTTTTTGTTGCTGAGGCCACGCAGTCATTCAGGGTAAGAGCATGTGTTTGTAGCAGCTCTGCAGCCACAAAAACACCACTAGAGAAATGTCAGGGTGTTGGGAGAGGTCTCTGCACCATGATTTTCCTTGGGGGGAGGAAAAGCAGTGGGGAAATGTGTGCCCCTGCGCTGTGAAGCGTGCTGTCCAGACACCTGTACATAACGTGGAGTTAAAGAGGGGAAATAATGGGGCAGCCCAGTTCTGTTGTCATTTCCATTTGGATCATCCTCATCATCACATTTCGGGGTGACAGGTACAGAAATAATGTGTGAAAGTCTCCTTCCATGGTGCATTCTGAAAGGCTGCACCTGCGTTTGAGCAGAGGCGTGAGATGAGGATTTGAGTTTGTGTCTCTGGGACACCCGCATCTATGGAAAATTAAATTATGCCTTAGTGCCAAACACATTTCAGTGGACTGGGGAAGACTCTTGGGAAGATGCTGAGTCTTTCTGCTATGATATTTTCTGGTAATTAAACAGTTCTCTATTTTATAATAGTTAGTGAAAATGAGAGTGGTTGGAAGGGTTATTTCTGTCTGTTACTATTAGATTCTCCAGATTTGCTGACCCTGAATAATTAAATGTTTTTGATCACTCTGTTTATATTACCTAGAACTGAAGTAATTCTGATCCTTCAGCAAACTTGAAGCACAGCATGGAACATACTGAAAGGCGCCAAAAGATGAAACATTTCAGTTTTGCGGTTCACATCTGTCTGTCCTGAGCCTAGGAGACCATTATAATACACTTAGAGCATTTAAAAGCTCCTCAAGGTTGAAAGCCCTGATTAGGGCAGTATCTGTTCACGTGTGGGAATCCTGCCTGTGCCAAACCTGGGAGCAAGGAGCCCTCGGGCCCCTTTTCCATGGGAAAAGATGTTAATAACGTTGGGTAGAGGGGGAAAAAATAAGGGGAAAATGTAATCAAGGAGACCCTGACACTGAAGTGAAAATAGCAATGTACACATCCATCAGTTTGTACTGTTTTTACAGAGAGTATAAAATATTTAAACTGAAGCCATTAATCATCCTGTTCCTCTGTTCTAATCCATGGGAACCACAGGAGGTCACCAAATATGCATTTAATATAAAAGAATGAAAAATATTGGAGGGAAAAGTAGTGTAATCTAAGAGCAAGAAATGCTAAGAGCAAAAAACCAAATCTCTAACAGAAATTTTGCTAAAAATTAAAATATTATTTTTACGATGTTCTGTTGGAAAATTGTTATACTTTGGGCAGAAATTCAAAAAGCATTTAGAATTAGTTAAAAAATACCAAAGATGGAAATTGGTTTTACTTCTTGACATTTTTTTTAAGATACTGCTGTATAGGAGCATTTTCTATTTTGTTTACTTTGATAAAATCCCAATATTTCTCATGGAAAACAGATGCTTCTTGCAGAAACCATTGCCAAGTTCACATTCCAGGTTTCCATCAGGTAATTTTGATGGATGTTTTAAACCCCTCCACCACTGGGTTTTGTGCCTTGGGCTGATATTGCCCCCCCAATTTTAATACCCAAAGGTGAGAGGGACTGGGGGTGCCTTTCTCTGCCTTCACTGGGTGTCAGTGTGGAAAGGAAATCCAAGGCCTGTGGCTAAGCTGCATCCCTGTCGTTTATCCAATATTGTTTGAGAGTCCTGGAGTAAGCCTGGCTATTGATTAATTAATTTATTTAGTGGTCAGAGGTGTGCAGAGCTGGCACTGCTGGGAGGGAACACCTTGGTGCAGGAAGGCAAGGGGTGGCAGAAGGAGACTTTGACTGCCCAGCCAAGGGCTGGAAGGTGGAAATATTTCCATTATGTTCCCAGGTATCCCACGCCTGCTGTAAGAGCTCAAAGAGCTCTGCTGTGCCTTGTGCTGCCTGGGAATGAGGGAGGGACAGGGCAGAACCATGGGCTTCCAAAACCTGCATTCAGCCTTGGCACAATACAGCCACTGTGGAAGAAGACATTAGGAACAAAAAATAAAGCTTGAAGCTTCAAGAGCAGGCTGCCAGAATTATTAAGAAAAACATCAAAATGATGCCATTAAAAACAGATGGGGATTCTATAAAGTATTGAAAAGAAAATGTTTAATTATGAGCCTTATGCAAAACCCATCAAAGTTGGATTAATATTATGGTGCTGTTGCTGTAGAGGGTTTAAGTAGTCCATGGTGGAACATTAATCTTTCACTCCTTTAAAAATAATGTTTTCCTTTTGTTGATGACAAATTCCATCTCTTCACTGTTGAAATCATATATCCAGATTAATAGCGTCTAACATAATGAAATCAAAAGGCACAGGTAATATGGATTAGTTTAGAAAACAACAACAACGAGGGGAAAAAGAAGCCCCAAGGGGGGAAAACAATCTTCACTGGATGAGTGCTTTTGTCAACATCACTGTATTTTTTCCTGTTGCTAAAAGATAAGTCTCTGTTCATAGGTATCCTTGTCTGTCTGGGATATTGTGTCATATACTTCTGAAGTACATACAGAGGTACATCTTTACTGTTTCTAGTAGGATGCTCTACAGTTTTTTGGGGTGAGGGAGCCTTTTCTGTTTCAAGTCTCTGGCAGATTGCCCATGGCTGCACAATCCAAACACCTCTGGCAAAAATTGCTGCCACCCAAAACCTTGCCTCACCCAACTCCACTGGCTGGAAAAGCCAGAAAGAGATTTTGGGGTTTTATTTGGTAAAAGTATCTGAAGTGTGGCATGGCTGGTGTAAGGAGGGTTATTTTGAGAATGTAGGGCTGCTTTTCCCAGCTCCCCTTGCCATGGGATTGCTCTGTCCCCTTTGCCTGGGAGGGTTTTGGTGGCTGTTGTGCCCAAAACCCACCAGTGCCTGGCATTCCCTATTCCTGCCAGGAGCTTGGCTGCCTCCTGCATGAAGAGATTTGCACCCCAGGTCAGGAGTTTCAGACTTTTTCCTTCTTCATCAAATAGTTTGGGCATTGGAGGAGAAGGCCAAGTTTTTTCTTCTGCATGTGTCATGACACTTTTGAATTCCTGGAAGTGTCTAAGGCAAGATTGAAAGGAGGACCCAAGCAATTTGATCTAATGAGTGGCACCCCTGACGATGGCAGGGGGTTGGAACTAAATGATCTCTAAGGTCCATTCCAACCCAAACCATTCTGTGGTTCTATGGTTTCTTTCCCTGGTGCAGTTAGGCACAGGTGTGAGCTGCTGCTTTGGGGGGGAGAAAACTCCGAAATAAAACCTTTCCCTACAGCCTCTGCCATCCTAGAGTCTGGGCTTGGACTTTTGGACAAATAAGGCAAGCAGATTTTGATCCTGTGTTTTGTCTCCTTGCCTGTTCTCTCTTTAGGTCTGGGTTGTAGTGCTGGGTGCATCAATCCATGTGTTGGGATTCCCTGCCCTGGCCCTCCATCACGTGCCTTTCCAACATTTGCAGCCAACTCTTTGTGCACAAAGTTCTACCTGTGCTGCTTAAAACTCAACTGCTTTATCAGTGAACCACAGGGTCAAAAACCTGTTGCTGTATTCACTTAATACTACAGGAACAATTTTTCTTCTTCCTTTTCACCCCTCCAAAAAAAAAAAAAATTAAATAATCTGTGCTTTATTGAATCACCAGGTACACCAAAAGCAGGCTCTTATTTTAGCAAAAATATCAACACTGACTGCCAAGGTAGATTTAAAGTGTTCATTACAAAATATTTTGTCCTGGGCTTTAAGAATAATGCGCTTTCAGTACAAAGAAATGGTTATTCTGAACATTGGACTTTTTTTTCTTTTAGTTATTTACAATAGGTTTCAAGATTTAGAATTACCGTGAAAGATTTACTTATATTGCAGTTCATGTAAAATTTAAAATCAATAAAGTAAATAAATTTAGCTTGTCTGCCTGAATCGATTTCCTCCTATGCTAACGCAGCCCTGTAATGTTGCACTTCCTTATCTCCCATGGCATCCTCCAGTGATAGTCTCGGGCTTGAGTGGTGCTGTGTTATCATGTCCTCTGCAACATAGTGTTCCTCTGAGCCTCCTGCCCCTTCAGTATTTCAAACCTGGCTTTGGAGCCTCACCTCCCACTGCATGGGGAGCTGCCAGTGCTGAGAGCCAGGACCCAGCTTCCCCTCCCCCTTGGAGCCCCCCTGTGCTCTCACAGCTGGTAATGAAGAAAGGGAATATTGCTGCCCAGATAGGGGCTTGGACACAGGCAAGATATGCAGGGAAAAGGGCTGAAAGGTTCTTTGGCAGGGCAACCCCATTGGAGAGGGAAAATGGATTGCTCCTTGTTTTTCCCACTTTTTTTCTTTTTCTCCAAAGATGCCAGTAGTTGGGAACAATCAGAGCTTCCTTTTTAGTTGTTTATGATGATAATGATTATTAATTTTATTATTTTTCTACTTGCAGGATTTTAATGATGATGAAAAGCAAAAGTGTTTGTTCACTCAATGTATTTTTCTCAGTGTGAGATGGGGCAATTGCAGAGTGCACAGAAAGAGGAGAGACCTCCAGTGATGGATTTTTGTTGGGTTTGTCCTCTTTTTTATACAGATGCCTCAGTCAGTTGTCAAAACTGACACAATGAGGGATGCCCTGGCATGACTGAAATGCCAGGCTTGAAGGAAGCATTTGGTCAGGAATGCAGTAGCCAGTTCCAGGTTTTACCCTTGGCAGTCTCATCAGTGTTCCCCATGGAATCACAAATGATAACATAAACCATGGACCTACCTTGCAGTGCTGTCGAGTGTGCTCAGCACACACAGCTGCCCCATTCATAGGATTTGCAGCAATAATAATCTAAAACTGATGAACTTTAAAAATATTGGATTTACTTATTAAAAAAGGAAACGTATAAATACAAGTGCTTTGATTCTGGGTCTGGCAAAGGGGCAACTTTTTATAGCCACACAAACACTGTTCTTTTAAGGCAGTACTCTGGTTTCATGTGTAGTGAAATTTTCCTTTTTTATTACTTGTGAAAGAAAAGAAAATATCAACCCTGTCTGTCAGTGCTGCTGTTGAGTTTAAGATGGAGCACCCTTCCGGAAGCTGCGAGAGAGATGTCTATAAAATGTTAGGCTGACTTTAAAGAAAAACAAAAAGGAGAACAGAAAACAGAAAAAGAGAGGGCATAATGATATAATAATAATAAAAAAGAGGAACAGATCTCTTTCTGGTTTAAGTTGGGATAAATCCAAGTGGAACCAGTGATGTACTGTATTTATACCAGTTCAGCAGCAAGAGCTTTGTGTATGTCCGAAACTCAGGAGTTTGAGCAAATAAATGCAAGCTATGTAATCAGTTTTATTTGTTTTCTGAGTCATGTCTGGTGCATGGAGGCAAAGAGGCTCCAGTTAGAGGAGTGGATTAGAGGAGTGGAGTTGTCCTTCCGGCTGGAGCTGGTGGTGAACTTGGAGCATTAATCCATAGGAAGTCCAGGTTGGCTGTTTCAGCTCTGTAGCTGCCAGCAGGTTTGCAGATGATGTGGAGCATGATGTGGTTCTAGCCCAAATACAATTCTTACACCATCCTGGCCAGCCTTGGAGAAAACAGGATGTGCTGGATTGGGTACGTGCATTAATGACTGGGTTTCCCAGAGATGCAGAGCTGTACAACTCCCGAGGCTGTTTCTCGCTAGAAAACTTGGCTGAGATGTGGGGAACTGGGCTAATTAAGAAAATGTTAAACCCAGCTCTGCAGTAACAGCAGCTGACTGGCACGCTGTCTGGAACAGGAGGCTTACTGAGCCTGACTGTCACGAAGCTGAGAAAGGAAGAGCCTGTCCTTTTATTAACTGCAAAATCGTCTTTGATTGCATTAGCAAGGCTCTCCCGCAGCAACCAAGCCTAATTTTCCAGGGAAGGCAGAGTGGGTGCCTGCAGGGGAACGCTGTGCTCCGAAGGTCAGCCCGGGCTTTCATTTCTTCCCCCTGATTTTTGATAAAGAGCTCTATGTTGTCAGAAATGAGCCGTGGTGGTTGCCCTCCTGAGTACCTACGGCTAGGCTTGAACAAGTGCTTAGTCTGAAAACTACGGAGCGTCAAGTCAAGAGACTCCTGTCCTGTTCTGCACTGCTGGGAACCAGCGCTTCTCCTGGCGCCGAGGCAAGGGCAGCAAAAGGGTTCAGAAAGGGTTCAGAAATGCCAGCCCAAGCTTTTGAGATCTTTTTCCTTTCTAATTTGTTTATTTAGTAAATAGGTAAAAAAATTAATCCCATACGGTGCCACTTTTAATTCTATTATCTACTGGTTTTTCGCTGGGGGCATAAGCTCTGTCACTGCATGGGGCGACTGAGGTTTAATTCTGCACCCAAGAAGTGGCAATGCTCTGCTGTTCTGCAGGAAAATCTCTGTCCATGCAAAGCAGAAACACTCAGGACCAGCCAGGAATATTTCTGAGCGTATGTAATCAGTGCAGAGCTCGCAGACTTTATTTAAACCTTCAACTTTTCTACACTTAGATTGTCAAACATTTTAAGCCTATCCACCAAGTCATCGCTTCCACTCCTCATGTTTAGATTTGCAGAATTTTATTTCAGTTTTTTTTTTTCAATATCAGTTTGTTTGTTTTTTTTTTTTTTTTTCTCAAGTAGTGAAAGCACCCTCTCCTCTCTGTTTAGCCTGAAGATGCTGAGCTGGTTCCTTGGTGCTCATTGAGGTGCCTTAACTCAGCCATCGACACAGCAACTTCTGTCTGTTGTCTTACAGAGTTCATGGGCATAACAGCAGAGAAATGTGAAGCTGTGACACTATTTATTGACTAATACCGTGTGGTTAATCCAGTATTTCCTCTGAGGTTGGGTGATATGATAACAGACTGTGGTTTTAATTTTAATGGCTACTAATGTGTGATCCTGTGTGATTTGGGGTGCATCAATTAAGATGTGAGAATAGCTGAAAACAGATAAAGTGGTGGGTTAGGATGACAAGCTTTTATGTTGTTAACTTTGCCATATCAAATATTAATATTGATCCAGCTGCCTGACTCTTGTATATACTCCTGCACCTTGAGTTGTAGGTAAGATTAAATTCATGTCTGTGCTCATCTTTCTCAAGATAAAGTAAAAAGATACTGGAGGAGGGACATGGTATTAAATGGGCAACCTTGGTTTACAGAGATGCCTGGTTTCCTTGCTCCCATATGCACAAACCCAGCTGTGCGTGCCAAACTCTCCCAGTGTTTCATTTTCTGCATCTTATCCACACTGAACTGAGAAGTTGCTGTGAACAAAGTGCTTGTGCAAACCATGGAAATGTAAGGTAGGATCTTAGCCCTGATTAATTTAATGGTGTCTCCAGAAAGCTGCAAAGCTAACAAAAAACACCCCAAAACAAAACAAACAAAAAAAATCCCTCCATGCCCAAAAGAGAACAAAAAAGTCCATATCCATAGTGCAAGAAGAATATTAGAGGGTAGAGCAGGGGGACATTGGATCTGGGGCAAACCTGGCTTGACCCCACTCAGTCCTTGGTTTCCCTGAGGCTGGAAGAGATGTGAAGGAAGTCCCCATCCCTGCCACGTGCTCCAGGAAGCAGGATGGAGGGTCTCAGTGATGTTTTAGCGTGGGAAAATGACAGGATTTACTTGCTGTGCTGCAGTATCTGCTCCTACAACACAGAGTTTGAAACGCAAGTACACTTAGAAGGTTTTTAAAAAGTTATTGTTTCGGTCATTTTATTGGTCAGCTGCCATTTCAGGTCGATGATGGCTGTTTTCTGTCCTCTCACACAAGTCCAGTGTGATCCTAGGTACCAGTGCATCCCTCAGCACCATCCTCGGGCCAAGGGGCCGGAGCTCAGTATTTTGCGTGGCCCCAGCGCGGTTTCTCCGCGCTATCTCCAAAATCAGCCCCGCACCTCCTCCTCCTCCTCGTTTATCAGCCAGAGCACACAGATAACATCCTCGTGACGTGGCCCTGACCTTTGTCAACCTTTGTTAAGGCTCCATCTGAAGTCCGGCCGAGTGTTTGTAAACAGGATGTAATTAAGGCTGGGAACTGACAGCGCCTGATGGGAGGACAATGCGGAGCTGGCGGGACCCGGGCTGTCAGATGTCCGCCCGCATTGTGCTGCCGGTGCCGTCGTGGTAATTGGTGTCCTCTGGCCGAAGGAAGTGCACTCAACTCGGATTAATCTGCCGCGGTGCGGGGGCCATCCCTGCGAGCGCGAGTGTTTCCTCCGATAAACCCGAGCGGGGCGGGGGCAGCGGCCGGAGCTGCGAAAGCCGGGACCGCGCTGACAGGTGCCCGCCGAAAACTGGGAACAGGAAAGGTGTGGGGCGACAAGAGCTGGCAGGGACACGGCGTCTTCGCAGCTCGCCTTATCGGCGGAGCGAGCGCGCAGGTTGAGGGCTTATCGCGGCTCGGGGCGGCCGGAGCGGGCGCAGGGGGGGGCGGGGGAAGGG
>VWZP01002299.1:185242-201519 GCA_013396995.1 Dicaeum eximium | reverse complement strand
ATATATATATACATATATATACATATATACACACACATATATATATACACACATATGCATAGATATACACACATATATACACACACATATATATACATATATGTGTGTATATATATGAATATATAGACATGCATAATATGTGTATATATGTGCATATACAGGTATATAAAGTGTATACATGGACATACATCTACATGCATACATAAGAAAATGAAAAGTCATATATATTTATATCTATAAAGTGTGTATATGCTTGTACATCTACACACATATGTATGAAAATGGGAAGCCNCGGGGCGGCCGGAGCGGGCGCAGGGGGAGCCGGAGGAAGGGATGCGGATAACGCCGGCTGCGGGCACGGCTGGAGCGGCTGCGGGAGCGGCACTGGCACGGCTGGAGCAGCGCGTTCTGTCCGGAACAAAGTTTAAAAACACACACATATATATATATATACACATACATACATACATACATGCATATATATACACACACACATATATATATATACATACATATATATGCATATACACACACATATATATATACACATATACACACACACACATATATACATATACATACATATACACACATATATATACATATACACACATATATACACACATATATATACACATATATATATACATATCTACACACACACATATATACATATACACACACATATATATATGTGTATGTATATATGTATATATACAGATATATATACATATATACACACACATATATATATACACACACATATGCATAGATATACACACATATATACACACACATATATATACATATATGTGTGTATATATATGAATATATAGACATGCATAATATGTGTATATATGTGCATATACAGGTATATAAAGTGTATACATGGACATACATCTACATGCATACATAAGAAAATGAAAAGTCATATATATTTATATCTATAAAGTGTGTATATGCTTGTACATCTACACACATATGTATGAAAATGGGAAGCCATATATATTTATATCTATAAAGTGTGTATATGCACGTACGTCTACACACATGTATATGAAAGTGAAAACTCCTAATTGAAGGAAAAATTATTTTCTGGGGTTTTGGCTATTCATTTTTTAAATATCCCGATCAGGTTTTATAGCTCGTTTTACAGCCCTGAACTTGTTTGTAAGTGAGGGTAGAAGTGACTGAATGTAAGGCTGTGATCCCAAGTATCCCATTTTGTTTGTCCACTACTTGTCCAGGGATGAGGAGGAAGGTTGGCTTAAAAATTTGTTTTTCATCACCTAACATAAGCAAGTGTGTTTCAAATTATATCCCTTTAATTTTTCATATTTATAGACTGGCAAATGTCTGTCCATGGTAACCTAAAGGCAGATAAATA
Organism: Dicaeum eximium; assembly: GCA_013396995.1. Taxonomy (NCBI): domain Eukaryota; kingdom Metazoa; phylum Chordata; class Aves; order Passeriformes; family Dicaeidae; genus Dicaeum; species Dicaeum eximium. The sequence goes on along the minus strand of VWZP01002299.1, from coordinate 200,132 downwards.
TTCATGGGTGTGCATTGATTTAAGAAAATGTACAGCAGTCTCACTTTTTTTGGCATGCATGCATCTAAAATATTATGGTATGTTTTTTCCTTCTAAGTTTTAGATAACATCATCAGCTGATTGTATTGATTGCACTAATCCTTTCAGGTTTATTAAATTAGTATTTAATACAACACACTGTATCACATTAATCTGTGAATAAATGAGAAGGTGTATGACAAGATTTGTTTTAAGTATATGGAATAGATGGTTTGAAAATTTCTATAACACCATGCCAGTTTCCCAGAGCAGCATCCTACACAGCATCCAAGCACAGAGTAATCATGGAATATTTTAAACCCTGTAATTTAGGGCTGGAGGAGTCAGATCACACTGCTTTGAAATCAATAGCCAAATTCTTGTTCTATTTTGCTCTAAGGAAAGGTGAGCTTTAGGAGGGGCATTCCCCATATCCCAACCCAAGAGCTCTGCTCTTTCTGTGTCAGAAAGAAGAGGAAAAGGTGGCTGCTGTGTTGGGAGTGGCTGTACATCCAAATGATGGTGACTTGTAGGGGAGCTAGGAGAAAAGGGCTTGGGTACCTTTTCCCTGCTTTTTTAGGTCTGCTCAAGAAGGAAGCTTTAAAAACAAAGAAGTGCTAAGCAAAAACCCACCTGTTTCCAGGGGAGAGAAGTGATTCCCAGTTGCCAAAAAAGAGACTAGAAAAAGTACTCTATATATATACACACATATATTTCTGTGTAAGAAGACAAATGAATGATTATTTTTTTTTCCTCAATATGAGAAGGAAAACAGAAAAATATTAAATATTCTTTGGCAGCTTTGAGTTTCCTCAGCTCAGAAACATGCCTCAAAGTTCTAAGCAAAGTTGACCAATCCTCCAAAGCTGCTTATAGCTGCAGATAGTGACATTTGTCTCCAGTAGTTAATGGGAATAAGGTAGAAAAGCACAATAATGCCTGGAGCCCGTTGAATGGAAATGCCTGATTTCCTATATTAGATTGTGCAGAGCTGTCAGACATCCCCACCCCAGTGCTGGGAAGAGAGGCAGGGATTGTGGTGAAGGTTTGCCAGGTCTGGTTTTGTGAGCACGTGTGCCTCGTCTGCAGAGCGCAAGGCAAAGCAGAGCCCTTCACTCAGCAGCAGCAAATAAATACAAGGAGGCAAAGGGCTGAGTACAGCACCTTGGGGAGCAGGGCAGGGCAGGAGAGGAGGATGGACAGGAGCTGCTGAGAGATGCAAATGGGCTCATGGCTAAAGAGGGATGAGGCAAACCAGGGCAAAACGGTTCCACTTAACCTACCTAACCTGCTTAACTAAATAAACCCTTCCTGTGACATGCAGCGGGGTTTCCCTCAAAGGCCACAGTCATTAGATGAAAGAGTTAAAGACAGAACACTCTGAAAGAATTAACTTTGATGTTTAAATATGTTTTTGGCATGTAAATACACCCGTCAAAGGAAAAGGACCAAAATACCCAATGCAGCGAATATAAGGTGTTTTATTTTCTGTTTGGGAAGGGTGGGTTAAGTTAGGGCTGTGGTGTTTGGTGTTTTTTTGTTTTTTTTTTTTTTTTTTTGTAGGTAAATAATTTTCTTTTTAAATGAAATTCTGTTTGACTGCATGAAATATGAACAGTAATTAAATGCACAGTCTGTGGGCCTTCTATACTTTAAAGCTCTTTCTTAAAAAAAAAAACCCAACACAACTGCTCACCTCAGACAGGCCAATTACCCAAGAATGATGGAGTCAAGAGGAAAGTAGCTAAATTTCTTTACTTGAATGATCACAACCACAAGCCAGTGATTAGTCCCTGCAGCACCAGCGGGGATGTGGTGGGGACACTCACATTGGAAGACTTCAAATAGTCATTTCCTTGGTTAAAATAAAATCTGACTGCACTAAATAGACAGTTTTTAATCTCAATTGGACATCTGAAGATTTCTCAAGCTGTTGTTGGCTGCGGCAGAAACAAATTTTTCTGCTTTGTTGATTAAACCAGTGGTCTCCACCATTGCTTATCGGCCTGCGACGAGCTGTTCTTTTTAATTAAAAGTGAGCCACCACGAGAGAGCAATTAACAGCTAGTAATTACTGTGCTCTTCAGAACTGCAACATTTTGCCTTTCATTCCAATTATATAATGGACAAGTGGCTTTTTGATCTTCAAATTAGTGAGCTCTTGTACTATTTGTTTTGAGGCAGATTTGGAAGGTTAATGATGGCCTGTGGTGGCACTCTTTCCACTGACTGATGTGAGACAAGAAAAAAAAGGGGAAGGAAGCAGGAATAGTCTATCAAGAAATGCAAATGCTGCCTTCATGATAATGAACAGGAGAAACACAGGCAACTTAATATGCAGGTTATTTAATACAAACTGAATAAGCCTCGTTTTGGTGCTAGCCCATGCTATGGAATTATTTTTTCTTTTTTTTTTTTTTTATTATTATTTAAGAAAAGTTTAATTAAGCATTTCAATATAGATTCTTTAGAGAGTGACACATAACATTTAACTGTTTGATACTTAATTGTGTTTGGCTTTGATTGTGGCACCTATAGTTAAATGTTGTACAACATTACTGAGGCATTGAACTGTCCCCTAGGACACGCGAGGCATTGACTTTGTCTAAAATCTTTTAAGTAATAAGTCTTAATATATTTAATGGCCACTGTGCCCTTTGAGTACAAGGAACCCTTACATCACAAACAGTTGTCTAATTTTAATTAATATTGATTTGCATCTCTTAAATAAAAACTATAATTGTTGCTCTTGCTTATGGCTCTATAATAATCCTAGAGGATGGACATGGGGAATATGCTGTGTGTATATGAGTGTGTGTTTTAAAGAAAAGATCAATAATGCTGTTATTAGGGCAGATCTCTGCTCTTTTGATTAGAACTGCTGCAATCAGCTGAGTGCTGCTATGCTGACTTACACCACTCATGGTCTTGTCATCTGATTTTTTAAAATTGTTATTATTACTGGTATTACTTTTTCATGTATAAATACAAATAAGATTTGTTCTGGTCTCAGCTACCCTGATTTTTTGCAAGAAGTCAACAGCTGTAGTATTCTACTGCCTCCTGAATGGATTAAGAATCTGGCACTTTAGTTTTGCTGTGCATGGATTATGCATATCTGCATATCTTGACAAAACCACAGACCCCCCGAAACAGACAAATTACAGATGTTCTGGAAGAAAGAAGGTATCTTCAGTGTGATGAATAAAGCACAAATCTCTTTCTATGGATTGCTGAAACAAGGCCTGTGTTTAAATTTCTTCACATCCATTGATTTGGTTTTTCCTTGACTAAACACAGTCATTAATTACAGAAGTAACAGTAGGTGTGACAGAACAGAGACAAACCTTTTCTTTCAGGCTGTTAAAGCTTTAGTCTTGCAGTTGGAGAGAAATGGACTGTGAGTTTTCTTGGAGGTAGATTCAGGTTTGAGTTACTCAGCAGATGCTGAAAAATGGTGTAAAAATCATGTTCTTGAGAGTGTTTAAAAATGGTTTGCATTGTGTTTTCGAGTGTCCACCTAAAACCTGAGCTGGAGTATGATAATGTAATTAGGATTTTAAAAAAGGCTCTGCAACCAGTGTGCCAGGCTGGTTACACAGCTTATGGTCTGCTGGATAAATGCAAGCTGAGCTCTTGAAAATGTACATCAAGAGTCTCTTCCCATGCCTAGGCAAACAAAGCTTCCACTGACAAAATTTTGGCCTGTGAAGAGTTCAGGACTGAATCCACACACAGGGCGTGGGAGGTGAAAGTTGGAGAGTGAGAAAGTAAAGAGACAGAATTAAAATATTTCCAGCAGGAATAGGGACAATATACATGCAGACAAGTCTGAAAAAATTCAGGTGCTGTAAAGTTTAAATCTCTTTGGAGGAAACTGTTTTGCTGAATGGGACAAATGTTGACTTTTCAATTACAGGTTTGTCAAGGATCATGGACTGTTTTGGTTCACTGTGTAGAGCAGTACTCCCAAGTGGTTCCAGGTTTGAAGATGAATGTGTGCTCTTTGTCTGAGCTGTGTGCAGCCCCTCACTGCAATCCTTGCTGTGGGCTGAGATGTCACCAGTGTGATGTGTGTCTGTACTGCAGGGATGTGGAGGAAGTATCAGGGCTGCGTTCTCCATCCTCTCATTCATGCAGTCATTTGAATGGGTCACAGCAGCTCTGCGTTGTTTTCTTAATTCACAGCATACTGGGGTTTCTCTGGAGGTGTGAGGGGGAGGCTGAGATGACACAGGATCTCTGAGCCTCTGAAATAAACTGGGGTCATTCTGGGGAAAATGGATAGAAAGGAGTAAAGACTAATTCTGAAAATTTAGGGAGTTAATGTCAGGAGAAGTTTAGAGAGCAGGACACATTTGAGCTGAACTTATTGGAGACATACAGCAAAAACCTTCTCAATTTTCCTTTTACATAAGCGAGCCAACACATTTCCTTGGGTCCAGGCCTAGGGAAGGTGAGGTGTGTGCACTCCCAGGAACACCCCTAACAAGTAACTGCTCCCATGGGAAGGGTTCCCTCTCTCATTTCCTAATCATTCCATAAACACCAGTAGTTAGTGATTTCTGATGATTATTGCTGGTGGTGATTTCTGCACCAAAGTCCAAGTACCAGTTTCACAGTTGCTTTCCCTGTTATCTGCCCCTGCAGCATGGCCCTGATCTGGTACAGTTCTGTATTAAATAATATCCTGAGGGGGTTCAGGAGAATGTTGAAAGGAATTCACAAAATTGTTGAGATCACTGCTGTGACCTGAGCTTGGGCATTTATAGTATTTAATTCAATATAAATATGAACTTGACTGTGATCATTTGCACATAACCCACAGGGCAAAGGCCCAAATGTTAAGTGCTGACAGGTCAGGGTGACACCCAATGTGCACAGATATATTTACATGCTCAGTGTGCAATGAAATTTAAACCAAACCTGAAACTCTGGTGTGTTTTAGGTGTTAAGGAAGAAGAGGAATAATGGTTCTATCAGTGGCAGTGCTGCTCTTCACTGCAGTGAAAGGCCCTGAGAATTTCTGAGTTACGGTTATTAATGTTGAAACCACTCATTTTGTGAAACCAGGCGATGCTCCCCGGCCCTTGTGCTACACCCCTGGATCCTCAGGGACTCCACCCCAGCTTATCCTGATGGATATCAGCAGGAGAGGAGGATCCAAGCATTTGGTTCCACTCTTGCAAACTCTTCACCATATATCTACGTCTTGGAACCCACCAAGGAGCCCTGGCAGCAGCGCCTGAGGTTCCCCTCCCTAAACAATCCATCCCCTTGATCTGCACACATGTGGTGACTCCCAGTAATGGCAGTTGCACATGCTGGGTAAAAGGAGACTAAACCTTTCCTACGTTTTCACTGGTGAAATACTGGAAATGGGATGATGGCAGCCAACTAGATTGTGAGGACTCTTGTCAGAAATACGATTAGGAATTTGTTTCTGTGTAGCTCACACGGTAACAGACATGAGCCTTGAGCCAGATGAATAGTGGGTAATATCTAGAGAAGGAAAAGTGTTCTCTGAGATGTTTAAATGAGAATTCCAGAGCAGATTAAAATTGGCCTCTGAGGGAATAACATTTTCTTTTTCTTCATAACTGTGGATAAAAATTCCAAATAGATCATCAGTATGTATATTGAGGGGAGATCACATTCCTGTGATATTGCTGGAAAATTCAGTAGCAATGTATTTTTCATTTTTGAATTTTTTCTCTCTGAAATTTTTTTTCTTGGATTTTTGCCATATAATGCAATAAAATGCACCCATGAGATACAGGAGATTTAAAGTCTGTTGGTGTTCATTACATTACACAGAGTCATACAGAATTTAAGGTCCTATATGTTAGTCTGCTTCTGAATCAACACAGGCAAGTACATCCAAGGTAGGAGAAGCAAAACCTTGGATGCCTCTGCTGTAGCTGGAAATATGAGAATAAGTCTTCTGGATGTGTATTTATTTTGGAGTCTCAGAAAAACCCAATAGAAGCAGGGCTGCTTTATGTGAGGCTTGGAGTGAAAGAGTATATATATTCACCAAAATAAAGTGTGATCAATTCAACTTTCATCCTTTCTGCCTTGTCCTGTGTTGCTGTCTCTTCTAGGCAGGGCAGAGCAAGGCTCCATGAGGTGCTTGAAGGGAATTGAAGTATAAATCTGAAGTATATACTGCTAAAGAAGAGGATAATACAATTTTAAGTTATAAATTGCAATCTGTAGATTTTAGTGAGAAGAGCTCTACTTGAGTTCAGCAGGCCTGTTCTCCAGGATTTTGTCTGGTTCTGTTTGCCATTTCCAGGCTGCTCTTCTTATGGCCGTGTCCTGCTTGGATATGGCAATACTTGGGTTAAACTCAGTGTTTCTCACTGCAGAGGTATTTGAAAATTGTCTGCAAATATATCTGAAAAAATGGCAATGTTGAGGCAACATTCCTTTAAGAATAATATTTTTCTTAAAGCAGAGACAAAGCAAGTTTCTTCAGACAGTTTTGAAATGTTCACTCTTTCAAAAAAATCAAAAATATGTCTTTAAAAAGATGTAATATCCATCACTCATTTTGTGATACACCTTGATTTTTAATAGTTGAATTAAAAAAAAATTTGCAAAGATCCTCCAAACTGTTTGGAGTCCTGGCTTTGACATAATTATTTTTTTGTATCCTTTCTTCACAAATCCAATCCCATATTACCAAATTATCTTTTTTTTTTTTTAATTGCATTTTTTCTTGAATTTCCTTCAGGTTTCGAACATTCTGCCCACAATCAGGTTCCTCCCTCCCTTTCTCTATTATGAGTGTCATACAGAGAGATACTGAGATCTTCATGGCTCACATTAGAAAACCTGTAATGGGTTACATTTTTTTGGCTGGAGCTGAGAGCTGTTAAATCCCTCCTGCTTTGTGAGTGTCTCTCCTCCAGTGAGCACCATGTGCTAATCTCCTGCTCTTCCAGTCTGTGCATCCATGCCTAATGTGGGGAAACAGGCTTAAACCTGTTAAACTCATGTTAAATGCTCCAAGTTGGCTTTTACAGCTGTCCACATCCAAAGGTGGGAGAGCATCCCAAAGCCTCCCCAGAGCCCTGCCAGTGGTGCAGAGTGACCAGGCATGAAGCATTTTGCATTCAGCTGCACATTCTGAGATTGGTGCTCTGGCTTTTGAAGGTACCTGCTGATACCCCACTCCTGCCAGGCTGCTTTGAACTACCACAGAATCATCCAGTGGTTTGGGTTGGAAGAGACACTAAAGCTCCTCTCCTTTCACCCCCCCTGCCATGGGCAGGGACACCTTCCACTATCCCAGGTTGCTCTGAGCCCTGTCCAGCCTTGGGCACTTCCAGGGATCCAGGGGCAGCCACAGCTTCTCTGGGTACCTGTGCCAGGGCCTCCCCACCCTCACAGGAACAATTCCTTCCCAATATTCCTATCAGTGTGAAGCCATTCCCTCCCTGTCCTGTCACTCCAGACCCTTGTCCCCAGTCCCTCTCCAGCTCTCCTGAGCCCCTTTAGGCACAGCAAAGGGCTCTGAGGTCTCTCAGGAGCCTTCACCTCCAGGATAGACACCCCCAGCTCTCAGCCTTTTTCCATAGCAGAGGTGCTCCAAACCTTATGTGATCATCTTCAGGGCTTCCTCTGGACTCACTCCAACACATCTTTGTCCTTCATATGTTGGGGAACCCAGAGCTGGCTGCAACCCTCCAGGGAGCAGAGTAGAGGGGAGAATCCCCTCCCTTGACCTGCTGCCCATGCTGCTTCTGATGCAGGCCAGGAAGGTGAAGGGGATTCCTCAGCTGGATCCAGGCTGCCTGAAAAGTTCCTCTTGCCTACCTGTGAGATAAATGCTGCAAAAATAAATCCCCAGCTTTGGGAGGCTTGCCTTTTAGTGGAGTCAGACGCTGTTTCCTCACCCAAAATGTGTCTGTGGAGCTGGCTGGTGGACAGAAGTGATGCCAGCCTCTTTGGGGAGTACAGAAACCACATCAGCTGCAGAATGTGCTTGTGCTGTGCCACCACAGCCTTGTTTTCTGTTAAGGGCAGCAGAAGCCAAAGGATCCCCTCTGTTTAGAAACCCCTGAATTTGGTAGCAGTGGGAGATGCTTGTCCAGGAACCTGCTGGATGCCCTGTCAGGAATGGAAAACATGCAATGGACTGTAAATTAATTAAAATTTTGTGTAATAGGCACTGCTTTTTTGGAAGTCTAAGTTTCATCTAGTGCTGTGACTATTAAAACATGGTTAACTTTTGTACTGTACTACTTTTCCTTGCTCTCTGTATAATGGAAGATAATGTCCTGGTTGCCCAGCCCCTTTTTCTAGTAAATTAAGGACATTTTGTTTGCATGCTGGTCACTTTAATTTACATTGTTCTAGGAATATGATGTACATTCCTGGGAAAATACTCTTTTTCCAATAGAGGGAGTGTTAGTGCCAAGTAATGCCCTTCTTTCTCACTCTCTTTGCATCCTGTAAACCTATCTATAAGCAAATAAAGAGTAGTTTGTGGCTTGGTGCTCTTTGGGCTGAGTTTGCTCCTCACTCTGCCCCAGCCAACTGACTTCTCTGAGCCGTGACACTCACACAAAAAAGATCAACCTATTCATAGCAGCAGAGTGGAGGGAAAGCAGGTCCTCCCAGAAACCTGCCTCTGGATGGTAGGGCTGAGTCCTCGTCTCTGTCACCCTTTGCATTTGTTTGCCTAATCTCTTGCAGACAAAAAAGTCATGTTGGCATCCAGAGTTCTTTAAAAAAAAAAAAAAAAAAAAGGAAGGGAATTCAAACCTCTAATCCCTGTCACCTTCCCCTCAGAAGGCTGGGGGTGGTGTGGGGTGGGGAGGAGCTGAGCAGCCCCGGCTCTCAGAACAAAACTGATCTAAGCCCTTTGCACAGCAGACAAAGCCTGGGAAGGGGATGCCCGTGTGGGAGCAGCAGCTGGGCTGTGAACCCCGAGAGCCCTCTGCTCTGAGTCCTTCTGCTGGATCCCTGCACTGCCCAGCCACTCCCTGGGGAGGTGGGGTGCACTGGGACATCCCAGCCCCCAGCTTTCCTTGGATAAATCAGCCCCCTGCTCCCGGGCAAGTGAAAGGGAAGGGATGCTTTAAGGCAGGATGGGAACAGGCTGGCACCCAGCAGGTATTTGGGATGTGGTGATGAGTGCACTGAGCTCATACAGCTCCTGGCTGTGGGGAGGGTCTCCCATCCCAAGAACATTCCTTTGCTCTCCCTCCACTGAGCTAGCTGTGCAGGTTTGGGTGCTCGTTTGAGTCTGTGGGGCCAAATCCTGCTCTGGACTCAAAGGACACTGGAATCTGCGCTCCTGCTGCAGCGGGATCAGGATCTGATCCGACCTGAGCCTAATCTCTAGCAGCTGCCCTGATGGGGAGTTTTCCTTCTGAGCAAGACAGGCAGCCACTGATTAAAACCCAAGTCAAGGGGGCAGTGACCCCCAATTTACTGCCTGCCCTTCGGCTGTCCAGGGGGTTTAGAATTCAACCCCCAACCTCTGAAAAGGCTGTGGGAGTGCAGGAGACTCTGCAGAAGTCCCTGGAGAATCCGGGAGCAGCAGAGCAGTGTGGGGAGGCAGAGGAGGGTGAGCAGAGCACTTGAGAGCTGTGCTGCATCTGCCCAGGCAAAACAAAGGCTGTAAATCCAGCGAGAATCATGGAAATGGAATTAACTTAAAATTATCCTTTCAAGGTGAAATATTAGTGGTTGCAACTGTTTGTTTTTGTCACACAGGTGTGTGCCGCTGTGATTTTTAGGAATCTTTTCCTGGTAATTTAGCTTCAGGATATTTGTCATGTGCTGTGATGTCTTTAATGGGGAGACATAATAGTGTGTGCTGAGGGACCTGTGGGTTCGACACTGAAGCAGACAGCATGTATTTAAAATGTAAAAGGCAGATTTATAACGTTTCCAGTGGCATAGAATGATAAAAGCCAATGACCAAAAAATATGGAAAATTAATTTAGATTGAAAAGAGGAATCCTTCTGTCTGTCTCACATCTGCTGTTCTGGGATTTCTGCATAAATCTATATGTTTTGGTTCTATTTAGTGCTGTGGGTACTTTGATTAATTTAGCTACATGTTACTGTCATGTTGGGCACATTCATCTTCTGTCTTGAAACATGTACTCCTCAGCCTCTCTATCATTCCACCCCTTCAGGCCTTATTTTCATCACATTTAAGGGAACTCTCCCCTGCCTGTCTTTATCTTGTTAGGCTTTCAGCAGCTTAAGTTGAATCTTCATTCTTTCACTCTTGCTGTCAAATCTCCTTTACCAAGTTATCTTATTTTCCTATTCATAACATCTAACCCATTATATTTAATACTCAGACACAATTGCATCTGAACATTATGTAGGACTTGCCAGCACAAATACTTGTAAATGAAATCAGACCACCCCTGGAAGGAGCAGTGGTGGCTTTGCCTTGCCAGTGTGTTTTAAATTGAAAAATGCCCAGGACTAAATCCAGTCCTGGAATAAGTGAAGTCAGTAGAGCTTCATCTGCTGAGCTGAGATGGATTTGACCCTCCAGTAGTGAAAGCTGGAAGGTTAATAACAATCACATAATCTGATATGAAGCAGAAATTAGTGTCAGAACTGTCCCAGTGGGGGTGTGTACATCTAAGGATGACAAAGCCCTTTACAAGGATGGGTAAATAATAATGTTCATACTGCAGCTGGAAAACCAAGCAGAGAAGTGGAGGGACTTCCCAAATCTCAATAAGCAGTTAGTTTTGAGGGCAGATTTTTGCAGGAGAGGATCCAAATCTCCTTTCATGGTGGGAGTCTCTGGGTTCTCAGTGCCAGGGTTGGAGGCTCATCCCCGTGGGACAGGACAGTTTGGGTTTTCTCCCTCTGCTTTTTGAACTGATGAAATGGTGCTACAGAGGGGCCCTTTCAGCTGCAGATGCCTTGAAAAAAAGATATGGAAAAAAAAAAAAGAAAGAGGATGACTACTGGGTTAAGCTTTTTGGCAAAATTCTGTTGCTCTTGCCCCTTTGTAGAGGCTGCAGCAGTGGGGAGCAGCAGCTGCAGAGGCACTGCTGGCCATCCCAGGGGCTCCTGCTCCATTTTTGAGGAGGATCCCAACATTTCTGCCTGTGGCAAGAGCTGGGTTGGTGTGTGAGAGATGATATATGAATTAGTTCCTTCTGGTAGCTCTGGACAAAACTCAATGACCCAGGAAATGTTTTCCTCCCCTTTACTCCTATAACTGCCTTCCTTTGCTGGCAAGCTGACCTTTCTAAATGCTTCATCCTTTCCCTCCCAAATGTGGAATTTCCTCCCCCCCCCAAAAAAAAAAAAGTTCTGGCTCAAGCCCCAAGGCTGGTCAGGCTCAGCACAGGCTAGAAATGGGTTTTGATACAGGACAGCATCATGCTTTTGGCAGAGTGTCCTGGCCTGGGAGAGCAGCAGTGGAGAATTGCTCAGTGCTGGGGCTGGGGGATCCCTGCTCCTCCCTGGGGCTGGCCTCACACTCCTCTGTCGCTGGAAAAGGGCTCCAAGTGTTTTCTCTGTGCATTGCTCTATTTTTAGGAGGAGAAAAAGCTATTTTAAGCTACACTAAAATGTTTTTACGGCTCTTTCTGAGCCTTCTGTAGCAGGCTGGTCTCATGGTAATTAAGGCATTTGGCCTTACAAGTGGAAGGATTATGAAAACAGTTTCAGTGATTTCTAGAAGTGCTCCAACATATTCCCAAAATAGGATTTTTTCGCGTGTGTGTTTGCGTTTGCTTTAGTGCTTTGGTTTTTTTACCAATGAATGATGCTAAGTGAAAACACAGTGTCTGCACTTTCACTGGGGTGCTCTGACCCAGCCCTTGAGCATTTCTTAGACATTAATATGCACCACTTACATGAAAGTGCATTATTTTTATTAACTGGAGCAATTAAAATACCTCTGCTTAGCTTCTACTTATCCTCACTGCTGGCAAAAGCCTCTGGAAGATTTATATGGGAATTTTTCCTGCATGGAAGTAGGGAAAGAGCCCAGATTTGGGGCTTAGGGACAACCCACTGCCTGTGGGATCGTGGCACTGAAATCACAGGGCAGTTTGCCGCCAGCTCCAAACTTTTTAAAGGGAATGATTAATGTTTTACCTCTGCTCTTCCCGCTAGGACCAAGTCAGCTGAACCAAAATAGTTCCATTAAAAATGAATATTTTCTGTGGTGCGTAGGTGATGTAGAAATGTTATACACCCGCTGGGTTTGGGATGGTATCAACCACAGTGTTACAGGAGCATCTGCATTTCAGGGGATGTGTGAAGGAGATGGATGAGGCAGTGAGGAACAGAAAGTATCACTTGAAGGGCTGGCAAAGGAAATGACTCCTTGTGTTCCCAAAGACGTGTGGGGCTGCTTGGCTGCAGGCAGCCCAAGCTGAGCAGTCAGTGCAAGCCAGCATTGATGCTGTTAAATTTAATATCAAAATGGAAAGAATGAGGTTGATGATGGCCCTTATGGCCAACAGTTTGCTCTCTGGAACATATTTCTAAATTCTCTGTGGTAGAAACAAATAGGGGTTTAATAATGTCAGATGAACATGTAAATAGAATAATGTCTTAAACAATCTCATTACAAGTCCTAGTGCAGTCTATATAATCAGTCTAATACCTGGCAAGTGGATAGAAAAATACTCTTTTGCAAAAACTACATTTATTCAAATATTTCTAGAACTATTGACTTGAGGCAAAAATACAGGTTAGTGCCTTTGAGCCTGGGTACCTTAAACATTAAAATTTATTATTATTATTTATTTTTATTAGTTTCATGTGGCAGAAGATTTATAGTATTCTAGTTTTTATTAAGTACTTGTGGTTTTTAAAACTGATTGTAATTGTTGCTGGGCAAATCTCAAAAGGGGAGGAGGATTGGTTGGTTTAGTTTTGATTAAACTCTCAGAAGTTTGGGCATTTTTCCAAACTATCTCAACTTCTGCATTTCTAATATGGGCCTGCATATCTTCAGAGGATAGACTTTTATTTTTCTCTTTATCTTTTCCTTTCCTTTTTTGTTTCTCTTGTGAAGGTTCCTGTCCTGGTTGTGTTTGGGTCAGACACATGGTAGTGTATTTTGGTATATCTGCTTCTGAATGTGACCCGGGAAAGGCAGCTAGGAAAAGGGTTCAAATAGTTTGCAGCAAATAATTAAGAAGTTGTTATCTGTATCCCTCAGCCGTTAACCCTTAAAAACCAGGTTCATGCTATATAAAAGTCATAACATCATAGAGTATCTAGAATCAAAAGGCACCCACAAGGATCCTCAAATCCAAGTCCATATTTGCTGTATTTTGAGCTGTATTTTGAGCTGCAGTCACATCAAGGCCTTTCAGAAGTAAATAATTATATAAATATTTTCATTGGAAATATGAATAGAAAAATATGAACAGATAATTTGACAAATATATAGTAAATGCTTTTCCTGCAGTGCTGCCATGTTAAATGACAGAAAAATAGGTCAGGAGATGTTCTACTACAGCCCCCTTTTCATTCAGTTCTGTAAACTGAATCCTGTAGCTTCATGACGTGCCTTTTTTTTTGTAGGTGTTTAGGGTACACACGGAGATGCATGAAATTTATTTATCTCACGGTTCTCAAAGTAATTCACAGGAAAATGTCAGTATAATTAGACTTGTGTGGGTGTATTTTGTTTTACTCAGAAGAAATGACAGCCAGTATGAAGTCTCAGACTTTTTACTGCAGTTTATGAAAGAATCTCTGTTGAAATAATTTGCATCTTTAGGCAGGATTTAGGCACCTGTTGCAGCAGGTTGTTACCAGGATCTTGGTGGCACTGTCAGAGCCCCCAGTGACCCAAAGGAGGATCTGGGGCTGTACAAACACAAACACAAACACAAACACAAACACAAACACAAACACAAACACAAACACAAACACAAACACAACACACACACAATGTCTGTGTGCACTGCTCCAGAGTTTGTTGCAGTGTCCATGGCCACATCCTCTCAGTGGGATGGAGGCTGCCTTTGACCAGCTGCTCCTAATTCCCTGTTCCAAGCTGGCTGAGGTGCTGGAAGGAGCCTTGTGGAACTGATGGGCTTCTCTTGCAGTGTTGGTTTGGGTACAGACAAAGTGTAGTGCATGGGTGGAGCAGTTTTTGTATGGATTGTGTCCATCATGTTCTGGAGAAGCTGCTTTTCTCCCTGGTGGAAAACCAGGGTGCTTCCTCCCCTCCTGGAGGGACAAATCCCTGCTCAGTACCTGGTCCTACCATGGAGCACAACCCTGGTTTCATCTCAGGTTCCAGAGCTGTGCTCAGCCCTTCTCTTTGTGTAAGATTTTTGTGGAGCACTGAACAGACCTTTATTCCTTTCTTCAGCAAGAACAACTTTCTCCATTTCCTCTCAAGCACAGGCTTTTGCTGTTCTAATTGTGCAATTCCACCTGGGTTAAAGCAGAAAAGTGTTTCTAATTGGATCCAGGCTAGTATCAGGCCAGCTTGCCGTGGTTTTCCAGCATGACTGAGATATTCCACCCTCTGCCAAGCAAAAGGACACAATTTTTGCTGTAAAATCCCCATGATTTTCATTTGGAAAAAAAAAAAACAACCTTTTTTTTTTTCCCTTAAGAAAACCAGAATAAAAAGGGTAATAAAAATATTTTATACAGGGCTGTATTTTGATAGTTTTGGGAATGATGCTTTACTAGACCAGTTTCTGGTCACTGGTAGGTGTTGGTGGTGCTGAGAGCTCTGTGCACAAACCCACCAGAATGTTTCAGCCATGACCACCAGTGTTTGCATTTGTTCATCTTCTTCCAGTGCTGAGCATTATGTAGTTTTATTATTTTAATAGATGAGAGAGGCCTGTGATCAATAGCAGGGATGCTTTTATCTTAATCATCCATG
>VWZP01002299.1:127742-180242 GCA_013396995.1 Dicaeum eximium | reverse complement strand
CCCTTGCCTGGTTCTTGTTTCACTGATAACTTTGGCAGTCCTTCCTCGTGCTCCAGGTTCAGCTCATGCTTTTTGAACCATAATGACCAGGACTGTCCCAGGCTTTATCTGACACATTTCTTAACAGTGCCAGGTGCAGCAAAGTGAATTTCCTCTGTCAGGAAACATCACTCGTGAGTCACCCAAGATGGTCATAAAATTATTCCATTAATTGCTTGGGCTTGGTATGGTCAGCCAAAAGGAGGAGTTCTGCCTCCTCTCGTGTTTCCAGCTCTGGAGCTTCTGCTTTTGGGCAGGTTTTTCTGGTTTCATCCTTGAGCACGTCATTTCATCCCAGCCCAGGCCTTAAAGTAGCCTGATTCTCCCCAAATATTCTCAATTTTCTCAAAAGTTGATGGTGCTGTCCTTTGTCTTTTCTGTTTCTAGCCTGTTTCCTACTCTTCCTGGCGAATTCACTACTACCACCAGCAATGGGATGTATTTCTTTTCACAGCCATCTCTTACCCATCCAAAAGGTTTTTTTCCCCAGAAATCTTCATCTTTATCATCTTAAGTAATAATTTCAAAGTGTCATTGCATCAAGTGTTTTATTGCAATCTAGGTAGAACTCATTTTTGCTTTGCTTTATCTAGAAAAAGAAAAAAATAAACTACACCCTAAATTCTGGTAGTTCCAGGCTGCATTTTAGTATTTTTCCTATTTCTCTCTGTTGCTCTGTTGCTTAACCTTTCCTTTTAAAAATGTGTTGAGTTTGTAGCAATCTTGTGGGAAGACAGAAGATTTTTTTCTCCACAAGAGAGCATTGGCTGGAATACCCCATCTTTTAGAAATTCCTTTAATCTTCCAAATAAAAATATTATTTTTTACGGTAAAAAAAGGATGTTTAATATTTCACTGCTTTATAGATTTTTATAGTTGTCTGCTATTTTTTCTCAAATTTTCAAATTTTGTGCCAGTTTTCAGCCAGGAGTAAAATTTTAAGCCAAGTTATAAACCACTGAAGGAAAAATATTGGTACAGCCTTAAGTACAATAACAATGCATCTGTGTCCAGTATTTTGATATCCGTGATCTTAATTTGTGTATTTTGACTTCCTAGATATGTATTTGCAATAAAAAGGGCAGATTATTTTTTTTTATAGCTGGGAAATTGTTGCTCCCCACTGGTTGGAAAAGCAGCTGCCACTGGTTTGTGTTGTGGCTGATATTCCAAGAAGTGTGGGGGCTGCTGCTTTCCTCAGTTCCACTGGTAAAAAACTCTTGCTGATGCTCATGGCAGAGTGTAGGTAAATACTGGGAGAGATCAAAATCATCCCTGTTATTCCCAGGAGAAAAACAACAGATCCCACTGAATACAACAGGTGCTGTTTCAAGGACAAAAGTGCCTGATATTAAAAAAAAAAAAAAAAATTAAAAATACCACTTTCTCAACGTTATGGGAATGGCTTTCTGTCAGAAGCTTAAAAAATTACATTAATGATCTGCTCCTTTGAAGCAGCCAGAAGTGTCACTGGCAGTGACATCCGGAGGGTTGGTGGCAGCAGCTGTGACAGCCGAAGGAGTGGCGGGCCCAGGGATTGGCACCACTCTCATTTGGATAAGAGGGACCTGCCATTCCTTGATTGTTGGCCGATGCTGTGATGGAGGGGGGGCTTTCCCAGGTGGATGGGATCATCCCAGGGTGGGAAGGACCATGCTGGAGGTGTCCCCTGAGCAGACACTGATTGACCTTGTCACAGCCACCTGCACTGGGACACAGCAGGGAGAATTTCAGAAATTGGCTCCTTGTGCCATGGGGGTGTGAACATGGCTGGGGCTGCACCTGTGTGGCTCCAAGTATTTATTTTTTTTAGTACTGGTTGCTTACTGATGTTAATCTATATTTTTTTTATATATTACATGAATATTAAAATTTTAATATGTAGGGTTTAAATATCAGGGTATTAAATTTAGGTGCAGCCTGAGCTGTATCCCCTGCCTGGCATAGACTGGCTCAGTCTGCTCATTATCACTGGAGTTTTCAGGTGTTCAAGTTACACAGCCCACCCAATTCAGCTGTGAAAGGCAGATAAAAAGTTGGCTGAAGGGGGCTCAGGAGTTTTTGGCTGGTGTCTGTACTGGAGGTTAAAGCTCCTTTTCTACCTCTCAAGTAAATAGGTAATTTTGCTCATTTTATTTAGTCTAAGTGCTTAAAATAAGTTCTTGTGCAAAAGTTTTAAACTTCCTCTAGTCCTGGCTTATAAAATGTGGTAACTTTAATTGAGTAACACTCCTTCAGCTTCTCACTCTATATTTTATGCACCTGTAAAAAAACTCTCCTCTTTTCTCTTAATGTTAAAATGGTAACTGGCCTCTTGTGTCCTGACCCTGTGCTGGTTTCTGGCTGCACAGAGCTGCTCTGAAATCAACCAGCAAAACAGGCAGGTAGAAATTTTGATGGCAGTTTTTTCTTTGAGTTGCTTTAAAGATGTCTTTAAACTTCTTCTAACCTCTTCCCTCTTTTTTTTTTTTAAATAAGAAGTGAATCTTAAAGTGATCTCAAATGCAGGTTTTAATCTGAGTGGCTGTGACTCTAGAGGAAGGGCTATCAAATATTAGAATTTGATGCTCTTGCCTGATGATTTTTCGAGAGGGATCTGCACTGCAGAAGGGTACAGCAGGAAGGAGAAATTCACAGAAAGCTCTTTGGGCACTGCTCTGCTGTTCCTGTTGTGTTCTCAGTGATCTTCCCTGTGGTTGCAGTGGCACAGTTCATACACTGAGTGGGAGTTGTGCCTGTGGAACTGTGAGCAGAGTTTTCTTAAGGGGACTTTCAATATTTTATGATACTAAAGCACCTGTGGAACAAATCATTAGATCAAAGATTGTGTGCTTAACTGTTGATTGTTTGTTTCTTGTGGATACTTTGGCTTTTCCCATCTTCCACAGACATCTTGCCTTTCTCATTTGGTAGGAATGACCAATATGAGGCTAGAGGTTTAGTGCTCAACATATCTCTTGTTAGTTATTTTTACTTTGTTCCTTTCAGTACCACCTCATTATTTGTTTAAATAGTGGAAAAGCTGATTAGGAAAAGAAATAATAGCAATGGAGTGAAGGCCAGAGACACAAATCTATGAAACTTTTTCTCTTGTTTTAGAAAACTGTTAAATTTCTTCAGCAGTTACTATAATGGGAACCTGAATTGCTCCATGTTGATCTCCTAAAGTATCAATAATACTAATAAATATAAAATGTACCTGGGGGAGACTTAGTGGAGAAATGATGGCTTGTCCCAAAAGCAGCAGCTGCCAAGACACTCTTTGTGCCTTCACTCCCACACAGGTGCAGGACCTGGGGGCCAGGCAGAGCTGGGGTGAAATGAAATACCAGCTGCTCAGAGTCCCTGTGATTGCATCCTGCCTTCCAACCAGCTAAAACTCACCTGGAGTGATGGTTCCTTTAATGTCCCTCTCCAATATCACGCTGAGGATTTATATCTAGTGTTGTGTGGGATTTTTGGCTAAATACATAAGTGTTTAACTGACCTGCTTTGATGGAAGAGACACTGGAAGAGTCGCTCCTAGGTGGTAATCCAAAGTTGTTTATTTTCAAAGTGCTGATTTAACATATTGGCTGCTGAGCACAATGGTTTTAGGTTGGAAAAATATTTGCAGGAATTCTCAGCTGTGCTGCCCCAGAATGGAGGATCCTGTGCCGAGGTATTTGTGGAGTTTGGTGTCACACCCAGCAGGTCTGAGTGTGCCATTGGTAAATGGTGTGAGATTTGTCCCCACATCCAAATGTCAGTGGTGTGAGATGTGCAGCTTGGTGCATGGAGGGGGCATTTGTGCTGCAGGAATAGCAGGGTCCTAACAGGAGATATTTCCCTCTTCAAGCTGCTGATAAAATGCTCTAGTTGTCAATAAGGGAGAATTACATCATATTTTAAAGTGTTTTTGTACCACAGTACCTGTTGCTGGCTTGTGTTTTAGTCAGAGTTCAGACGTAGTTTTCTCCCTGCTTTGCAGCTTTAGATAAAGCACTGGGTTCAAGGGAAGCACTTGTGATGACTACTTATTTATTTTTTGGTTTTAGAGATGGCACTCTTTGTCCCTAGCTAATAAGAGATATTCAGACCCTGTGGTGCTGTCTCACCTGTGATTTAGATCTGTGTGTTCATGCTACCTTACATACCTGGAGTGCTTTAGGGAAAGGGACAATCAGGAATAATCCATTTTTTGGTTTTTTTGTGCATACTCCACTTATTTAAAAAATCTGTTCAAAAATCTTCTCTAATAGAATATTGCTTCTTAATGAATAGACCCCGTTGTTATGGGACAGCTTAGTGCTGTTAACATTTTCTCTCATTTGGCTTTATTAGGTGCTATCTGTAAAGCCAATTAGTGGAGAGAATAACAACCATATTAATCTCCCAGAGCAGCACAAGAAAAAGTCATAATATCATAGAGAAATTATTGTAAGTGTGAAAAATTGCCCACTTTGTCTATTTCATTTTTCTCAAACTCCAAAATTAATGACTTCCTGGAAAAAAAAAGATATATTTATCTCTGTATAAAGGGAGAGATTTGATGAATGCTAAAGAGAAACCAATAGAGCTTTAATAAAAATGTGTATGTCCATAATCCTATAAAATCCTATGAATCCTATTCCAGTGTGCTAAACTGCTGATTTGTATCTCTGTGTCAAAGATAATTACAGGCAAACAGGAGCTGTGTTATAATATCTATTAATCAAGACCATAATTAGGATTTTAAGAAGCTGCTTGCTCGAGTTGGGAAATGCAGCAAGGAAGTGCCAGAACTGCTGAGCCTTTCTTGGGCTTTGGCACCATTTTTGCAGCCCAGGGCAGGAGATTTGGGAGTTCTGTACCCCACAAGAACAGGCTCTGCTGAGGTCAAGAGGGTGTTCAACCTATATTGCATCTCATATTTGGGGGTGTGAATGGGAAAAGTGGTCACTGGTTGCACAAATTCAGCTGAGCCAGTGGAAAGTATTGATTTTTTTGGGGGGGTTTTGTGGCATTTAGGTGAGTCCCCTTTGGTAGAGTTGGGACCTGACCAAGGGACACCTTGGCTCAGTCTGTGTTCCCAGCATGGGCACTGGGGAGCTGTGCACCAACTGCTGGGAATATTTTTGGGCACTTCTGAGCCTTCTGACCTCTCTCAGTGCCAATCAGACAAAATGGGGTTTGGAGAAAGGATGGGATTGATGGGCTTTGCTGTTGGCAAAAGCAGAGGAACTGATAAAGGTAGGCCCAGACAGCCAAACCCAATGGTAAGTCACTTGATAATTCAATATTTCAACATATTCAGATTTTTTGGCTCTCGAAGTAGTAAACATGGTTTATTTTTTTTTCCCATTAAAAAGGCTGTTTAATGTGCCTGAGTTTGGTAAATTTGGATCATCTCCTTTGTCTCCTTTCTCTCCTATTTTTTTTCCTCCACTTGTTTGCTCTCCAGGCATATCTACCTCAACTTTTACCAGGCCTAGTCATAACAAGCTGAACACGATGTGAATGTTCCCAGCCTCATTTTAACTAAATTAACTACATTTACAACCTCAGTGTCAGAGCTCTGAACAATGAAAGCTTGCCACTGAACACATGAAACAAAAATGAAATTAGCCAGCAGTAGGAAACTACAAACAGCTGAGGCATTCAATTGTTAGCCATTTGAAGGATTAACTTCTAAATCATGTAGAGCTCCCTTGGTAGTTTAACTAGTTGGGCACTCAAGGGTATATAAAAACACACTTTAAAGTAGAAATGTATTTCTCTACCTATAAAAGAGAGATTTACTGGCAAGTTGTGATATTATTAATGCTGGAATTTTCTGCCATCACCTGTAGTAGTTAATCACGCTTTCTTTTACTTCCTGCATGCACTTTTCTGTTGGGCTCCCAGTGAGAGACAGTGCAGATGAACTTGGTGTTGGGAGACAGATGACACTATTACCTAGAAATACACTTAACTAACTTAAGCTGGTAAAACCTGCCTCCTCCATGCAGTTCCTGCACATGAATAACTTCCTTCTGTGGATATTCATCCATTAGATGTATAAAGTACTCCTCTGGTCTTAAGCATTCATATCCAGTTGTTATTATACCAATAATTATGGGGAATTCTCTGTATATTCTCACTCTATGAAAGCTACGGTAAGCCAGGAGGTTGTTTTGGTGGTGTGTTTTTTTTTTTTTGTTTTGTTTTGTTTTTTTTAATAGTAATATTTGGTAAAATATTTTCTTCGTTAATGCATTGCAAAAGGTTGCCAAGGGCTTAATCAGAAGGACAAGGAAGGGAACTCTACTAATTATGGTCATATGTCTATTTAGAATTCAGTCTTTTCCCTGTCACCTGAGAACACTGTCATGGACCTATGGAGCTTCATAAGGGAAACTTTCTCCAACTCTTTTCTTAATGTGTCTTTCAAACAAGACCCTGAAGTCTTCAGACAAGTGTTTATTCAATCAAAATCCTTCAGATTGCACAATTAAGATTGATGAATTTTATAGCAGTTCTTTTTCTTTTTAAATGAATGGCACTAAACAGAGGCGACTTCCTCTCCTAGCACCGATTTGATAATGAAGCCACTGAATTTATTTATAATATAAATATATTATAAGGTAGAAGTCCAAACGAGGCACTCATTTAGAAGGGAAAAAGAAATAACAGCAGGAACATAAACACAAAGCTGAAATAAAGGGAGAAAATGTAGAATCACAAAGAAAACCTAAACAAATAAAGTGCAAACAGAGAGTGACAAGCGCACTCAGCCCCTGGATTGGTTATGGATGAGTCGACAAGTATATGATGAAATTAATGACCCTCTGTCAACTTTTTAGATCTCACTTTTAAAGAGAATGGACCAAAAATCAATAGCCCCCAAACCACTAGTACTCCAGTGAACCAGTTTATCATTTATCTTACTGCTGGCACTCATATAGAAAGTGCAGCCAAGCACAGCATAGGACTTTCATTGGTAGTCATCATTACAAGCAATGTTTGAGCACTCCAGTTAAAGGTCAAAGGTGTGCAGTACAGCTCCTCTGAGAAGTACCTATTTGAAATTACCAATATCTGTGTATGGCTTATCCATGCTCTGCACTATTATTCTATTTTTTTTCCCCCACCCCCGTGTGCATTTCCCTGTTCTGAGCTCTACCTGCTGGCTGGAGCAGAGGAGCTGCAGCCCAGCACAGTGGTGCCTCCACACCCAGGGCCAGGGCTGAGCTGATGTTTCCATTATTCATTCTGATCCTCAAAACATTGCACCTCACTCACTCCTGGTGGCATCAAGCTGAAATCACTGATGTATGGGCTAACACCTCAGATGAAGTTATTTTTCAAATACCCCACCTCCCAAAAAGTTTTGGAATCATATTCAATATATGGATTTTAGATGTTTAGTTTAAAAAAGTCCAAAGCAGACTCAGCTGTTTAAATTCTATGTATTGTAACTGGTTTTCTGGTAGCTAATAATAAATTTGGAGGGCTAACAAGATCAGTTGAAAAAAGTTAAAATCTGTGGGAGTGGAAAGTGTTAAAGATTATAATTTTGTCATTACTGGTAAGGCAGGTGTATGCCTGCAGTGAGGGCAGGGTGAGTTACACCAGTTGCTCCTTTTAGCTGTTGTCTTGAAATGTGCATAGTCTGAAGGGATAGTAAATTGGGATAAAATAAGGCAATGAAAATTATCCCCTTTACATGGATGGGAAACTGGGGCACCAAGCAAGCAAGAGGCGGTTTTAAAAATCAGCTGAGTTAGGAACTACCTGTTCCTGTGGGAAAACTGATGGAGTAAGAGACACAAATCCAGGTTTTCTGATCCACTTTCCAGTGTGGTGGCCCAGGATCCCCCTGGTTTGTTGGTGTTGGATGCTCAAACCCCATCAGAGGGGACTTGGGTTGGCACCTTCCCTGGTACCTGTGCCATGCTGTGGCTGGGGATGTTTTGCTCAGTGTTTTGCTGCTGTAACAGCTCTGTCTGTGTGCTGTGGGCACTGGGGGACCCTCTGGGCTCATCCCAGTATGTGCAGCCCACAGAGGTGCTGGTCACACTGGGACTGAGGTGAGTGTGCAAACAGGGCTGCTCTGACCCTGGGTGTGAGCCTGTTTGTGCCTCTTCCCTGTGCATGTGCCAAATGCAGGGTCAAAAAGTCTGCTTGTACAGAGCCAAGGCACTCTGGAAATGTTGGCACAGCTGCGGGAGGATGAAATATTTCCTGCCACAGCAGTGTGGGAAGGACGGCAGCTGCCCTGCAGCGCTGCAGGCAGCGAGGTGTGGTAATGATCCCACAGCAGAGAGGTTTCCCTCAGATATCTGCAGACAGGGGATGCTGCCCTGGCCTGCAGGAGGGGAAACTGTGCAGCCACACTTCATAGATGTCAGTGGGACAGCACAGTGCTGACCATGAGAGCTGGAGTCTCCCAAAATCCACCTGCTGTTAAACGGGTTGTGTTGCATGTTCCAGTGAGGCAGATAGAGGTTTTGAAGGACTTGGGAGAAAAGTTGTGACTTTACAGAAGGGTTTGCCTCAGTAGAGACATCTGTTACAGATAAGAAAGGTGTAGAGCTCCCACTGAATATGTGTGTGTGTCCTTGATGCTTTTGTGGTGCTTGCAGGCTGGGGAATTGGTTGCTGTAGGGAAAAATGTTAAAATAAAAACCCAAACAAGACCTGCAAACAAAATATTCCAACATATTAAAAATGTTAAGGGAAAAGAATACCTCTAGACATAAAGTAAGACTTAGGTGAGATGAAATTTAAGGCCAAGGGCATCCATATGACGGCACTTAGAGGGGAGCTGTTGTGTCTTCAGCATTGCCATGTGGATGCACAAGGGTCCCAGCTCCTGCTTTTGCAGGTGTGGGAGCCTCAGAGGCTCAGTGCCTCTCCACCTCTGACCAGTGGGGTCCTTTGTCCCTCAAACACTGGTGATTTCACTTTGGTGCAGAGCAAGTCCTGCTTTCTTTCTGGCCTCCTGTCATTTTGGTCTGCCATTCAGAAAGCGTTGTGCAGTTATGTGCAAATAGCAACAATTCCCTCTAAGTCTCCCTGTCTGCCTCTTCATTTGAGTATAAGCAGAGTCAGGCACAAAAGCTGCCTTTCTAACAGGAGCTGAGTAGTTCTGGTGTTCAGCTCTGCCTCTGCTTGCTAAAACCTCTGGCTGTTGCTCTCCCATGTGAGGCTCAACACAAGGACAAGCATTAAGAGTATTGTGGGCAGCAGGGAAGGGAGGAGCAGGGTGTCACTGGAGGGAGTGGGACTGACAGTGTGAGCCATGGCTGAATTTCGTGTGAGGTGTGCATACAGCAAAGCTCAGGCTCCTTGGAATGCACCTCAGCTCTGCTGGGCATTTACAGGATTACAGGATTCTCACACACATTTGATGCTGGGCAGGGTTTTGG
Source organism: Dicaeum eximium (assembly GCA_013396995.1). Lineage (NCBI taxonomy): Eukaryota > Metazoa > Chordata > Aves > Passeriformes > Dicaeidae > Dicaeum > Dicaeum eximium. The sequence goes on along the minus strand of VWZP01002299.1, from coordinate 170,832 downwards.
GTGAAGGGGCTGAAGCTGGAAGGGGAGCACCAGCACATGCACTGGAGTGATAGGCAACCAGAAACTTGAAGTTGGCATCTCAGAAGAGCAAAGGTTTGCTTTAATTTTATGCCTAGAACTAAATTGGTTTTGGTAGTTAATGTTAGAAGGTTCCACAGAGAGAAACAAGTTTGTGTACGCAGGTCACTGGGATTTAGTTCAACTTCAACAGGAGAACTGCCATAGCTGTGGAAGTGGGAGCTGGATCTGCTGTTACTGTCTCAGAGCTGCAGAATCAGTAGATAAAATTTAAACTAACCTCAGTGCCTACAAGCAAACGAGCAATCTCTTCGATATTCAGCTGACCGTTTTTTTCCTCCCAGCATATTAAACCCATATTTTATCCGTAAGAGTGAATAGGGACAATTACTGGAGTCACACCTATCATATCCTGTTTGCTTGTACAGTGAGTGCCCGATAGCAGAACAAGGAGCTCACACTGTGTGTTCCTTTCAAACAGAAAAGGCAAGTCGCTTCAAGTAGAACAATCCTTGTACTAATTGCAGCCATTTCAAGTCTGCCGCTCCAGGCTGGTTTCCCTGAAGGAACATGCTAATATGTTAAGACTTGTAATACATTGAGACATGTAGTATTTATCCTTTTCAGTTGTTCTTTTTTGTTTTACAACTAGACCAGAGACTTTTCCGTGGAAGAAACTAGGAAAGTCTTGTTTACTTTGACATGAAATCATTCTGTGTACAAGGTGACAATAGCTTAGCTCCAGGGGATACTTGATAAGGTGTGGGGGGGAGAAAGGGATGATCTCTGATACAAGTTGGTTCCTGGTTTCCTGCAGAAGGGCTTGAACCATTTGGTTACCACATCCCTCCTTACAGAGGGACAGGCACCACTGCACTTGCATTTAGATGCATCTGCATTTCAAGGCTTTTGACCCAGGCTTTTGATTTTAGCTCAGGGGGAAAAGGTGTGCTTTCCATCCCTGCCTCCGGGAGCAGTACCAGCACCAAAACGATTGTGTTTACTAACTTGTGGTTTTATGATCCGTGTTTCTAATTCTAAAGCAAATGTTAAAATCTGGATCAGGACCATGAAAGGTGATTCAGTGAGCAGAGCTTGGAGCTGCTCTTTGGGGCACACATCCCTGCTGGGAGCAGACTGTCCTTTGCTCCTCTGCTCACAGGGTGCTGCTCCCTGGTGTGGGTGGTGGGGTCCACAGGGGTTCCTGTTTTCCTGTTGGATTCCTCCCCCTTCCACAGGAAAGGAGCTACCTGCACTGAGGTTGCACAGGGTCTGTAATTAATTAGTGTCTGGATGCCTAAAGGGTGTGGCATGGTAAAAAAAGGGAAAAGGCTCCCCATGCATTGACTTGGAAGGGCTATGGATACTTCTGTGCATATTAACTGGAAATATTTCTCTTTAAAATTGAGTATTGGACATGTAGTGCACATTGTAACTTAAAAGCTTCAGCTGACCTGCATTTTTGAGAGTTGTATTCATTCTGGAACTGTACCACAATTCATCATATTAAACTTAATTTGTTGGAAGCCTTGCCCTGGAATATGGGCTTGGTCTCTAAGGAAGTGCTTCATTTCTGTATTCCTTACCAATAACAGCACACGGCGCTGTCTTTTTATTACTCTGTGGCTAGCACCATTCCTACAGTGCATTTCTACATCAGGGATGGAGAGACCCCCATCCTGCTGAAAAATTTAGATGGCTACAGCAGTAATCAGAAATACCAATAAAGTGTCCCTGGTTCTAGGTGGTGATGTGGGATGGAGGGAGAAAAAGATATAAAAATGAATCATGATGTGAGACAGCATTGCTCTGGCAACTGCTTCAAAACCTGAGTGCAGTGAGACCGTATAAAGGCTTGAGAATATTCCTATGATCCTAAAGAGACCTGCAAAGACATTGCAAACTCATCAGGCAGCTGGTGCTGCAAGGGGGAGAAATGCTGTTTTGAGTCATTCATCCCCAAACAACAGACGTGCCTTAACCTAGAAATAGGTGATATGGCTTCCAAGTGAGGTGAGTTTCTTTGGATAAACCTGGTTTAAAAACAGCCAGACATTTAATGCAGGAAGCTGCTGAAGGTGTAAAGAATGGCTAAGTAAGTGAGTGGGACACCATTAATCTTGGTTTGTTTCAGCACTACATCTTTAGCTGTTGAAGAAAAAAACCTTGCTCCTAGCTCATAACCCGAGTGTTAAAACTGATGTCCTCCCCATTAGGGCCTGTAAGCTCATTAGCACATGGCAATTTATCCTCTTTTATTTCTTCTCAATTATCCTATCATCCATTGTATCTGGATCTGATTACCCTTTCCCAGAGTCAAACATTATCTTGTAAATCATTTGCTTTAAGTCTAAGCCTGCCATTGCATTGCCCAGGATTTGCTTAGGCAGGTAATAAATCAATTAGCATTAAACTTGTGGCATCATCAATTTTCTTTCCTTGTGACTGAGAAAAGGAGTTCCTGAACTTTGCAAAGCTGTATCAAATTTCCTTATGCCTTCCACATTGAGGTTTCCTCCTTCTTTCTCTCCTTTCCCCGATACCCCAAATCAATAGCAATATACTTTGTACTGAACAGGAGACAAAAGAAGTGAGGGAAACTGCTGTGAGCCCAGATGGAAAGTCTATGGAAAGAGCCTTGGTTACTTGAGATCTTTTGCATCAAGCCCTGGGTGAGACCCCTGTAGCCATGGGATTTCTGCTTTCTGCTATTTGATAAATGTAAAAACCTGAATAGTGATGATGGTCAAACATGACAAGCCTGCAACCTCAGGAATGTGAAAATTATGTGATATTCCTGCCCTTCCCACACTGGGAAGGATGTGGAAGTGCTCTGCCAGCCCCAGGGCTGCCTGTGCTGGTTATCTCCAATGCTTCCCTCGGGTGCAGGCAGAGGGATGGGCTGTGCTCTTGTTCCTTCTCCTTCCCCGAGGTGATGGAATTGGTGTGGCCAAGGTGTCTCTGCCCAAAGTGGTGCTTTGGCACAAGAGCCGTTCAGAGCTGGTGTGGACATCAGAAGCACAACTGGCTTTCATTTGCTCCTGCATGTTCCTCCTCTGGACTTGCTCCCACGACTTTTTGGCAGATCCCCAGGACCTGATCTGATGGTTACAGCAACATTTATTAGCTGTAGTCTGGGCAAATGATGCAAAGGGAAGCGTTTCTTACACCCTTTGCACGTAACCTACCAGGAGACTGCTGAATCAGCTCTCTTGTGCTTGGGTTTGGGTGTGGGCAGCCCCTACAGTGCTCTGCCCCTTTTTATCACACCAGGCCTTCATAATGGGAGAGGAAAAATGACAGCAATGTGGATTTGCCATGCTCCAACCACAAACTGTGTGTGAGACCTGTGGAATACTTGAGATCAGCTTTGTCCAGTTTTCTTGCTTATTATGAGATGCGTAAAGAATTGACTTAAAACACATAAACAAAAAAAGGCAGACTTGATTAGACATGGATTTGTGTACCTGGGCTTTGAGTGCTGATTCAACTGGTTATTGCTGTGCATTGTTTTGGTTGCTTCACAATAATTTCCATGATAGGAAATGAGTAGGAAATGTGTAGTAGGAAATGAGATGCATATTGGGGATATAAGTTATTCATTCTGAAGTGAGCTCATTAGAGCTGCCTGGCTGTCAGTATTGAGGATCAAAACTTGTTTTGGTGAATGTTAGAGGCTTTTCTATGAGTTCCAGTTGGTGCAGTTCACCTCAATAAGTAAGCCACAGGTGAAGGTTTCCAGAGGAGATTCCTGAGGAGTTTGTGCTCTGCACCTCCCCCCTTCATGTTCCCTTTTCCAACACCTGGAGGAGTTGCCTGCATCTCCCTTCTTTCTGTTGCATGCCTGATGTTGCTTTCTCTAAATAATGGAAATTTCTTTTGTGTTCAGTGTATAAATGGACTAGTGCAATTCCTGCAATTCCTTCAAATGTTTTATGCTTGGGATCTTTTCTTAATCCACTGGTTACACATTTTTTTTTTTCTAATTCTGAAGGTAAACAGGTTCTTCAATCATCTGGCCTGTCACAAATAGAGGTGTTGTAGCATCTGAGCTACAGAATGGAATTGTGTGGTGCATTTCGGAAAATAATTGTGTGAGACTTGTCTAAGATGAGTGATAAGGTATTTTACAGATATTTTCTAACTAGGGAAGTTGAGAAAATTGGCAATGAAATTACAAGGTCATGCAGAAACTCTTTGGTAGAGATAAGAACAAAGAAGCCCCAGTTCTCAGTCCTGTGGTATAACAGCCAAGACTACTTATTTATATCTCATGATCTTTATTTATATGCTGCCTATATAAAGCATCTAAAAATAGAGACAGAAGTTATGATGCTGAAAGTTAGGATCTGAAACATGAACTTTTTGAAAGTTTTTGTTAAAATCCCTGGGGAATGCCAGTTATCCCATTTCCTGGGACTCTTAAAGGTCATTTGTTGAACAGTTTCTTCTAAGCATATATGACAAATTATTCCCTTGGCACAATAAACAGGACTCCAGCCCTTTAATTATAATATAGCACTCAATATCTTTAGACATTTCAACATTTCCTGTGTATCCTACACATTTCATTACAAGGAAAGGTTGAACAGAATTAAAAGGGTGACATTACCCAAAGATTGATAGTTTACCTGTCCAAAAGGGAAGGTTGTAGTACAAGAGAGCACAAAGGAAAGAAGGATCCAAACCAAGTTTTGATTGCAGAGGAGACTCTGATAAGAGAGTTTTTATTATCCTCAGCTTTTAGCCTTATTTACCATCAGGCTATCTTGCCACAAGCATGCTTTTTAGTTCTGACAGCTCTGAATTATGACCATTGTGGGATCCTATCTCATTAACTGAAATGGGAGAATAAAACATCAAACAATCATAAAAATAATTTGGCACTGTGAAACCACTTAGGAGCAGCTGTCAAACAGGTTGGAAGATAAAGTTCTAAATAAAAAGAATAGAAAGCGCTGCAATGTCCTGCCATATGCTTCCTCTGCATTATAGACTCCTTAATAATATGAAGTGCCTGTGTTTATGCAGAATAGGCCAGACACTCCATATATGATATTGATTATGCCTTAACCCCAATTTAGTAAAGACATACTCCTCCTTTTCCTAATCAGATATTGCAGAAGCAGTTTTCTGAAAACGTCCCTAATGCCAAGACATATTTTATCTCCGAAGGCTGTGGCAGGAGATAGGGCTTTGTCTTGCCTGTTGTCATGGCTTGGAGCCCAGTTTTGGGACAGCAAGGCCCCTGTGGGGCTCTTCTCCAGCAGTTTTCATCCACCAATTCAAAAACATACATCTTTATCAAGCTGTTGTTGTCAGACAACATTAGATAATTAATAGGCCATTTGTCAGCCTGCACAAAACATGTTAAAATCCCAAACGCAATCAGGATAAATATAGTTGCCTGCTCTCTGAAGGCTTTTTGTTCTGACACGCAGGCATTGCAGGCAGATATTTACTATTAAACAAGACTCATTATTAATCACATCTAATGTTAATTAATTAGCCGCCTCTGTGCATTGAGGGGGCTCTGTGACTTTCAATTGTTTTAAGGAGCTAATTGGTAACTTAGCAGTTTGCATGGAAGCTGTTTCTTGTTCTGTTCACATCAACTTTTTTCAGCTTAGCACAACAATCGTTCATTAAAAAAACAACAATAAAAAGGGGTATTTTTAGCAGCATAAATTAATATTGTGATAAGCCCACATCTGAGCTTTGTAGGGAAGGTGCAGAGGTTTTGTTTAGACACCAGCTGCCTTTGGTGTGGCCAAGTTAGGGCAGGTGTGCAGGTACAAGGCTCTCTAGGGACTGGAGACCCATCAGGTCACTATGGGTGACATTGTACCACACTTCCATGACCCAAGCAGAGCTGCTGGCAGATGCTGTCCACTGGAGACACCATAAGAGCCTTTTTGAGCTACTTGACTCAGACAGAGCTGCTGAGGAGCAGTAATTAGAGAGATGTCTTTGAAAACCCTGATGCCTTTAGTTTGGTCCTAATTCTCCTTAACCCTACACTTGGCTGATCACTGAGCAGTGGAGAATAAGTGTCACTCCTACTGGTGACAAACCTCCAAGGCTGGTGTGTCCTCTTAGGCAGGTATGCTTGCCTGAGGAAAGGAGCTCTTGAGAAGCAGAACCTTTTCTCTTTGTCCTTTTTATCTTCTTCTCCATGCTGTTTATTGCTCATGAAAGAAGGAAAGCAGGGTTCTCCACAGAGGTTAGACCAGAAGTTCACGTGGCAGCCAACAAGGTGACACAACACTCGAGCAGTCGCTTGGGCTGCAGAATTCCTGGTGAGCCAAACCACAGGGCCATGGCCTTACAGGGTGCAGGGTTTGGCCTGAGATGACCACCAAGGTGTATGTGCCACTTGATAGCACTGAAAACAAGTGCCATTTTTTTTCCTGCATGTTTTCTCGACGTGTACATTCCATTCTGCATCCTGAGTGTGCCTTCAGCATTGTGGTGGCTGGTGGTGACTCAGCCTCGTGTAAGAATTAAATTGTGTAGCTATAAAGCCATTGTGTAGGAAAAGAAGGGGTGGGGGAGAACATTGCTTAATTACCTGTTCCTAGAAATTCTGCTCCTGCAAAACTTCCATGGAAATCAGCAGGAGGCCAGCATTTAGAGTGCTTGCCATATTAATCCCAAACATAACTTGTGAAAACTGCCTTTGCTTCATGTTCCCATTATATAACTTGGGGGCATCAGTGTCTACAAAAACTATAAATCTTTTGAAATAGTTGCTGATTTCATCACCCACTAAATAAAGATGACATTTTTGTGAAATATTTTGTATTCAGACTGTCTGTCCAGCCATGCTTTGCACTCCCTCCTCTTTGCTGTGTCAATATTTGCATTACCAACCCTATTTTGGAGGGTTTCTAACTTGATTTTACATTTATTTTGGCGAAGAATGTGGAACACAGCTTCTTGCTCTGAGAAAGAATTTGTTTTAAGAGAGGATGATGATGGATTTTGACTTGGAGAGGTGCTGGTCTCCTCAAGAGAAATGGGTTGGGAGGAGTTGGTGCAGCCTGGCTGGGAGTGTTGCCCCCCAGCCCAGTGGAACTGAGGTAAATGTGGTCCATGTGCTTCTCCATTGCCTTGGAGCATCACCGCTCTGCCAAGTCTAGAGCTGGGTCAGGGGGAATGCCTCATGCAGAGAAACTGGGTTTTTGGTAGCACATTTGAGGTTAAGATCTGCATTGTGCCTCAATTCTATTGAACTTCCAGTTAAAACCTCCCAAAATAATTAGGGAAATGGACCTTTTGGGGCCGTGGATGTAAATACACTCTTTAAGTTCTTTCAGGTTGTGCTTATAATCCTGTGTTTTAGCTGCTTATTTGCATATGCCTAAAAAAAAAATTTATCTGCCTGTGCCAACAAATATATTCCTATACATTTATATGTTTGTAACTGCATACATAGGTAGATATTTTAAATTTCATTGCCTTTATAATGTGTGTATCAAGCATTTCCTTCACAGATATATTTAAACAGCTCTCACACATGGGAACTGCAGATTGTTTTATTTCTGCTGAAGTGCTGACACCAAGTTGTATGAGAGGGGGACTTAACCCAGAGTGAAAAATGTCCTTTAGCTAACAAAGCCTGTTGCTGGGATTAAATTTAAATCAGTGTTAGCATTACTGAGGAAGCCTCATTGGCTAAAGCTGTGTTGAGTGAAGCTGCAGTGTATTCTCTCATCCTAAGCCCAACAATCTGCTTCAGTAAAACACATGCCACAGGCACTTATCCTGAGATCAAGAAGCTGTTGCTGTTGGGAAAGTTTGGTTTTTGTAATTGTGGCTCCAAGTAGAGGGTCTTTGTGTGCCTCACTGCCCTGTTCCTTCTGGTGCATTATCCAGGCTATTGTTGGACTTCAGGGAGATGCTCAGATGTCCATGTCACCTGCCAGGGCTGTGGTTTGGTGCACGAAAAAACAAAGTCCCCTCTGCTGAAAGTCTGCTCATGACATCATGAATTGCCTGCTGCTGTGGGCTTGCTCTGGGCTTCCTGGGCTAGTTCATTCATCTTGCCTGTAGTCCCTGGGGCTCCAGCACTGCCTGAGACTTTTGTGCCCACAGCATGCCTGGCCAGCAATGGAAACCATAGCTGCATCCTTGTCTTGGTGGTACGTGCTCAAACATCTAAAATATGATGTATTTCCAACAGGGGCTTCAGAAGATGCAGGATTCGGTGGTTAAGTAGGCTTAGGCTTGTGTTTCAAGCAAGGTGCTTGCTTGAGGAATAATATTTATGTTGGCTTTGTGCTGGCAAATATACAATTGAGACAAACCGGAAACTTTTGCTTTCAAGCTGCAACACTGTTTTGGGGAAGGGAGGGACATTTAATTCCCCAGCTAGAGGAAGGAGCTTCCCTCACCCAAACTCTGAGCTGTGAAATGCTATTTCAGGCAGAGAAACCCCCTTAAAACCATGGAAATATTTTTCAATAGTAACATTCAACTGTCTCTCTTCTGCAACACCAGAGAAGCAGAATTCCACAGGAGAGGATGAAAAGCGCGGCAGTGTCTATGGAGAATGCTGGAGTCTGGCATCACTTTGCATTTTCCCCACTTGTTCTGGACTGAGGGCCTGCAAATCTTCTCAGTCTGGGTTATGACTATGCCATCAAAACCACAAAAAATGTCCTTAGCCCAAAAGGCAATTTTATGGAATTATGTAGTGATTGTCCAGCAGTATCTAAGGCTGACCAACAAGGTTATATCCTAGACTTCCTCATGGACTTTTAAACAAGTTTGGCTGGGGTTGGACAAGAAGAAATTTAAGACTACTTCCATTCTAAAAATGCAAAGCCATTTCAAAGCAAGAAATAATTCTAAAGAGAATTTGTATATGCTTGATTGATTATCTTATTTTAATCCATATTAAAGCTTTAAGTCTTTAGGTGTGGCTCTTTAGTTCTAACATCTCATAAATTATGGCTATAATGAAGCAGTCATTTATCCAGGGCTGATGATAAATGGCTTGCCCTAGGAGGAACTAAAGAATAGGCAAGTAGATCATTTTCATATTTGGTGAAAACAATATTAAGTACCCAGACCTCAGTGATTGCCCTAATAAATGAATAATCTGAGGTGAGGGGCTTGGCAGTCAGCGTAAAAAATAACCTGAGCTTTGGCTGTCATTTGTCAGGCTTTGCTATGACAGCATGCATTATGGGTAAATGAGCAATCAGCAGGAACTATGTTATGGCTGGGGTGTTTTTGAGAAATTTATCACATGCATTGCTTGGTACCTTTAAGACCTTAAGGCTTAATGGCCATAGTGCATGACTGCAAGCGAATACAGTTCTTATTTACCATCCTATGCTTCATTTGCACTGGATCCCCTTTTTTCCATGTATTAGGGGAATGAACCTCTGTTAGTTTTGTTTCCCAGACTCTCACTAGCACAGGATATTCCAGCCTGCTCCATGTTGCTTCTAAGGCACGATGATATTTAAGGGATTTTGAGGATACTCTGCTCAGCATAGTGGAGATGTCAATTTATATTTAATAAGCTAAGTCAGTAACACATGGAATGGATGTGTAGGAACAAAACCCAGGGGAAATGCAAGGAAACACAACAAAGCACTCCTCCAAACACCTGAAGTGCTGTGGGAGATTAAGTGCTGTTACCTCTTAATTAGCCATGAAAAATTCAGGTACAGAGTGGGGACCACAGTGAAGGGTGTTAGCAGGTGTCTTGGCTCAATATAAACCTATTTTTCCAGACTGCTCCCCATGGGAATGCAGCACCAGTGGTGTGCTCCATGATGTAGTGATGGACTTGGGGTAATATTCATAAAATGTGCCCCAATTGTTCCTTTCTGCTGCTGAGATTTAGCACTTTTACCTGACAACTCTTCCCCAGGTCACTTCAGCTGTAACTTATTGGAAGGGGAGACACAAAAGCAGTGAAATTCTTACTTTATATCTCTTGTGTAATTATTTAATGGAAATATAAGGAGATATGTAATGATGGAGCAGATCTGGGAGGCCCAGGTGTGCTGAGGCAGTGGGAGGAGTGGAGCAGTGGGGCTGAGGCTGCACGTGTGGAAGGGGAGTCCCACGCAGTGGCCACTTCTGGAAATGTTGACATAAGTGATATCATCAAGTGGGCACAGATACTGAAATCCAGGGCCTGGATTTCTATGAGACGCCTTGGTTGTGACCAAAATGGATAGGAATTTCTTTCTACCTGAACAAACACAGATTAGCAGGAAAAGTATTTGGGTGAAGGAATGAGCAATGAAATGTGCTCTTTTGAGAGGCTGAGGCTTGTGAAACAAAGCTTGTCCTGGCATCACACCTGCCTCTTCATGGGATGCATGTTATATCAGATTGCTTTTCTCTTAGTTTTCCTCAGTTTTTGAAGGAAGAAATGATGCGGGCACATGAGTGTTTTTTTTGTTTTTGTTTTGTTTTTTTTTTTTTTTACATCTGGAAAGGAAAACCGAACAAGCCAGGCCACGATGTTTTCCACTAGCAGAAAATACTTTCAATACTTCTAGGGGAGTTCTTAACTACAACTTAACTAGAACTTAGGAGTTTTCTGCTCCTAAGGCCTCATCCTGTGAGGTGTTGAGGACATTACAAGAAACAAGAGTGTCTTTGCTTACTTTGAAGCTGAACACACACTTTGAGAAATGTGAGCTAAAATGGATGCCTTTCAGTGGTGCATTGGGGCAAAGTTCTGCAGCATAATCCAGGACAAAATCCACATTTTCCTCTCTGTCCCACTCAAAGTTTGCCCTTCTGCTGATGTGCTGTCTTCCCAGCAAAAAAACTTTGTTTTTTATGGCTTTTGTAATTTTTTTCTACTATCATAGAAGAAAGGAATGTTAGAAAATGCTCTGATCTAGCTTCTCTCAAAATTTAAATGCTAGTCTGCCACAGCTTTCAATATCTCTTTACCTGCTGCCACTTATACCTTTCACTTCTCATTAAGGAAATGAACCCAGAAGATTAAAGCACTCCCAATTTAGCTTTCTAAATGGGAAGTGAAAGTTAAAAGCAGACCAGCTGAGAATAAGCGCCACTGAGATCTGCAGCTGGGCTGATGCTATTAGAAAAAAGAGGCCACTTCTTGCTTCTGATCTGTCATTTGAGGAAGCTTGTTTATGTATGGGTCTGACACCAGATGAATATGTAGTGCCCTTTCTCATTGAGATGAAAGTTCTGCTTTAGACCGATCAGATATCACATCACTAAATACTAAGAGTTTTATAAAAAGTGAGGCAGCTCTCCTGCCTACGAACAAGTTCATCTTTGTGGAGTCCAGCATGGCCTTGGAGCTTGGGGTCGGAGAAAGAGGCTTTAAACCCTCTTGGCTGACTTCTGGGAGACTGAATTTGTCTAATTTGTAGGCTCAGAGGGTGGAGGGAAAGGAGAGCAGAGGAAGGTGGAAGGTTCCTTGTGTTCCTTAAACTCATTTTTGATTTCTGGCCATTGTGCTCATTTCAGATGTTTCCCTGCACCTCTGTATCCATTCAAAGTTGACAAAGCAAATGGGAACTCTCCAGGAGCTGTGGCTCAGATCCTCAGGGAAGATGATTTGGAAGCAGCATTAGAGCACACTCAGCAGGAAGGAACTCTGTGCTGTCTGTGAGACACAGAGAGCACAGCAGAGGGTACCAGGAGCTCAAACACTGCTCTTTGTAGTGCAAACAGGTGGAGAAATACCAGTTTGTTTAATTTCTGCCTACAGACTGTAATATTTGAAGAAAATACAATACAGTGTAGTGTTTCTCATGAGACTCTCAGCTACATCTCAATGTTCAGCTTTTGTGTTGGTATCTTACTGCCCATGAAGCAGAGACAACTTTATTACAGACACAACTCACTAAGCCACTGCCAGTAGGAAGAGGTTGGAACTGAGGATGCCTAAAGTGGTTATTGGGAAGACTAGAAATATCTGTTAATAGAAATACCAATATATTTGGCTTTTGTGGTTCAAGCTTTGTGCCTGCACATCTGACTCACCTTGCTGAACCTGAGCTCGTGTCAGCAAATGAAAGGCTTCACTTTTTCTTGAATTTATTTAGTAGTACAGTTTCAAATTGAAAATGCAGAAGCAGTTCACTGCCTGAAGTTCTCCACAGGGGATGTGGATGCTAAGTATTTAGTTTGAACTACTTTGTGAGTTAAGTGATCTCTGTTTATCCTACAAGTATGTTGCAAGTATCAGTTTGCTCTAAATATATTGGTTTTAAATAACTCCTGGCAAAGAAAAGGAAGGTCTGAATATACCATATATCTTTTATTGCTTAATTGTTTACAGTAACTGTAAATAATAATAAAGTAGAGTGGCTACAGAACCTGTCCTAGTAAAATCTAGGAGCAGTGGTATGGCAGAATTTCTCGGTTTGAAGGGGCTCCATCTTTGACAGTTCTCCTAAGGTAGGTTATTTTGGAGAAAACATATGTTTCCATTTTCTCTCCCTCGGCTTCCCTTTTAGTCCCCAGGCTCCACTAGGGTCACAGCAACATTAAGGCTTTTGTCACTGTGATTAATAGCTCTTTAGATCATCTTTAATTCACTCACTAATGACTGAGGGTCTTTCTGCTCTCCAAGTAATCGCGTGATGTATGAGCCGATAGTACACCTTGTGGCAGAGGTGAAAATCATTCAGGCAATGCAAATATTGTCACGGGGACAAATGTTTTTCCTGTTAATAAAAATTAATGAATTCTACCCAGGAGCTAGTTAAAGAAGGTCTGGTGAGAGAGATCCAAAAACAAACAAGTTCTTGCTGCTTGGAACCATTTATTCAGTCTTTCTAGGTATGTGAGGGTAATAATTATTAGTATTTCTGCATCTGCATAATAGATGAGAGAGTGGCAGGTTGATTTAATTACACAAATGCATTGCATTGCAGGTAGATCTGTCTTTCAGCTATGTCCACGTGCTAGTCTTCACTTGAGAGGTGTTATTTTGGTGCTTTGCCTCGGTTATATCATGGATTTCAATGCTTAGGAGTCAATTTATTTAAAGGAAGCTCCAGTTCCAGGCTGAATGCTTCCTCCCAGCCAAGAACCACCTTGGTCAGGATGCCATACCTGTAAAAAGATGCAAAGATGTTTATGTTTTTTATAAGTCCCTGTTACACTTCATAAAAGGTTGATGAAACAGGCTGTAAATTAATCATCTGGAAGAGGGGGGAAATGCTTCCAGTTTCTTATTATATTTATTGCACATATATGAGCTACAATAAAAATGCTCTGTCCCTCACCAGGTCACCTTCTGGGGTGGGTATTCCCATCCCTCAGTCAGGGCCCAGGCTTTGTTGTGCTGAGCTGTTGGGAAGGTGTTCCTTATTTACTGGTGTAGCACAAGCTATGGTTAATGCTGTTGTCTTTTTGTTTCATTTTGGTAGCCACCAATTCTTTCTTCTGATGACAAAAAGCTATTGTCTCAGTGGAATAAATATTTCTGAATTACTTCCCAGTCCCAACCTTATCATTTACATCTTAGAACAAGAAAACAGTAAACTTTTAAAAGACATAATTTTACCTCTTCACAGTGCTTATCTACAAAGGAACATATTACTGAGGGGGGGAAAGAGCTCTAGTTGTTACTATTATTTCTGGTAGACACCCAAGGAGAGAAGCTAATTTGTTCTTCATTAATGCCAAGGACAAATAAAAAAGCAAGGACTGAATTATGCATTTATTTCCATTGTGCCTGTAACATGGGCTTCCACTCCCCATCATCCTCCAAAAGAATTCCCAAACCTTTGCTGTGCATTTCATGTGATACCATAGGGTGCAGTAATGTGGTTTTAAAAGAAGATGAATTTAGTGGTGAATCTTAATTGAAGGCAGAAAATTACATGCAGCCCCCCTGCTGAAGGGAGGATGGACACTTGGCTGCAATCAGAAGGGTTTTTTTGATATAGCTTGACAACAACCTTTTAGTGTTAGTTCACAGAGGCCTTGGCAAAAAACCTTAGAGTCAAATTTATTTGGAATCTGAACACTTTAAAAAACCTGGGCATGACAACCATTCTTTGAATTACACCAGTTTTGTCTTTTGTCATGAGCTGAGGCAGTCTTAGACTTGTGGGTAACTGGAGATGAAATTCCCAGCCTGTTCAGCCCTGTGCAAAATGAAAGGTATATGGAGCTGACCTTTCAATTATTAGCACATGAGTGTATGTACCCAAGTCCCCCTTTTGACAACTAAATGCCACAGGGCTCAGGCTCAGCCCCTTGGGGTTTAAGGGCATTTTCAAGTGATTCACTGAGGTTTGGATGTGTCCCTTACAAAGGTTTTGCACTTGCATAAAACCCAAAGCACTTGGATTTGAAATTAATAGATTTTTATGTGAAAACTTCTTTTTTTATTTATGGTAGAACATATAAATATTCAATTTTTAATTTTTCTGTCAGAAGAAGTGTTTGACCCTTGTCTCAAAATGCTGTGATAAATGATATTGTCTTACATATAATATTAATAAAATATTAAAAGAGCTGCTATGCTGCATCTGCTAAAATGTATAAAGCAGGATTCAAAAATGCATTACCATGCTAGAGACAGCACCAATTTTATTCCAGCAGAATAACTCTGTGGAAAATTAAGGCAGATTCTCCAGCATGTTTCTGGAGATGTAGCCATGAATTATATGGTGAAATCAAAATCTGGATTTCCCAGCTTGTGTCTAACTTCAGGAAACCAGACTCTATTGATTAAAGTTTGTTTAATAAAAGAATTGGGAAGGGTTTTGTGCTGCTCTCCAGTGATAAATTGCCGCAATCTTTTCTTTTATTATCACCCTGCTAGTCCTCTGCTGCTCAGCCCTGAATTAGGCACCTAAATAAGATCCAGATTTGCCAAAGTGCTCGGGAGTCAGGAGTTTCCACTGGGAGACGTTTTTCCCCTGAACTTCCAGAAGAATTAGGTAATGGAGACAGCCCGTTCAGTGTCACAGAGGGAACCAGTCTGTTTGGCAGCCTTGACCTAAAAGGTTTCAATTTTCTGGGTGTTGTTGCTTCTGCAGTTTCAGGCGTGTGCACAGAGGAGTGTGGCTCTCTCGACATCACCCTCTGCTCCTGGTCATGGCTGGAGTGAGAGGAGACAGCAATCCTCCAGAAAGTCTCTCTCCTAAAACACCTGAACTCCTCCCAGCACCTCTGTGGCTGAATATCAGCCACTTCTCTTGACACTGAATTTCAACAGGTAGAACAGCCATCGCTGGAATAACATTATTAAAGTTTTACTGGAGCATAATCTGCCTTTAGAAAAATATTATATATTTCCAGTGGAAAGTTTTGACTCTGTCAAAGGTTGGATATGAATATATTACATATGCACACAGTAATTATTAGCATGGGAAGGACATTACATTAGGACAGCATTTTGTGCAGCAGTGCACCGTTAGCTCCTTGTGATGAACCAAGTCACCCAAAAGAGCCTCAGTGCACACCTGGCAGGTTTGAATTTTTGAGTTTCTTGCTGATTTTTACATTCTTTGGCTTAGTTTCTCAGATTTAGTTTGTTCTAGTCCAGCTCTCTTCTGTGCAGGGAAATAAAAGTTTCCACAGTGCAGAGGAAACAAGGATGAAACCAGGCTCAGTGCAAAGTGACTTCACTTGCTTCCTAATTGGCTTGAGGTGGGAAAAGCCAAGGAGGGAAACCAGCAGGTCTTTCCCAATCCCTGTCTCTGTTTTTCCATCAAGCTTGATGAGCTGAAGCCCAAAACTCATCCATGCCTGGCATTCTGTGGGTTAAAAACCACCAAAAATGGAGCTGTTCTCTCCACATCCAAATCAATAGGTGGCAAATGGGCATAAGAGAAGGAGGCCTGAGGATCTCATGAAACCAATTTAAAAAAGAAATTTAACTGCAGTTGCAGTAGAATCCAAGCCCTGTCCTTTGTATAGGATGTGAAAGATTTATATTGGATGATTGTCTAATCTTCCGTGTAAGTGGAACTTCTTTGGCCTTATTTTGAACCTGGAGTAATAAAGAAGGAAGTGAAAGCAAAGGTAAACTTAAAGTATTGTTTTACTCTAAATGCTTTCAGTAAAGGGCCTTGTTATCTAATGATTGGTACTGGATGGCTGGTATAAATCCTGCTGTTTGTTCCCTGCACTCATGGCGAAGGAAAGCAGAGGCAAAAGGAAATCAATTGGAACTAGCAGGTAACAAATGACCAGTCTTAGGCAAGCATAGCAGATGGGGAAAATAGAGTTGTGGGCATACATTATTGGGAAATGCAGTGGTCACTTTCCCTGTTATTTAAGGAATGCAGCAAATAATGAATATTTTTGATGGAGAGAGCCGCTCAGATAATTAAGAATGTGCAGGTGTTTGAATATTGAGTCATATTTTCAATGTTAGATGGGAGTCCTGCCCTTAGTGCTGAATTACCAAAAGGAGAACCAGAAAGTGTGGTGGCAGCTTTTGTGGAGAGAGACAAGGCCACTTCATGCCAGCTGCCCCAGAAGAATGCTGATGGAGCCAGCCTGGCACTGCACTGTCCAGAGGCAATTCTGGAGTTGCCTGGATCTTTGGGAAATATTTTGTCACTACTGTGCCAGAATGAGCCCTGCAGAGTAGCTACAGTATTGTCAGATCTGAATTCAGATGAGGCTAAGTTCCAGTAGCTTCCTGTTTGGGGATTTCGCTCTTTCCTGGTACATCTTCACTTTTCAAAAAGATTTATTTTTCTGGAGCACGAAAAATGCCATAAAGCTCAAGCATAAGCTCTTCTACAGTGTCAGGCTTTTTCTGGAGATAGAAGCAGGGAAAGGACCAACTAGGGAACAATTCTTTCTGCAAGGACCTGGTGGGATCCCTGGTTGTGGGAACCAGGGTTGGATCAAATGGAGTGTGAGCTACAGTGAGTTTTTATTGCCTTACTTGCCATGTACACCCAATTTTACACCCCTGATGCAAGCAAGATTTTAGAGACCTGGTGCTGGGTGTAGGGAAGAAAAGGGTCTTGTGTGTGAGCAAGCACTGGGACACACAGAAATGGGAATCTTCACCTGTGATGGTTTTAAAGACCATCCAGACCATGCTGTGAGGGACTCTGTGTTTGCCTTGTGGGGATGGTCTAAGTCCCCTCTACATAGCCTGGTTCAGGCTTTGGCCTCCTGCTGTGCTCACCAGGCTTATTTGAGAGCCTGGTCTGAGTTATTAGTCCTTTACACGTGGCTCTGTGTATCCAGGTTATGGGAGAGCTTTCTTTTAAAAAGTTTTCTCAAAGCATCTTAACAATATTCTCTGTATGTTGCCACAGTGTATTAGTTCTGCAAGCAAATCCAGAACTGCTACAGGGGGGATACCCTAACACCTTGAAAAGTATCAGTAAAAAATGCTGAAAGCATTAAAAATAAATGAATCATTGGGTGAGAACTAGCATGACAGGTAAATAGGCAGGGCATAAAATGCCTCTGGAATCTGTGGGATATTTGCAGGTACAAGGGGGCTTCTAAGTCAAGGTTCATTTACAATGTCTGGTTCCTCTCTCCAGGAAAGATTTCTAATAGATTCAAGGAGACTCCAAGCTTTTAGAGGGTCTTGGGAGAAGAAAGGCAGCTCTGTAAGGAAAGAGGTTTGGTTTGTTTATGGAGAAAACTCCCCAGTCACGTTCCATATTGTGTCCTGCTTGGAAGAACAACCGAGGGCTTTCACCCTGTGCAGGAGGAGGTGTTTCTGTGCAGTGGCCACAGCTATTGTACATAATTGTACAGAAACACCACCTCCAGGGCATGGGAGCCTACCTGGAGATGGGGTGCAGCCTCCTATAAAGCCCCTACTCCATCAGGAAAACATTTGTTTTACAATTTGATGTTGGTTGGGTTTTTTTAAAATTCTTTTTACTGCCCAGGATCTGTTCCAGCCTGTGGCTGCAGCACTGTCTGAATGGTGGAGCCTTGCCAAAAGTGAGCAGTGTCAAATACTCTGTTTTACCATAACAAGTGCAGAGGTGAATGAGCACTGTCAAGAAAGCACCATGAATACTCTTTTCCATTATTAGCTGAATTTATTATTTTGCTGGTAAGAGTTACCAGCAGAAGGTGAACATTAATTTCACATCTGCATGAGCCTGGGCTGGAAATGTTTGGGGGCTCATTGGGTTGGGGGGTAGAAGCAAGCTCTGACTGCTTGTTGCTAAACAAAACAGCTAAAATCACAAATATTTCCAGTCAGTCG
Organism: Dicaeum eximium; assembly: GCA_013396995.1. Taxonomy (NCBI): domain Eukaryota; kingdom Metazoa; phylum Chordata; class Aves; order Passeriformes; family Dicaeidae; genus Dicaeum; species Dicaeum eximium. The sequence goes on along the minus strand of VWZP01002299.1, from coordinate 152,633 downwards.
TGACTTTAAAAATATCCAGAAGCGTATTTGGATTTGGGAGCATGTAAAAGAATATCATAATCTGCTCAGGCTATTATGTGAAACAGAAACAGGTTGAATAAATCATTACCTGTTTTTATTCACCCATTTTGTGCAAGTACAACACCATGGGCTTGTGAGCCTTGGTGGTGTAAAACAACGTGCTTGGCCTGCTCTGGTTTCACAGCAGCCCCAGTAGCAGCTGGACAGCAGTACAGGACAATTTTTAGGGACAGCAGTACAGGACAATTTTTAGGGACAGCAGTACAGGACAATTTTTAGGGTAGCCTGCTCTGGTTGCACAGCAGCCCCAGTAGCAGCTGGGATGTTGGATAAAGGAATGTGTTTTTATTTATACTTCTTCAACAGCTCTGAGAATCCTCTTTGTTCCCAATACCAAAGAAATTGTAGTAGGTGTTTCAGTGCTTGGATTTTCCAGCCAAATCCAAAGCTATAAGGAATTCACTACCACGGTGTGCTCCATGTACAGAGGAATGTTTCACTCACTTTTCTCATCAAGAGGAAAACTCCTTGTTCATCCCAGGAGGATTCAGTGGAGCCTCCTGGAATGGTGCAAGGAGATAAAACCCACCCAGTTAATCTATTCAAATCTCCAAACTTTGGGGGCTGAAGGGGTTTGAAGGAGTTCTTCAGCAGCTTGGAATGAAAGTAACTGAAACCAGCTCTGACACAGCTCTAGGGCAGATTCTGCACGAGTCCTCCACCCTCCCTAGAAATTGTCCTGTACTGCTTTGAATGAGGACTTGCTCTCAATCCACCACTGGCCATGGGAAGAATTGTGGTGTGACTTAGAGAGAGAGATGCCAAATGCAAATTGACCTAATTGCTGATAAAAGGCAAAGTGAGCAGACACAATTTCTTCATTAAAATAAAAAAGGTTATTAGTGCTTTTAAGTAACTGGGTTGTGGAAGTTTGACATGGCAGTGTTCTCTCAGCTTTCCCACTGGGAGAGGGGACCTTCCCTCTTGGTTTGTGGACAGCACTGCCCAGGGGATGTTCTGCCATCAGAGATTTTTATTTTTTTTTTTTTAATGGAGAAACAGGTTTGCAGCCTAGTTATCTTAATTTATGAACTGAATATTTAGAATGTGGAGATGACATCACTGAGCTGCCTTTTTTTTTTTTAATTAAAAAAAGCAAATAGAAATATTCAAATCAGATCACACTAATTAGTGGAGCTAATTATGTTTTCCCAAGCATCTCTCTTCTTACCTATTCTGCAATGAAAAAGAAATAATTAGCTCGTGATGTAAAACAGGGGAAAGGAGATTGCCATGACAATTAGCAGTAATTAATGAGAAGCTTTGAATTGCTTCATGTTAACCTCAGCATCTATTAATAGAAAAGGCTTGGATTTGCCCTCTGAGGGGTGTGGGTGGGCACAAACTCCTCCTCTCCCAGAAGGGAAGCAAAGATGTGAGGGAATACAGCAATTTTCAAATTTGGAATACAGATTTCAAATGGCTTTACCCATTCTTAGTAAGTGTTAGAAATAGTCAAGTGCACCTGCTGCAGATTCACATCTGATCACTTCCAACAAATAAAATGATACTGGTAAATGTTTTAATTGAAAAGAATTTTTGCTTCTTTAGGGCATATTTAGCTTGACTTGAATAAATGCATTATCATTGCAGCTGGCTGTAAGATGTTACTTATTTTGTACAGAAGCTTCTTTGGTTTTTTTGGGTTTTTTTAAACACTAGAATGACAACAAATCTCTGTAAACTTTTTATGGAAGGGAGCTGTATTATAAAATAGCTTTTTTTAATATTACTAAGATTGAGTTTCTTCCAAGAAAGGCCTTTGTAATGAAAGGTTCCTTTCTGCCCTGAGACACACAGATATATATTTATATGATGGAGTTACCTGAATTCAGAACTAAAAAGAAATATTGCTGAAAATATCTTCAGTTATGATTAATTTTCAAAGACATTTAGGTTATATAAGAATATTGAAAACATTAGGTCAAGCTCCTACATTTGCATTTTACAGCTTTTGCTGTAAATACTGCTTGTCCTCTACATCCATGGGACACATGAAGTTTGTATGACAGAGCCTGGTAATAGTGCAACAGAGAGCACAGATGACATCTTGCCCTGTGTAATCAATCAGTAGTTTGCCTTTAACAGCAGAGAGAGATCAGAATTTAATTGATGTTCTTTGGATTGGTCCATAAAATGCTTCCAAGTGGTTTGTATAGCTGCAGACCCTGTGTGGCCAGCAGACAATGTCCACATTTAGGGATGTTTTCCTTTGGAAATATTTAGATTTGAAGTTGTGAGCCCCATGACCAGCTCCTTCCTGAGAAGTGACAAGTGGAAGACTTGAGAAACAGATCCATCATCTGCACTGCTGCTTCCCTGTAATTGCTTCCTGAAAGCAACTTGTCCTGGATGTGATTTCTGCAGCAAAGTGTGAGGAAGTCACATTAACCCACTGGAAGGGGAGATGCTGCTTTCAATTCTCCTCTTGCCCCTGCTTTCTCTCCTGATTTATGGATTCATTGTATACTTGCTCCTGACACAACTTTGTGTCGTCTCTGTCACAGTGGCTGGGGTATTTCTCTTCCTGAGACTCCTGGGGCTTAGACTTGCACAGTCTCTAATTGAACAGCTGATGATTGATAATTGAATACAAGAATAGGCTAAAAAGCTTGGCTTGTGCAGCAGAGGAAAATGAAGGCTGATAGAGGTTATGTCTGATACTGAAGGTGACAAACACTCCCAGCAAACCATTTAAGCTAAAGGACAGTGCTGGAACAAGTACAAATGGGCAATCAAGTGTCCATGAATATTCTGAGGCCAGAAATGAGCTTTCTAGTAAGGAGAGGGTAAAAAGGAGGACAACCTTCTCCATGGGAGTGATGGAGTGAGGATTCCACGCTGGCAGAGCTGTGTGAAAGGTGCCTCCAAACACCAGGCTGGTGCCCCAGTGTCCTGGTGGAGCAGGTCACCATGAGGCCACTGCTTTTGGTGGATGTTTAATAGGAGGCATGGATTTCCTGGCCTGGTGTCCACGTCTGTAACCCCTGTTGTCACAAATCATAGGAATCTGCACATTTTGCTTGGTTTCATATACTTGAAAAGGAACACTGTAAAGGATGAAAACAAGGCAAAAGACAGTAAAGACTCATTTTAACATCTTCCCTCTCCTTTCTGTTGCTGCCAGACTTTTTGCATCCCAGGCTGAGGGGTAGGAAGCTGACCCCCTGTGAGATTGAGATATGTTGAGAGATGGTGGGGTAGAATAAATGTGGAGACCCTTTGTCCCAAGGAATTTCATTGCTGAGCATGGCATTGCTTTGCTCCTGTGATATATGACCTATTTTGCTGTATTCTCTGCTGAGCTGGGGAAATAATCTTAGAGAGGTGCTTTGTGTGAAGGTCTGGCATTTTGTCTCAAGCTGTGATGCCAGAGTTTTGTGCTTGATGGTGCTCAGGCCTCAGCGTAATAAGTTTGCTTTCAAGAACTGGCGTTTTCAAAAACATTTGTTAGCTTCATTTTTCTTCCACTGACCTGAGCAGCAAACCCCCTGAGAGTGGAGTTAGGCAAGGTGGCACACTTGTGAGAAGCCTTTTCCATGCATTTTTGAGGGATGCAAAAAAAAGGCAAAGCTTTTGTCCCAGGGCTCTGGATCAATCCTTTCTTTGCCTCTGTGTTGCCCTGCATCGCTCAGCGTTGTTGTGTTGCTTTCTGCCACTGCTTCTGAAGTAGTTTGTTACTGGACTTGGAAAGAATTTTGCAGTATTTAATCTCATCAGAGAAAACTTCCTCCTCCCATTATTTGGGCCCTTTTGGGGTGGGGGAGTGGTTGTTTTCATTTGGGTTTTATGATTTATACTTCATTTTTTACGGCATGTTTTTTCAGGAGGAGGATTTTGCATTGCTTGCCTTTGTAGTGATTGTTTTGGGCTTTCTTGGGACAAACTCTTTTGAAGGTCTGCGTGCTTACGTTCAAAATATTGGCAGATCTCTGAGGCTGAGGAATGCAGTGGAAACCATAGTGCATCCTGTGCTTTGATTTCTGCAGATCTCCTTGTGTTGGTCATGGTTATGAAGCTGACTTTCTTGCTTCTAGTTCTTATCTACGTTAACTTCCACAATCATTATTTGTATTGAGCTTCTCAATACACACTGTGAGCTGATTCAGTCTAGTCTGGACTGGGTTAAATCAGCCTTGACTCAGGGCTGTAAATGCTGCTGATGGTTCCTAATAATCTGGGAAAATTACAAAATTTGTAATGGTTTGGTTGTGCACTTTGAGGCAGCTGCGTGGATTTCTGGACTCCTGCCATGTGCAGGGTGGGTGCTCTGCACCTTAGGGAGCCAGGTCTAAGTGGGAGAAAAAGAAATAGGTTCACCCAAATATATATAAAATATATATATTTTAGGGCATGTTCTCTTCAAGGAGCAGTGTGACAAATGTTTCTTTTTGGGTTGTATGCTCTGTTTGTCTCCTTGAGCTTGTGTGTTTACCTCCCTAAGAATAAAATGGCTTTACTCAAATGAATAAAAATTAGATTTAAGTGGCAAACCTCTTGTCAATAGGCATGAAGGTTTTATGGTTTGATCTTTGGTTTCCTTACTACCAATGATAATCTGCACCACCCTTCTTGATGTGTTTGCCAGTGGAGTGCACACAGTAGCTCAACTAGTCTGGAATTGTGTTTTGTGTGTAGCTTGTTTGGATTATAGGAAAAGAGGATGGTAATATTCGGAGTTGCATTGATTTCATTTGAGCTCGTCTGGATCTCTGGACATAAAATTTGAAAACAAAAAACTAAAATTAAGGAAAAATTGCCATTTTCTTTTGTTGTTTTGGAAGAGTTTCAGGGAGTGTTTAATTTTGTGGTTTATTTTATTTTCTTGTTGCTGTTCTGGGTAGATCAGGTTAATTTGTCTAAACTCCTTTTCCCATTTATTTTTACAGTTGCTTCTCTTCCAAGTGTTAATTTGGGAGTTTGCATCTTGTTTGTTTTCCAGTTGCATGGACAGCTTCATCTTTTTTGTGTTATGTTCAGGGGCAGTGGAAGGGGAAAAGATTAAAAAAAATCTTGTACCACTCATAATATGAACTTTGAGCTCTGTGATTTCTGTACTGTATCATCAGGTGGCTCTTTTGCACTTTGAGAAACAGCATTTGAAAAAAACAATATCCAGCAGGAACCCTTCTGGGGGCTAATACTTTAAGTTTTGTCATCCTTCATCCTTGCTTTCCCATGGTTTTCTTCCCTAGCAATATATCAATGTGCAAATTTTGGCAAAAGCACAATTATGCACTCAAAACTCATGAGTTTAACTCCCCCCAAACAGACACTTTTAAAGGAAATCCTACAGTGTTCAACAGTGAGCATTTTTGTGTACAGCAAACTCCTCCCACCCTGTGGGTACTAAAGGAATTTTCTATTTCTCCCCCAGTCCCATCAGACTGACATTTTAAACTTCTTCCTTTTATTCATCTCACGGGGTCTGTGGACCTCTGACACTGATGATGGGAATGGGCCACTGGGATTTCTGCATTCCAGCAGGGGCACCTCGGTCTCCTCTTCTGCAATGAGAGCCTTCAATGATACATCTTTTGTTCCTGGAGCTGATTTTGGCTTTCTCAGGCAACCTCCAGGTTGGGTACTAGTTATTTAGAGTGGTTACATCACTTGCAATGACCTTTTGGTGCATTTTTTTCCCCCAGGAAATAAGCTGTGACATATCTGTAAGCATCTATTCTCTCCATTGCCATCCCACATCCCCCTGATCTTTGTGTAAACACCCCTCCTTGGGATGCTCCAGCATCACAGGCCTCCTAATTTGTTGCATTTGTATTTTTTTGTAAATACTCTCTTTGTGGATATTAAATAGCAAGCAGATGTCCATCAGAATATGTTCTTTATAGGCACTCTTTTGTTTGACAGAACTTTGAAGAGCGGATATGTGTTGCCTAGTAGCTTTTATTTTTGAGTCATTTATTTTAACAAATCAGAAGTTGGAAAAAAAAACCCCTAAAAATTTTTAAATATGGACTTTCACCAAAATTATTATTTGTATTGCAAATCATTGTGTTAGCCAGTCATTCTGTCACTTATTCATTTTGGAGTTGTGTAGTTGGACAGTCACCCATGTAAATACTCATGTGTAAGTGTTTTGGGTGAACAGTAAGTGCACCACTGGTCCCTAAAACGCTCACCCTGAATCAAATCTGGCTATTTCACATCAGATGGGCTTTTGGCCACTAAGTTCAGTAGCTATGGACAAAGTCCTTCCAGGCTGGCTGAAATCCAATGCCTTGATTTTTGCCCAGAGCTCCGCTGTTGTCTGAACTGAAACCTCTTTTGCTCGAGCATCTGAGTCTGGGTGAAAGTTCTTGTAATTTTAATGAGCTTTAAACTAAATTTGCCATATTACTTCTCCTGCTTCAAAATTATTTTTTTAAGTTGGACTGTTACTAAATGACACCATAGAAAGTCTGCTCTAAAGCAGGGCAGAATCACAGAGAGGAGCTCTTTTCAATATATTTCCTCAGAGAGAGATTTATGTGGGATTTCTGGAATCATTAGGAGATTTTTCATTGATTTCAAGAGGAATACCTTGCTTTAAAAGAGGAATCAGACAAATACCCTCTTCTCTGTATGCTTGATATATGACACAGGATGTGCAGTTTTCTCTGGCGCTTCCCAAATTCGTAATTTGTATTTCACCCTCATGCCACTTTGTGAATTTATTGGCAGCCAGAAGCACTCCATCAGGATTATAGAGTTTTGCCTACCCTTTGCTGGTTCTAATACTTATCTTAAAGCAGTGTTTAGTTATTTTTAGTTAAGGGCCATGTGGGTGGGTTTGGTACCAGCCTGCCACCAGAGCAAAATCAGAATTTTAAGAGACTAGAATCCATCAAAACTCTGCCAGCACTTCCATGGGTGGGGGCTATCTGGTTAAATAGATGTTTATCTGGGAAAGTCATCATCTGGCTAGCAGCATACTGAATGTTTCTAAGCAGCTAACTTATGTATACTAAACAAATTTGGTTTGGCTGCAGCTAGAGCTGCCCTGTGGAAATTCTCAACATACATTTGTTTGATTGAGCTGTCATTTTCAGTTGATCTGCTGATGATCTGTGTCACTTTGTTTAAACGTCCTGGTGTTGTTTTTTTTTATTTTTAATACAGTGCAAAACCAGTCTGCTTTCTGTGATGGATTAAATTGAGGTGAAATTTGAGAGTTACTCCTGTTTTTGATTTCTGTGCCCTGAGACAGGTGGGCTGGAATGACAAAGAACTTAGCACACAAACACATTAAAACTAAAATGGAGTGGATGCCCTTCTGATTTAAAACATCCGTAGATGTGTCAACTACCAAATGCTCCTGTTCAAGGTAGTTGCTGGGACTTGCACTTTAAGCAACAAATGGTATTTATTTGGTCTATCCCTCTCACCTAAAATACCTGGACAAAAAGCACATTTAGCCCTTTTCCTCCTGCAAAATTCCCTCTGGGTGCATGTGTTGGGGTTTTGGCCTCTGGTGAGAGAACACAAGGTTAATCCTGAGATGAAGTCCCTGGTGGGCAGCAGGGGATGGAAATGGGCTCTCCAGCCTGGTGGGAGTCTGTCAGCCCAGCCTGGGAACTGGGCAGCAGCTCTGGTGGTCTCAGCCCTGGAGATGTCCTTTCTAAGAGACCAAAGCTCCTTTAAGTCCCCACAGAACTTGGTTCAGGTTTTTTTTTATTTTTGGAAGTATTGCCCAAGCTCTGGGCTATGGACTGTGCTCCCTCAAGCTTGGTACAAGTGAGATTCTGGGGCTTCCACCGATTTTGGGGAGGAGTGGTGGTGTTGGCTTCAACAGGAAAAATGGGATGATGAGGTGTGAGGAGGGGCACAGCCAGCTGTGAGCAGAGCTCCTTAGGGAGGAATCCCATAGCCAGGCTCAGGCTGGTGCTTGGCCCTGAATTTCCCCTCCTCCAGCTGAGAATTCCACAGCCCACAGCCCTCACTACAATGCAGCTTCTCTCCATACCCAAATTAGGCTTTGTGTGCCAGGCTCACCACATCTCAGTCTTTCCCTTAGAGCCCTTGCAAGGCTCAATTTGTTCATCTCCAGCTTTTCCCATGTGGGCTGTGGTCCATACACGAACTGCAGCTCTGTGAGGAGAGACCAAGGGATGCCAAGCCCAGACAAATTGCTCATTTTCCAAACGTGCCACTGATCTGTTTTGTGACTGTGGGCTGGTTCTGTTCACCTCCATGGCTGTGGTCGGTGAGATGGAGACATGGATGTGCTCTGAGAGCTCTTTCAACACCTTCTCGTGACAATGCTTGGATTTTTTTCCTCTGATGTCCTTGGGGTTATTCATAGCCCTACCAAACTTGCTGAACTGAGGTTCACTGGAGTGTGGAGAAGGTCAGCTAAATACCAGGTTGATGCTTGCTTTCCAAAGTGCTCTATAGGAATGGCTGCTTTTATATGACTTGGGTTTCTAATGAGCTTTCCAGGGAAAATGTTAAAATGAAATTTGTTCCTTCCACCTCCTTACCCTGGAAGTGTCTTCTGTGAGCAGCAAATTGTATCACTGCAATTCTCTCTTTCCTGGTAGAGACACTGGTGCTGCAGTGAGGGGTATCTAACACAAGATCTCTTGTATGACCACTTATGGCTTTGTGAAGTGTAAGGGTCTAGCCTGAAAATTTCTGAGCATTTTTGGCTCTAATTTGGACAGAAGAAATTCAAGTCGCTTTCAGAACAATTTCAGGAAAAGCCGCATTATTTTCCTGACATAAAAAACCCCCAGCTTCTCAAGCCATTTTTGCTCAAGGGCTCCACCACTTCTATGATTTAGGATGTGTCTCTGTGTTTATATATATATTATATTACATATCCATGTTGTATATATACATCCTTGTCATTATAAACAGTACTTAAATCCATATCCGTAAACATAAATAGATATAAAGTTAAGTACTCTTTATAACAGAGGATTAGTCCACAGTGACATAATAGGTAGAATTAAAGTATATAACAACCTCCTGTTAGTTTGAGTCTGAAGGGTCCTGTGAGATCCTTGGGGATGGAGAGCAGTGCCTGGGCCAAGGTCTCTAATGGCATGGCATCCAATTACACCAAGGCTGAATTTACTCCATTAGGAACTATATATTTATTTAAGCTGTCATATATCAGCCTGCACATGAAAACAATAGAGTTTGTGAAGATTGCCAGTTTGGAAAAGGGGGGGGGGAAAAAGAGATTATTTTTCAAATTTTCTTCCAAGTTATTGGGATGAACCAGAAGCTTTCAGAGTGCTGATTTATTGCTCTCTGTTAGCAGCTCCCCAGGACCCCTCTGATTCTCCAAGATCAACAGCTTCAGAGAAAGCAATACAAGGTGTATGGAACAAAGAGAGGAATAAATTACATTAGCAGTTAACTTTCTTTACAGTTAATATATATTAATAAATATCTAAAAAAACACTTGAGGCTTTGACCAGGAAGCCATGTAAAATAAACTGTAGTCTCATTCTTTTTTCCTTTTTTCCTTTTTTTAAAAATTTTTTTAAAGTCAAAATAGATCTAACTGATGTTAACTATTTCACAGCGGGGGTCTCGTTCTGGTTTCACACTGGTGTCACTGTTGATTTTGGAGGGGGGATGTGATCAGAATAAGGACTGTCACTCCTCCCTACTGCTGCTACAGGAACACTTGGCATTTCCATACTGTCCTGCTTTGCATCTTCAAAGCACTGGGGAGGGATGAGCTGTTCACCATGGAGCTCATCTGAGGCAAATGAGATAATATGATCCCGTGGAAGAAATGGGAAACCCAAGAGGGAATGGGGGAATTTGTTATTGGATATGTTTGCAAAAGCAACTGAGTGTGCAGTGCCAGAGCTACCCGCTCCCAGTATAAGCAAAGCCTCTGTGGTTTGATGGACCAGGGAGGTGAGAGCCCAGGAGGTTTTCCTGTAAGTCCCGCGTGTGCTGAAATATCTTCTCCATCTTTTTCTGACTAGCTGGGCTTGGAAAACTCTGGGCTTTTCTGGCCAAAAACTCCCCAGTGGTTTCTGTGCCTGTGATATCTGTCTGTGGAGCTTTGGCTTGTGTGGAGCTCTCCAAAAATGAGACATGAGCAGTCTCTTGGTCCTTGAGATCTCCAGAAGAAGTTTCCCTTGCGAGTTCAGCAGTGTAGATGGATGCAATCCATTTTTCTTGTTTTCCTCCAAAGAAGAGGGAAAAGGGGTGAACAGAATGAGGTGTTGCTCTGTGTCCAAGTGAAGGGAGTAGCAAAGGGCTTCTGGCTGATGTGGAAAATTTGTGTTAAAGAGAGAACAGGCATCTCCCAGCATCAGCTGTGGACCACCAGCATGGGAGAGAGGCAAGAATGGAAAGCTCTTAGATAGTGTTAAAAACCTCCAAGCACTGAACCACAGAGAACTCACCCTTCAGAGATGTGCTAGGTAAAAGTACAGCCAGACAAACACCCTTGGAGGAGTTTCCAAATTACATGAGTAACAATTTAATAGGAAAGAGGTGAAAACGCCCTGGATTTGCTGGATTTCTGCAAACACTTTTCCTTTTAAAACAAGTCTCCTTATTGCTCAGCAAAACTGAGAGCTCTAATATTTGGGGTTTGGGATTTTTTTTTCTTTAGCTTCCCCGAATGTTTTCCTTTTTTTGTGATTTTTTGGTAATAACATGGGAAAGAAAATGAAACATCTCTGAGAAAAGGAAGGGAAGGGAAAGAAATGGAGGGGAAGAGCGGAGAGGAAATGAAGGGTTTTCAAGGGAAAGCTAACTTCTGATTTGCAAGCACCTTCCTGCAGCAGAGGATGCAGACAGGGCACGGGGAGGGAGCTGTGGCCACTGGCACTGAGGCAGTGCAGCATCTTGAGCTGAGCCGAAGCACATGAAACCTGAGATGGTGGATAAAACCCATTTTATCTCTGTGTAGATGTCTTGGCTGCAAAACCCCCAGTGTTTCCCCTTGTCCTCTTATACAAAGGCCAAGAAAAATAATTGCTACAGCTTCTTGTAGCTCCTTGCACTCACGTATGCCACGCTTGCTAGAAAAATAAACTGTCTTAGAAAGGTAACTGAGAATTTAGCTGTACTTAATGGGTGTAGTTTCCTTTTGCCTTCATCCTTGTTTAAAGTCATCCTACCATGGAGTTTGGGGCTTGCTGTAGGGCAGCAAGCAGCTTTTTCCCAGTTGTGCTTGGATGCCTGCAGCATGGTGTCAATTCCATGGGCAAACCTTTTCTGTGTCACCACTGAAATGAACATTTTGGTAAACTCAGACAAAAGTCCCACTGGCATTAAGATAAATCCTGTTCCTTGGGACACACCAACTGAAACGGGGCAGGAAACACAAATACATTTTATCAACCAAGAATATTTTGTTGAGATTAGAAGTTAATTAGTGTTTATTTAGAATATGTGGCTGGCACAGGTAGAATTATGTCAGAAAAAATTGTGGAATTGCTTTGAGGAATGAGCAGGGTCTGGAACAAATTGGTGGCAGAGATAATGTAGATAAATCCAGTTCAGAATGCCTTTTTTTTTCCTGGAAAAAAATGAGACAAAGATTATTGCACTCTGAAAATGTGTCATTTTTTTGAGTGACATATCAATGAGAAGAACTTGTCAAAATGTGCCAGCCAAGGCCCTGGGATTCATGGAGACAAACAGGAAATTTTCATTCAAGTTTTACAGTAATCCTACTCAAAACAGTGCTGTCATATAGGAATAAATGTGTACATGAATGTGATGAAATAAAGCTGTCCCAAAGCTGGTTTTTTTGTAAAAAATAAAAAACATAGTGGATATGAACATATACTGATTCCCCAGAATGCTGCAGAATACACCTGACATAAAGTATATTTGCTCTTGAGATTCACGATTTTCCAATCAGCTAAGTATGTCCTGCATGTTACTGAGTGACCTTCTGCTGAGGAGTCACTTGCAGGAAAAATTGTGGCCTTGTATCTCCTCGGAAACAAATGCTGGAAGCCAGTCGTGCCAGACCTTGAGCTCTTGAAGTGGACAGTATTGTAGGATTAATTATCCGATACTTTTCCTGATTAGTGTATTTGTTATGAGCACTTCTGTTAGTGCTTCAAGGACTTAACTACAGTGTATCACAGTGTCACTTGAGTGTAATTAATACTCTTTCACTGTAATTGCATAATTAAAAAGCTGTCTTGCTGGTGTGAAACTCTGCTCTACAGCAGCTCAGTTTTCCAAAAGCAGCTCCCCAAAATCCATCCCTCCCTGGAACACTTGGGCATAGCTCAGGAGCAGGTACATCCTTCTCTTATAATCTCCCAGCTCTTGCTCTTTTATCCCCAACGTTTTGGGAATGTCCTGTGTAAGGCCAGAGGTTGGACTTGATGATCCTTCAGGTCCCTTCCAGCTCAGGGTATTCTGAGCTGCCTTCCCCCCACTGGTCACTCTTCCCAGGTGGAGTGCAGTCTCTTTGGGATTCAGCCAGTGCAGGTCCCCTCCCCAGTGTCTTCTCCAGGGTGTTTTTGCCCTGATGGTGTGAGAGAGAGAGGATGGAGTGACTGAGCTGTCACTGGTTCATTCTTTTTAAGCTCTTGGTGCTTAGAGTGAGAATTGCTCAGCTCCTCAAAGCAGATGGATGGGTGTTTGCAGGCTAGTGCTGAAGTGCCTGCTGGCAGGAAGGGGTTAAATTCCTTTTTATTCATAATGTGCTTTTGAAACAAAACTTCATGACCTGGCTTTTTTTCCCCATTCCCTTTTTTATTTTTTTTTTCAAGTGATTACACTTTGCCGCATTATAAGGGAGCAAATGCGTTTGTGTCTCAGGACCGTTCTCTACCAGATACTGACATGTTCAACATCTCCTGTGGCTTACCAAACACATCAGGGATGTGGACCTCCCTCTGTTTTCTCATTATGCCAAATAATGAAATGTGGAAATAATTCTAATCCTTTCTTCTGGTTGTGCTGTACCTCTGAAAATACGATAAACTCAATCCAATTAAAAGTCATTACCTCTACAAGGCTCAGTCTCTATCTATAACCTTTGTTTTATAATTCACTCTGTTATCTGTCTTCATTATAATTTGGTAGAATAGTCATCTTTTATTACTGCTTTCTGTTGGAAAGAGGCATGTGATTTTCAGTGCTGCTTTGTGACACATCTCAGTTTAAAACAGTAAAGGTCTGCTAATGAGTAAAAAAGAAGTTCAGTTACACTGATTTATTACATTGAGATAAAGTTTCATTTGTGTTGATTATAATACTGTAGGTTTAAGTAATTGTTTTGATTTTAAAATGTTCTTTTACAGCAATAGTTTTTCACTGTGGCAGGGGCTGTTAAAGTGCATTACTCTTTCTGTCTTACCCCAGCTGATACAGATTTAGTTAAATTTTGTTCCTAATCTGTATTTTCTGTGTATAAGTGGCTGGTCTCACTAATTCACGTTTAACCTTCTTGTCCTTAGTTTTGTCCTGAGCTGGTTGGCTTCTTGTGCCATGTCAGTGTGAGAATATATGTCATGTTTACCATTATGGCAATCAAACAATGAACAAAAGCTGGTTCCCCTAATCCATTTTTCCTCCCTTAGCAGTGACCAGTACTCAGGGCTAAAAATTTCAAGGCAGATTTTTTTTTCCCCCCATTGGGTCTACTCCATATAGAGAGTCATGAAGGGCATTAGTGAGTATTGTGTTAGCTGCTGCAGCTCCTCTCAGCTGAAATATCTTACCAGGACACAAATTTAAGCTGTTAGAGTTTCAGCATGCTTTAGGCTACCTCCCAGCCCGTGTGGCTCTCTCCAGACTCCCTGCTAGCTGCAGATCTGGCTCTCAGTATATCAAATCCTACAGCTGGCATTTCCCTCTTCTCTTACCCCCCACTCTGTGTAACCCAGGAAAGGTTTTGAAAGTCAAATATATATTTATTCCATTGAGGAAACTTTATCAACCAGCACCAAAGTTTATTGGCACTAGCTAGTGATATAATGGGTAGTTTAAACCCTGCTAACTGCAAATAATTTTTCAGCCGTGTTTATGATTGCAGTAGGCTCTAACAGACCAGAAGTACAGATAACATAAATATTTCTACCAGAGATGATTGTACTGGAACTATAAATAAAAATTAGACTTAACTTGTAAATAAATTCAGTGCGTGCCAGCCAACATTTATAAACCTTTGTTGCTGCATGTAGTACAGTAATTTGTATGGAAAAGTGCACAGGAACACAGGCAGTCAAATTTTACTTTTCAGTTATACAGGTGCAAATTCCCCCCCACATCAAGGAGAGCAGCTCCTATGCAAATGAAAGTAGAATTTGACCCACAGTCTCTCAGTGCTGGACCCTAATTAAAAGCCAGCGTCTGGTCCCCATCAGATGCTTTTGACTGTGTTGCTCAATTAGACATGAATGACACTAGACAGAGCCAAAATGCTACTAGTTATTGTAGGGGTTGATGGTGAGAATTGCCAGAGACCACAGGCAGGTCCCTACACAGTTACTCTATTATAACTTTGTTGGTCTGGTACCTACACTTGGCAAAGCTGAAATTATCCTCTCTCGAAGACCTGATTCTCTAGAGCGTGTTCAGCTTCTTTCCTCACTTGCCTGTGGACAGATTTCTCCTGAGTGCTTGGTGCTCACCAGGAACTCCCTTCTGCTGCCAGTATGAACCTCTTGTTTCAGGTTTCTTTTCTGCAGACACTATGATTTGAGAAGCAAAAGCTGCTTCCCACACAAGAAGGGGTTTTTAATGTGAATTATCTGCTCTGTTCTCACTGATGTGCACCTTGCCACGAGGCACAGACTGAAGCCACTCGGTGTCCTTGGCATGGAGTGCTCCAGAGGTGACCCTGGCTGAGCTCCCTTTGCATTTCATGTAGATACTGCTGCCTAGAGTGCAGCACCAGGAGAAGCTGGTGATTTATGTGCTTCAGCCTCAAAGCCGTGCTCAGGCTGCCTCGAGCTGCCTTTTTCCCCTGCCTTTGTCCGCGCAGCTTTTCCTACGACTCCCTCTTCTGCCAGCTCGCAGAAGGGTTTGCTTGCTGTGGCTCAAGGCTGAGGGGTGGAAGCTTTGCTGGGAAAATGCCCTCTGTGATCAGCAGTGTCACGAGCATGAAGGGAAGGCTGAAATCTGGGCACCACATTTCCCTCTCGTTTTGTTACATTAGTGTCAATCCGAAGAAATTTGAGTAATTTTGGTTTACTCCGGGACAGATGCTGATCTCTTTTATTCCTCGGTGGAAGTCTAAAGTAATTATTTTAGATTTAACAGTTGTGTAAGAGAAATCAGAATCTGGCCTTTGGGGCCACCACACGGGTGCTTTGGTCCCCCTTGCTCTCATTGCATGAGTGTGGTTTTTGGAGTTGGACCTTTTGAGTGAGTTTTGGACAGCTCTGGTTTTCTCATGCTTGTGTTAGGGTCAAGTAATACAAATATGCAAAATCCCCGTGTGTTTGAAGGCTAATGGTTGTGAAAGTATTTTTCCTTGGTAATTGAAGTAATGAATCAGAACAGCTTCAAGTGCTGTTTTTATCTCTAAACGTGTTTGTAATCTCCTGTTGTACAATGGAAATTGCCATTTGGAAAAGAGTGTTTCTCTCCCATGTTTTATGATTTCCACCTAGCTGGGAATTACTAGCTCTAGTCTGGTTAGAATCTAATCTCACTTGATTAGGTCTACCCTATGCTTTTCACAATGGGGTCCTGCCTGGGGGTACCAGACAGTATTACAATACAAATAATAATAAATAACCATCAGTAGGTCCAGCTCCACAGAACAGTTCTGTGAAAAGGGAGCGGCACAAACCAGTTTCAGGTACGTTGACTGATAAAGTGTTCAAGTAGAGTATTGTAGCCCTTGGCTGGAGTCCTTCCTGTGCCTGGAGATAGTAACCCAATCTCTAAATGTTTCTAAAGTTGAGGATCTGTCTTTACATCTCCTCTGGCCCCCTCTGAGCTGTGCCTACCTTGTGTGGACAGTCAGGTGGCTCCCATTTTGTTCACCACTGGCTAAGAAATCCTTTTGAAGCTCATAGGCTTTCTTCTCTTAATTTTCTGCTTTTCTTGACCTCCTGTGTTCTAGGCTGATGTGGATACATTTTGTAATCAATCAGTCTCTGCCTGTAACAGCGTTTTTTTTTCCCTTTACTACTTGTTCAAACAAATTCAGATAAAGGTGTCCATTTGTATGCAACAGGAAATGCCTGTCTCCTTTTCAGATATCCCTGCAAATACTCCAGGCTGATTTCCTCTGCACTAAATGGTGGTACTAGGTCAAACAAATATAAATGCTCACTAGTCTCTTTCAAGGATCCGATTTAGGAGTTTGTGGTACATTCAGGTCCACCCTCACCTCCTGCAGGAGAAGGGATTAATTCACCTGGTCCTACCATCCCAAAAGCCTTCATTAATGCATCCTTGCTGAAGGCTTGTACAAGGCATGGTCTGCAGGGCTAGTGGAGCTCAAAGCTCCTGCTATGTGACAGAATTCTCACCTCAAAACAGAGTTGTATCCTCATGGTGTACAATCTTTGGGAGTAGGGGTCATCTCACCTTTGAGAAGCTGCAGGCATTAAACTGTGTGGTTCTCCTTGCAAAGAGCCACTCTGACATTTATCTCAGCTCTTTATCCTGCTCAGAAGGCGATGGCATTCTGAATTAGGCTCTCCAGATGCCTTTGCTTTCAGCCTGCCTCTTTCCTCCAGGGTTAATCCAGTTTACGATTAAATCACTGGTGGCCACGTGCATGAATCCAAGTGCAAAGAACTGCATTTATGTGCTAGAGTGTTTATCAGCCAGTAGTCACTTTGGGAATGTATCTCCTTAGGCACAAATAACCAGAGGAAAGGAAGAACAGAATTCCCTATGTGCGTCTGTTTGCTACGACTGGCTTTGGCCATGGAGATCTGGGTGCAGACTTGATCCCTGGAAGACTTTGTGAGAAGTTTGAATTTAAGGCTGCCCTGAAACAGTGATAAGTGCACCAGGCCAGCAGGTCTGCTCACTGTGAGGTGGCACAGTGTGGCACTTCAGCTGCACCAGGCACAGCCCTGCCGAGCGCCTCTCACCTAATTGCTCTTGGAGAGGAAAACTGGGCTGAACTAAGAGGCACCCTAATGGAAGGAAGCCCTCTCCTCCTCCCAACCATGCTCAGAAGGCCTCTCAGTCTTGGAATGTCCCCAGGCCCTGGAGCTACAGCGGCAGCTTTGGCACTTCTCCCGTCCTCGTCAGGCACATCCCCAGCCACGTGGGCTCTTTCCTGCTGGTGGGCAAGGTTGTGACAAAAGTGCAAACACAGGTGTCCACCCTGGCCTTTGAGTAGCAATTAACCTTTAGTCCTGGGCTTCCTTTGAAGCTTGCTCATGTTTTTATTGTAAAATAGGGGTGAAGAATTTCATGGAGACTAATATCTAAGCTTCCACATAACCTAATCTCATCTGTTCCCTTATCGGGGGCCTCATTTTTTATTTCATCCCGTTTACGGTGGGGATAATTATTGGAATTTAAAGAGGCCATCTTGAATTTCAAAACTGGAGTGCTATCTGTGTGAACAATTTGAGTTTACTGTGAAAATGATGCTTATCAGCACAGTCCCTGTGTCTAATTCTAACCTTACAAAGGTTTTCTATCAGTCAATATCCTATGGCTTTGCTGGAAGTCCCTCTGATCCGTGTGGGTGTATATTTTAAGAAAAATAGTCATACACCCTTTGAAAACTAAGACCACAACCTTGGTTCATGTACATTGATTTTAATAGATCTACTTCTATCATTAATTTCACAGTTATGTCTTAATGGTCTTCCCATCTCTTGGTCAGTCATAATTCAATTCTGTGTCTATTTTGAGGCTTACAAATATATTTTTTTTTGCTAGAATACATTGCTATTTCAGGCAAAGGACTATTTCAGTAATCCATTTTACCCACACTTAGAGCTTTGGGGCATAAAGGTGTATTATATTTTCCTGAGCTTTCAAGCTGAAAGCCCGTGTTTAACGACGACGTCGGGTGTGGCTGCTGGAAATCAAAGGAGGCACAATAGACCCAGCAAACTGACTTGTCTCCCTGCCAGGCTTTCAGAGGCCAATTTATCAGCTGCAGGTTTGACCCTATATGGCTAAAAACGAGCGTAGCCAGAATGACTGAGATAAGTATAACTGAGGCCTTTGAGTCTGCGAGAGAGAAATTAAACTGGGCTGTCCCTGGGGAAGATGAAACATCTGTAAAGCTGTGCTTGTTAAATGTTTAAGGCTCAGCTTGTGCTGGCTTGTGGGCAGGCACTGCTGGCAAGTGGAGCTTAGGAAGGTGGCCCTTTGGGACAAGCGCAAAGCAGGTCATTGCTTGCTGTGACTTAAATTATTTGGCTGAGATACTCTGTATTTTTGCAAAGGAGAGTTGACTGTGGGACACAGAGAGCCTTGGTTTTATGGGATACTGCTTGGCAGGACAGGGACAACAGCAGTGACTGTGTGAGATGGGCTTTTTAAGGAGTTTGAGTGTCAGGCACCCAGCTGTCATGGAAAATCAGTGGGATTTAGATGCCTGAAGTTTTTACCCCTGGTGCCCCCCTTCAAGTGAGCCATGTGCTTATCATCATTCAGATCACTTTCCTTGTGTGATTTCTCTTCCTGCACCCAATGTGTATACATGGGTTAGGTTTTTTTTTTTTTTTTAAACCCCTGTTTTAAAAACAGCTGAAGTCTTTTAGGCAGGACTGCAATCTGAACAGCTGGGGGAAGACATCTGAATGAGAGCATGCCTGCCCAGGGTGGATGCAGCATTGCTGCTGGTCTGCAAACTCAAGGAGCATGTTCACGTTCTGGAGGATGCTCAGGAGGTGTGGATGGACCTCTGTCACCTGTCCCACCATGCTGTGCCTGGGGACAGCAGCAGTGCCATGGTGTAACAGAGATGGCTGCTGAAGGGGTTGTCTCAGTGCAGGGCAAAGTGAGTGGTGGCATCCAGGTAGAGCTGTCTCTATTCTTTCCACGCCCTCTTTCCTGTCCTTTGGAGTCCCAGATAAGTGGTGCTGAGGGCAGGAAGTTATGGCATGGGCTCATGAGTGGTAGGCACAGAGCAAGCTCTCTGCAGCAATTCTTTCACGAGCCCTTGAACATCATTGTTAAAGTCAGCTATGGCAGGTAGGATTTCTGAACCACAAGCAATGGAAAATCCCTGTCTGTGTCCTTCTCGGCTAAACGGTGGAGTCAGTCGTGATTTTCTACTTCTCAGAATACCAGGTATTAGGAAAGTGACAAACTAATCAATATTGGGTTCAATTGTTAAAGTGCAGGCAGAGCCTGCCAAACCGGAGGCCGAGGGGACGGGTAGCTGAACTTTCCTGTGACATGTATGAGGTCATAGCCAGTGCCACATAAAAGAAAGAAAAACAGTTCATGGCTGTGAATAAATTGCTCACAGATGAAGAATCCAGTTTGCCAGTCCTGTGATGGGAGCAATCTATTCCAATGATTTGTTATGTCCCAGTGTTTGTCTTAGGCAGTACCAGAAGCATGAAAGTACAGATATAAAACCGTGAGATAATATGTAACAAAGATGTGAGAGACAATGGGCTATGACCAGTTTCCAGTGGAAAAGGCATACGGTGCTAATCTACCATGGATAGTTTCTTAAATGAGCAAGAAATTGAAAGAACATTTTAAAGTTTCCTGTTTCTTCACTGAAACAGACTCATTCTGAAAGCCAAGCCCAGTGTAACGCTTTCATTTCTGGGCCAACCATATTATGCAAATATTCTCAAGCTTGAGTTTTAAATACCTGATCTCTCAGTTTCAGTCCTTGGAGAACAGTATTCTCACCTCCTATTTAGGTTTGAATTAAATGGAATGAGTTCTGGTGTGTATAAAACCCCAAGAACATGAATAAGTTAAATGAATATAAACAGTAAAGAAGGCTTTTTTGGTTAGTATTACTATTTTGACCCTTTTGCATGTACAGTTGAGTTGAGTACTGTATTGCTGGTGCAGCTAAAGCCCCTGCTGAAGTAACTCAGAGTTTCTGACTAAAAGGAATTTATAATCAGTCTTACATTTTAGGCTGTCAAAAACAGTGAGTTTTTATTTGTTATCTTTTTTTTTTTGTTTGCTGGCTAAGCCCCAGAGATGAAGGTGGATTTTTTTTTTTTTTAATGTGTTTTGGATCTACCCCAGGTTTTTTTGTAGCTGTAAGAGGAGAAGGTTCATGTTCTCTATAAGGTGCTGTTTGGATCCTGAACTTATTTTAGACCATTGCATTTCTTGGAGGTCAATGGTGAGACACTGATTTACATCAGCTGAAGCTCTTGCCAAGAGTTGTGTGGTAGGCTGGATCCTTTCTCCGAAGACTAATTGGAGGCCATCAAACTTAATTTTGGCTACTTTAGGTTCAGTCTGTCTCTCTGCAAGACCAGTGACATTTTCCTGCTTTTCACTTCTCTTAGATTTCATTTGTGACATATAATGCTGGCTTTCAATTGTAATTTCAAAGCATGTGTGGGGTGCAGTGCTGTATCCAGACCCGACTGGACAATGGGGTGTGCCTGCCTTTACATCTGTGTGCAATTCCCTCGCCTGTGTTCAATGATGCAAACCACTTTTGATGTCAGGAATATTGAGAAACACTGTGTTACCTCCAGGCCTACACTAGAGAAAAGGCTCAGCTCCATCAGGGTGAGGCTCTGCTGCAGGGTTAGTGATTGGTGAAGTCTCCCAAGCTGTTCCCTCCGTTCCATGTGCAGGCTGAAAGGGCTTCAAGTGCAAAATCTGTCAGGTGTTTCAAATCCTACTGTTTGGCTTTCTTTTCCAGGTGATGAATGTTTGTATGAGAGCTTTCCAGAACTTCCCCTGGGGGAAGTGCCAGAAGCTGATGGAGAGGCTGCAAATGTCCAGTGTCCAACATCCATCAGCATCCAAGAGCCGTCTTCTCCAGCAACCTCCAGCGAAGCTTTCACACCCAAGGAGAGCTCTCCTTACAAGGCTCCAATATACATTCCTGATGACATTCCCATTCCTTCAGAGTTTGAGCTCAGAGAATCCAACATTCCTGGAGCAGGATTAGGGATATGGACCAAAAGGAAGATTGAAGCAGGGGAAAAATTTGGCCCTTTTGTAGGAGAGCAGCGGCCACACCTGAAAGATCCCTGTTACGGCTGGGAGGTAAGATGCTGTACATTCTTTTGGTCCCTTGAGTTCTTGTGTGTCTATCTATAAACACAGAAATATTTGCAGAATTTGAGTCTTATCCTGCAGCAGCCAAAGCCTACTCATGTGGACAAACTGCTTTGTGGCCTTTTGGGGTTTTCTGGATGGAGATGAGTGTAAATTGAAAAAGAAATAAGTCAGAAATTAATATTGCTCTTCATGCATCTGTCTGGGTGGATGTTGGCAGGTGATGCTCCTTTTGAGGAAAGTGAGGAAAAAATGTTGGAACATTTCTACACCATTTTTAAACAGGTCTTGGACAGTCCTGCATTGTGCCTCTGGGTGAGGGATTTGCAAAATCATTGCATTATAGGTTTGAAATGAAACTGGGTGCTGCTTTCAGGGTTGTGAATTGCCTCTTTTCTGTCAACAATTATTAAAATAGCCCTTAAATCTAGTGTTGTATGGCTAAACTGCTATTGAACAGTTCTGTGCTGCTGGGGGGCTTCAAAAGCTGGGGGTTTGGCCCTGCTTCCATTTAGCTTAATGGGAATTGTGGCACTCATTTGGTGAAGTAGGTTTGGATGCTAGTGCCATACCCAGCACACATGGGAGTGGTGTGGTCCACGTTACTTCTGCAGAAGCTTTGGGAAATCCTTTTCCTGAAGGAGCTCATGGATTCCTTTGGTGAGCACAGGTGTTGGATCTTGCTTTCCCTGCCTTCAGGGACAACATTTTCCTCACTGTGGCATCACTGAGGATCTGTCTGAGCTCCTGGTCCGTGGTCAGGTCAGGGATTCAAACATCAAGTGGTGCTGCAGTTGTGTTATGATGTAAGAAATGTTCCTGCGTGGTTTTATTCATGGTTTTAACAATGTGCTGTAGGAGCAAGGCACAATCTCTGCTTTCCATCTGTACGTTTCCTTTGGATTCTGATAAGGGGAGCCACGCAGGGTTTGCATGGCTCTCCAGGGGCACGCCTGACCTCTGGAGAGATGGGAGTTCATTTTCCCAGGAAAAACGGAGTTTTGTTGTGGAGCAGAGCCTTGTAGATACGGTGGAAAATGGAAGCTTGATTTGCTCTTAACTATCCATAAGCACTCAGGGAGTTCATTACAAACTTTCCATCCAGCTGTTTAAACTCTTGTGAGACCTGTGACAATGTGACAGAATAGTGTCAGGAGAAATCATAGACTTGGCAGCATTCTATTGAGTTAACAGACTGTGATGCAATATAATTGCTAGTGAGAAATCTTTATTATTTGAAAAAGGCACCAGGAAACCATAAAATCTGACCTTTAACCACACCACAATTAAGCTCAAATATTGATAACAGAAATTAAAGCAAAACTGGTGATACATGGCTGTACTTGCAGGTTTAACATTATTCCAAAATTAGGATGTTTTAGACTGGACACTCAAGTGGTGTAGGACAGGATAATCCCACTAAGACTGAGGGAAACCCATCTAGCTTTTCACACCCTTAGATGCTGGCAGCATGCTACAATATTAGAGACTGGTTTTGCTGCTTGAAATATTTCAGATTTTGGGATCTATGATATTCAGACAAGAAATTAATATCTTGATAGTGCTGGAAGCCCAGCTGGCAGCCTGAATCCCTTTCAAGCTGCAGGACTCGTGCCATTTGAATAGTGTTATTTATTTGGGACAGCTGGGGAAAGCTCTTGAAAAGTGTTGGAGCAAAATCACACAAAATCAACAGTCAAGTCCCTCTGCAATTTGGTCACTCACCCAGAAGTATTCTGTGATGCTCAGAGGGACTTGAAACTGAACATTTTTCCAACAAGTGGGTTAAATACGTTTACTGTAGTTGAAGAGAGACAAAGAAATTCTGGTTTCCAGAGTTTACAGAGTGAATAAAGTGGCACATAGTGGGGTTGGGGGTAGAGGAGGGATGTGGGGGACCCTGGTAATGCTGGAGAAGACTTGAGTGATGCTCATGCCACCCCAGATGCTCATCATCACACTCCTCAGGGATCCACCACTTCCTGGGGCTTGTGCTTTGGACATTACAGGGGGCAAGAAGCTGATACTGATGTGTGGGCTCAGGCAGTGCTAAAGGCAGTGTGGGATGGGAGGGAAAACTATCATTTACTGAGGTTTAAGTACCATCTTGGAAATTTAAGCTTTTCTGGTGCTGTTTTCTGCTGAAATGGGCACTTTTGAGAAGCAAGGTGTATGTCCAGCCAGGTGCCAACAATTCATTC
Organism: Dicaeum eximium; assembly: GCA_013396995.1. Classification (NCBI taxonomy): domain Eukaryota; kingdom Metazoa; phylum Chordata; class Aves; order Passeriformes; family Dicaeidae; genus Dicaeum; species Dicaeum eximium. The sequence goes on along the minus strand of VWZP01002299.1, from coordinate 129,246 downwards.
TGCTGTTGCTGATAATCAAGGAGAAATTTCATTTCAACCTTAGATGGAGGAAGGATAGAACCAAAGTTTTTGTGGTGCTGGGTGTGGGTTTTAAGTGACTTTGTCCATGAGAAGTTTTAAAATCTTTCCACTTGTTTGATGAGTGAATTGCTGCAGATTGTGACATGATACTCTTATGTTTGATCACCTGTAATTCCTAGGATAGTGCATGGTGCTACAGAAGCCAGCTGGTGACTTCAGAAGGAGGGATGTCCCAACCTGCTCATGTTGCTCCTGGTCCCATAGGCCAAAGAAAGTGTTGTGCTCTGTCCAGGAATACTCATTTCTTCACTTCTTGTCTGCAGTGCTCCAAGAAATGCATAGTGGGTTTGCACCATTGCTACTATTTGTGTACTTACCTCTTGAGTAGATTCCCCTGTGACTGCAGAGAGCATGATTAAGTTATTTAAAAAATCAATCTTTTCATTTTATCTGAGTTTAAGCTGAAGCACTGAATATACAATGGTGTTTGGCTTTCAAAGATGATGAAAGAAGACTTTTTTTGAGGAAAACCAAAATTAAAACAGTTTTGGAAGGAAAGGTGGACATCTTCCTCATCCTTTTTCTGATGTTGCACATATTATCCACTTTGTTATGAAACATTTGCTCCAGTTTTGCAATTGTTTAGTATTGCTAGGTAGTCTAAAATCTTACACTACAAAATTTTAACTGAAAACCGTTTATTCACCTTGGAAGGAAGACTTTACAGTTACAGTTACACACAAATTTGGACTGTTACTATATTTTTGGAAAAGACATTTTTTTCCCCCTTTTATAAGTTTGTCTTAGTTTTGGGTATTTCCAGCTGTGGCATACTTGTGACTTCCAATTTTTGTGACTGATATCCATCTGAGCTGATACTGGGATTAACCTGGGAGAGAAGTGGAAGCTGAGGGAACCGCTGCTGTTAAATTCTGCAGCCAGGCAGTTGATGATAAAGAAAAATTTTCTGCAGGGGCCTGAGGAATTTCATGGAGCTTGTTCCTACATTCCCGTATAGCAAGACTCCCTATGGGATCAACACAGAGTTCTGTCAGAGCAAGTCCAAGAAAACAATGTCCATTGTGTCCATTTATACAGTCCAGCCATAAAACACACTCTGGGACAAAAAGAATTTGTTGTGATACAGTCGTGCTTGGGTCATGATTAGAGTGCTGTAGATCAGTTTAAATGAAAAGCCATAAATTTGAGTTTTATCTCATTTTGTGGGGCTGGAGCTGAGCATTATCTAATCAGGTATTGGTTAGCTAGAGTACAAATCGAACAGGGGGTCACCGGACAGGGGGAAAGGTCGAGCTTTTTTGCAGTTTGTCACAGGGTTTTAGTATTTGCCGGCAGCCCGAACATCCGAGGGGGTCGGGAGGCTGCTGCTCGCTGCTTGTTTGAAAAGGGAAAATTGACTGCTGCTTAATCAACAAAGAAAACAAGCTTTTAAGGGATGGCAGTAATTTTTTTTTTTTTTTTT